>BPTQ01000001.1:178708961-178907553 GCA_019973895.1 Chrysanthemum seticuspe
AGAAAATAGATAAATAGTCATAAAAATACAAAAATAGTTTTGAAAAGTCTATTTTGATATTTTAGACTTTTCCAAGTCTTAATTTTATTTTTCTAGCTTAATTTCCTAATTTCTTGTATTTTAGGTAATTAATTAATAGTTAAAAATAGTTTTTAATTAGATAATTAGATTTAAAAATAATTTTCTTTTTCCATAAATTTTCTTTTATCATTAGGTTTATAAAAATGTCATTTTCATATTTTTAGGGTTAATATTGCTTTAGTTTCACTTTTTATTTTGTACGTCGCGTAGATTTTAATTTCAGTTTCGTAAAAACATAAAAACAAAAACATCATTTTAATTATAGTGATAGCGTTTATTTAATAGGTTTTATCTTCTTTTTAATTTCCTCTCATTTGCATTTTAGCCTTTGTATTTGTTTGATATTTCTGTAGTTATAATCACCAATTCATAATCCTTTTTCGTTCAAACTCCTCGATCACTATACGTTGATTGATCCATTGCATAGCTCGCTGGGACATAACGACCCGGGGAGAAACATTATACTCCTCAGATCTTCATTGCATTCGTGCTTAGGCAGTTTTAAGCTAGTTACGGTCCGCCATTCACAAGTGGCGGGCTTGTGTGATTTAGTTTGACTGTTTGGCACGCATCAGACCCTGTTTTATTTTGCCAGGTTGTTGTTTTTTTTGAAGTTTAAGTGAGAGAGTCTCTTGTGCCACAGCCAGTTGATGGTTTCAGTGGCTTTGGCAAAGAGACAGGTTCCATTTTGAGAAAGAGTAGACATGTCTAAGACATAAACATCATCTCTTCTAGGAGCTATCAAAACAACCTCTTTGTTGGCATTGAAAATGGTACCTTGTTTGTCATTGAATTGCACAATGTACTTAGCATCACATAGTTGACTGACACTGATGAGATTGTATTTGAGACCATTGACATAAGCAATTCTAGAGAAAACTATTCCATTGCAGTTTACTGAACCATAACCTTCAATGGGACATGATGAGTTATCACCAAATACTACCTTGGGTCCTGGTTCCTTTACATACTTGTGCAGATACTCCTTCACACCAGTCATGCTTCTTGAGCATCCACTATCTAGATGCCAAATAGGCTCCCTGGCGTGTCTCTGCACAAGTAGTAAACTGAATTAGTTTCTCTTAGTGACCCACTTACTGGTGGGCTTGGGTCTCAAGGTCTCTTTGAATTTGGCAATCGATTCATGGTCAGTGGTTAAGTGCATTCTGCTACCACAGGTTTTGCATTTAGAGACTAAGGATGACTCAGTGCTATTGGATTGCTTGGAACTTCTCCTTGCATGGATGACACTGTCATGCTGGGATGTCTTATGAGCTGGATTTCCGCAAATATCACAGCATGTGTTCATAAGACAATCATCAGGGTGATGATCATTAAACCCACAGTAGACTTGGAGGTTGAAGCATACTGATGACCAACTTTGGTATAGTTTGCTTCACTGAGTGAACTTACATATTATAAGTGATCAAAAGTTCTGTGATCATCCTTTTTGCAAATCATAAAAAAAAGGATTGTATAACAGTTGTTAGTGGTATGACTGGTATAGTGGCATAGATCACACTTCTGCTTGAATTTGGGGTTTGACTTGGACTTTGAGGAACTAGAGGAAGCTGACTTTGTCTCCTTGATTGATTCAGGGACTTTTTCAATGGATTCCATCTTTTCAGTTAGCTTCCTCACAAGTTCAGTCAGTTGCTGAATTTGGTCAGCTTCAGTGGGAGTCAAGGATGTGGAAGTCTCAGTAGGAGTAGACTCTTGTTGAGTTGGTTTTGTTGGCCTTTTCAAGATGGTTCTACCAAGTCCAGACCTTTCTTTTGGTGAATGAGGATTGAATTGCATTGGAGTAAGCTGAGAGCTTGGTGCAGCACCCTGAAGAGGTTCCAGGGGTGGAAGCGTTGCATTAGACTCTGCTTCAGACTCAATGTGTTCAGTACTACTGGGCACATCAGGGAGTCCAAGCATGCTCTTAAGAGCTTAACTCTCAGGCTCTAGAATTCTTCCAGAATCAAAATTAGGAAGCTTACTATCAGGATTAACCCAATCAATCCAATCACTGGGCTTGGGACTAGTCAACATACTGGTAATCATACCACCAGACACAAATGGCTTAGGACCCTGGTCTTTTTTGAGAGAGTCAGGAAGATGATCTTCACCTAAGACTTTCTTCTTGCTACTGGGGGCTCCCACAGCATCAAAGACCCTGGGATTCTTAGCAATCCAACTATCAAGAATATTTTGAACCTTTTTGAGTTCGTCTTGAAGAGCCTGATTTCTTTTAACTAGTTCAGTGTTTTGAATTTGCAAAGTGACAGCCTCAAGCTTAGCTTGTTTTAAAAGAAGCAGTTCATCCCTACACTTGTTTAATTCAAAACTTAGCTTGTTGTATTTTGAAAAAAGATTCAGTCTTTGCTCTTCTACGAACTTAAGGTCAACATTAAGATAATTCATGTAAGACTGCCAATCAGAGTCATCATCCATAGAAAGTAAAATATTTACCTTCTTCATTGTGATATTGACCCATTCACCATTCCTGGCATGATTCTTTCCAACAGCTAGCTTGTCCTCTTCTGAGAGGGCCATCAGTGCACTGACATGCACCATTTCATCATCTGATGACACTGGCTCTTCATCCCAGTCGAAGGTTTCAGCAACAAGGCCTTTGTTTTTACCCTGCACAGATTGAACACTTTTTGTTGTTTCTGAGGGACTGGCCTTGAGCAATGCAAGCTTAGCTTTGACTTTCTTATACTTAGCTTCAAAATCAATAGTTTTGATTTGATCAGATTTGTTTTGAAAGTGTTGATGAGACTGATAGATTTTTGGTTGAAATTTGCTAAAACTTGAGGACTGATTTGACTCTGATGGTTTATAAGAGGGTTCAGAAATTGTTTTTGAAAAACAGTCTTATACAAAATGACCTTTTTTCTGACACTTAAAGCATTCAATGTCCTCATTTGCTTTAGCATTTGAAAAACCTTTGTTTCTTTTTATAAACCTTCGAGAGTTAGCAAGGAGCGCCCTTTCCTGAAATTCAGTGTTCAAGTCATTTAGGTACTCCTCACTTGATCTCTCATCAGGCTCATCATCTGAATTTTCCTGAAAATCTTGAACAACATTGTTAGAATAGAAAGCAGTTGATATTGGTGATGAGGTGGTGGTCAGGGACTTCTTGACTTCCTGAGACTTCTTTAAGTCAGGGTATCGTCTGTTGATGAGGTTTTCCTCATAGACAAATTTCCCATAAATTTCAGGAAGCTCAAGATTCTGGATATGATTAGCATTCCTAAGTCCCTGAGAGAAATTCAACCACTTCTCAGGGAGACTATTGACAAAGCCAACATTGATTTCATGTTTGGACAACTTAACACCATCATTTGACAGTTCATTTAAAAGAGTTTTGTAATGGGTGTAAGTTTGAGACAGATTTTCCGAGTCCTTAGCCCTGAAGGTATTATACTCAAGTTTCAGGTCCATAATCTTGTTTTCCTTGGTATCAGAAGGACCTTCATGACTATGAACAAGGTCATCCCAGGTTTGTTTGGCCGTACTACAGCTTATAACTGACTCTATAATATCTTCAGGAAGACAAGATATTATGATACTTTTGAGCCTTTGATCCTGGTTGACCATTCTTCTCTCATCCTGAGTCCACTGAGCTTCAGGTTTAGGCAAACCTTCAGCAGTCTTTGAGATAAATGGACCTTCATTTATACACTTGATATAATAAGGTTCCATCCCAATCAAATATCAAAGCATACTCTTTTTCCATTTGTTGAATTTACCAACTTCAAGTCTGGGGGTGTAGGACCTTAAATATATCAACCTTATGCGTATACCAAACTAACCAAACACGTAAAACACGAACACAAACACCCACGTTATGCGTAGAAGAAACTAGAAACAAAGATGGAAAGATGGTGACTTAATGATATAGGTTATGCGTATATGTGTTAGAGAGAAAAGATGAAAACAAGAAACTTGTATTACTTCAAAGAAAAACACACACACATACACACTCAAGCACACCCCTCAAATGAGACTTTGAGGGGTATTTATAGTACAAGATAAAACGCCCCATGGGCTTGGGCTTGGGCTTGGATTGGACTTGGATTGGATGACAACTTATATAAGGCTAGCTTAACATAGCTTTTAACAATTTAGCTTAGCCCAATCCACGAGCCCGTTGACTTTTATATCACTATATTTAACACACGTTACAAAGTTCCTAAATATGAATGACCATCACTTCTAATAAAAATGTTACGGCTAACAATATCCCCCTAAGGGGTGGTCATTCAAAAGATGCTCCACTTGATTAGGTCTTTTACTTTCCTTGAGCTTGAACTTTGCGTGTAGATATAGAATAGTCTTGATTCTTTGTTCCTTCATGCTTTGTGATCAATTAATGTGGTTGTCTGCCATTGTCAACTTCGTTGGTTAGATGTCTCCACGTCTTTCTCCAACATGCTCACACTTCTATTTGACTTTGAATTATCAATGATGAAGTTCTCGAGTCTTTAAACTTTGTAGATTCTTTGATTATGTGTTGTTGGTATGAGCATGTAGAGAATCTGCACGATCTCTTCCTCCAGCGAGCATCCATAAGAAGAAAACATAAAACACGGGTTAGAAATAATCCAGCGCTTACAAGTTTGAATTTCGAGTGTGTTAACAGCATATTGTGAAAACATGTCTCTAATTCTCACAAAGGTCATTCCTGAACTGGAGTCCGTCAAGAAGGATAACACGATGTACCGAAGTACACCTACAGCTCAGATGAGTCGCTGAGGTACACCGAAGCATCACCCCACGACTGTAGACCGTTTGAGACATACTAAGCGTAATCCACGGGGAGTTACCGAAGTGACCTGCTGTCAGGGCTGCTTGATGTTGACCCTGGCAGGAGTTTCCATTCAATCATTGAAGATCACATATGTGAAACTTCTCATAAATGTTCTGGCAGATTGCTAAGATCTGCGTAGGATTCTAGAATATATCACTTGTGTCCTTATTGATGAACAACAAGCGATGTCATGTCAAGTGTTCCTGTGAGATCTTTTGATGAATCTCGTGGCTCTAGAATTAATAGTGCATTTTGGTTTTCCTGAGCGGAGACTAGGGAGAGGGTCTCCTTCTTCAATACCAACGATCTCTAAGGGAAAGTCGATAGATTATGTAGGGTTCCCAGTGAGAATGAAACAAATTCTTTTAAGAGGAATTGAGTAGCTAGAAGGTTTAGTGCAGTGCGTCACTGGGTCCATGACGTCTTTGTCTTCAATACCGGCGTCATCTAAGTGACAACTAGTAGCATATGTATTGAACCCGGTTTCTGCCCTAAGGTTGATTATGGAGGGCTATTTCTTTTCACCCTTTTTTATTACTTTTCTTTTTAATTCTTCAACCCCTTGTTTCTCCTTTCTCACATTACTCCTTTTTTCAATCATTCCTAAGGACTTCTAATACTAACTATTTGTGATGTCCTTGGGTAGATCCCTCCGGCTCTGGTGGATCATAGGATGGATTTACCTGTCCTTAGTCACCTTATAACTCCATGACTGTCCCATGTTGCCATAAAACTATTTTTCTTGAAAATCTCTCAGAATGTTTATGATTGAAAACATGTTTGAAACACTCTGAGAGTTTTATATATTCAGAAACACTCCCCCTTCACATGTGCTTATAAGTTTTGACAGAAATCTGCACATAGAGGGTAGAGTTCGCACTTTTTTAATTGATCGACTTTAAATGAGCTAGACCGATTCGAGACACGTTTACATCACTAGAGAACTAGCTTGAAATTATTACCCGTCCTGGTCAAGTCCATAGAAAGTTTCTCGAGATGGTACATTTACTGACTTTGATTCCTCGTCAATTCATTGGTTTCAACTGAGTCGAGCTCTTTTGAGATTCAAACAACGAACATTAAATTTTTTGATCACATTTTAATCACGTCTCCTCCCTCTCAAAAATAGCATATTTGTGATATTTTTGACATCAACGGATTAAACAACATTTTAGAATCTTTTGGGGAGACAAACGGATTTGATTTAAGCATGAATTTGGAACATTTTGATTTTATACTCCCCCTTTAATAAAGCATAATCAATTAAATGGTTTTAGAGGGAGTTATCTTGAGCACAAAATATTTTGAAAGATTTTGAAAAAAAACTTTTTGAACAATCTTGAAAAAGGTGCTCAAGATGATGATGATTTCTCACCAGTTTTAAATGCAGTGCACTGAAGTGTACACTAGATTTTTTCTTTACAAACACGAGTTTTGATTTCAAAATAATCAGAAGTGTTGGGAATTATGTGAAGTAGGATTTTTGCTGTCATTACTGCCGAAGGATTCTGCTGAAGTAGAAGCAGAATCTGCTGAAGAAGAAATTCTACTGAAGTGTAAAAGTCGTGCCGTGTTTCTGCTGAAGGGTGGAATCTGACTAGGATCAGCAAGCTCTTAATTATTTAAATGCTAACCCATCTTTATCTTTGAACGGCCCAAGGTTAGCATGGGTATTATTGTACTGCTCAATACTATCTAGCGTTTTAGTAATTAAATGCATACTTGCATGTTTAGTCGATTGAGTAGTAATAGTTTAGGGTTCCTTGTCTATAAAAGGAATCTCATAGTTTGTAAGATACAGATCTGAAACGTAGAGTTTCAGTTAACAAAAAAAGATCCATAGAGGATCTGAGTGTTCTTAGTTATAACAACTTGTATTTACTTTCCGCTATAGAATACGGGTTGTAGAGATTTTCTATTAGTTTGCTTATGATTACATAGGCAATACTAACGATCCACGAGTGCTCAAGATCTGTCAAGGTCTGTCTGTGATCGAAGAGATCGACAAGTGGTATCAGAGCCTCGGGAGAGTCTCTACGATACTGAGAACCTTATTCACCTCACCCCCATACAACCAAAAACATATTCACCATGCCTGGAACTGATGATGAATCAGAAGTCACCAACAACAACACCAAAAACAACACCACCTCTATGCAGCAACTTAGTCTCTCCAACACTAATGGTAAGTTTCCTTATCTGAGAAAGGAAGAATATGATCTGTGGACCATGAAGATGCAGAACTGGATCTCCAATATTGATTGGAATCTGTGGGAGATTGTGAAGAATGGCAACAGTCTGAAGAAGACTATCCCAGATCTTGATGGTAAGTTTACCATTGCTCCTCCCAAAACTGTTGAAGAGATTCTAGCAGTGCAAAGAGAGCACAAAGTAAGAACCATCCTTCTTCAATCTATTCCTGAAGATCACTTGGGTGATTTTCACCACATGGTTGATGCAAAGGACATCTGGATGGCTCTTAAAGCAAGGTTTGGTGGAAATGAAGAGTCCAAGAGAATGAGGAAGTCCATGCTGAGACAACACTTCCAAGAGTTCAATATCTCTGAAGAAGAAGGTATCCACAAGGGATACGACAGGTTTCACAAGATTCTGAGTCAGCTAAACCAGCTGAATGCAAAGCCTGACAATGATGATTGCAACTCAAAGTTCCTACGATCTCTGCCTCCATCATGGTTACATGTCAGTATAGCTCTTAAGGCTAAAGGTGGGCTGGACATGCTCACTTTTGACGAGCTGTACAACAAACTCAGATCTCTTGAACCTGATGTTAGATCTCCCTACCGTGCATCCTCTTTTGGTCATACAGCCTTCGTTGGGACATCTCACTCCAATATGATGATGCATACTTCAAGTCCATCTTACTTACCATCATCATCTTATCGTCCCACTCCTTCCTACCCTCAAGCCAAATCTGGTAGTGTATTGGAGGATGTGCTTCATTCATTTGTTGCTGATTATGATACTCAGCAGCATCTTGTATATGAAGACTTTGACCAGGTGGACCCACTTGAGATGGAGGAGATGAAGCTGAAATGGCAGATGGCCATGCTGTCAGTAGATATCAAGAGGTTTGAAGAGAAGGCAGGAAGGAAGTTTGGATTCAAGGGAAAGGATCCAGCTCGTTTTGACAGGAGAAAGGTCAAGTGCTTTTCTTGTCACCAGATGGGTCATTTCTCAAGGGAATGCAAGGACAGGAAGAGTGGAGAGGGAGCTAACTACCATTCATATCAGCAGAATTAGAAGGGAGCTAGCACTTCAGCAGCTCTTATCACCATGGATGAACAAGTCAACTGGGCTGCACATGAACCTGTGACTGAGGAAGCTGCTGATATAGAGAACCTTGGATTGCTGGCCAGATGTACTTCGGAGGATAGGCATGATCAATTTTCCTTCATGGGACTTTCTCAGGTACACAACTGTATATTTGGTTGTAGTGAAAGATACAATGAACTTAAAGAAGCTTATGATACTATGAAACCTAGATACAATGAATGCTATGTTGATAATGAAGCTTATAAACTTTCGTTAAAAACATTAGAAAGACAAAAGGTATGGTTTCAAAAGAATTAGATAGCTTATGAAGAAAATATTAAGGTGCTTCAATTTGATCTAGATATTGCTAATATTAACTTAAAACGCACCGAAAAAGAAAAAGATGATGCTAGTGCTGAGAACCTAGAGCTTAAAGAGAAACTAGCTGAGGAAATAGCTAGACATAAACAATGGTTAATTTCAGGTGACAATCTAGCTAGAGCACTTTATAGTAGTCAGTCAGTGAACTCTGGAATAGGTTTAGGCTTTCAAAAGTATGTAGGATTGGAAGCTAGGCAAGATGGGCGTAAATCTACACCTGCAGGCTTAGAACATTTTAAAAAGGAAGGTGATTTACATGCTGTTCCTGGACCTATTAGAGGTGAATTCATGCCCACTGACCTGTCTGTTACTATTGACTTTGATGGATCACACCATTTGTATGGCAGAAAGTCAAATGACTTGCCAGACTCAGATGCTTCATCTTATGACTTTGTCTCTTTCTCTGACAGTGACAATTCATCAGATCAAGGGTCTTCTGCTAGCTGTGATTCAAGTGATAAGTCAGACCTTCCCAAGCCCTCACCTGAGCCAACACCCAAGCCTGCACCCAAGTCTATCTACAAGCCTTCTAGGATAGCTGCTGAGGAATCCACTTCCAAGCCTGTTTTCCCTGAAGACTTGTATTTTAAATCTTTGAATAATATGTCTGTTAAAAATAATTCCTTTAATGTTTCTGGTTCAAGTACTTCTACATGTAATAGAACATCTTCTTTGTTAAATAAATCTTCCAAAAGGAAGACATGTTTTGTGTGTGGAAGTAAACTTCATTTAATTAAGGATTGTGATTTCTATGAGCAAAGATTGGGTGCATGTGCTCCTTAGCAGAAACCTAGACATGTGTGGACCAATGTTAATAAAATTCCACCTTATGTCCCACAAACTACTTATACTGACTCTCCTTGGAGGAGATCATCTGATAGACCTTATGTGCAACCTATTAGCCCATATGTTAAACATGGTTTTTGGCCTGCATACGTTGACTCTATGAATAATGGGAAAGGATGTTGGGGCACTACTGTCAAACCTTCAGCAGGATGTTCTTGGAAGGATAAAGGACCTAAATTTCACTGGAAACCCAAGAACAATGGTGGATCTTTCTCTTCCCTTAACTGCAAAGTTTAAGGGGAGGCATATGCCTCAGGGGAGGATTTTGTAAACTTTGTGTATACTCTGTTTACTAACACTTCTTTCTAATAATTTTGTATTAGTCTGTTTTGTCTCTGGTTTGTTCTTGTGTTTCTCTGAGTTTGTTTTGCAGAATGCCCTGTTCAGTTAAAATGCATCAAGTGTGATCCTTTGGTATATGGTCTAGTATGCTTAAAAGCTTGTTTCCTCTGAAAATAAAGTGCTGAAGAGAAGAAATTGAAGTCAAATTATTCATTCATACATTCAAGTTACAGCTTACAGTTTACAACTTACAATCAACTTCAAAGCAACGACAAGAAAAGAGCTATACTTCTTATCCTAATCTAGTACATATCATCTATTCCAACATCTAACGGGCTGTTGGATATGCATGATCGCTCACATCTTTCACACTAGATGCTGGATATGCGTTAGTGAAAACTTGCATAACCACCCATTCCTTCTATCTCGATGGCTGGATATGCTTGACCGATACGACGAAGATGCTAAGGATCAAAATGGAAAGATGGATTGATGCAAACGATGAAGATGACGATGACCACAAATGGTGTTGAAGAAACATAATGTTTCGTTTGTGTTTCATCTATCGATTTCAACCAAAATGCAATCCATCCACCTTCCTTTAGCTCTTCCTCTATACGAAGTGTGAAGATCCACCATAGATTGGCGTAAGTAGAGCTAGCACCACCTCTCTTTCGGCACGAGGCCTTTGTGGAGGTTGAGGTGCTGGAGGTTGGGAGTAAGAAGTTATCTCTGTAGTGGGTTCCTCTGAGTCATCAGAAGAATCACTTGGATCCACTACGCTATCATCTTCAGAAGAAGGGAGAAAAGGGGATGTCAAAGGACGAGGGTCAGGTGGACGTGACCAAAACTAGAGGAAATCACTGGATGATGATAATGATGGAGAAGAGTTTGGGTTAACAACCTCTGGTATAGTGTTCATGGTTTATTGTGGTTAATTTTGGAGCATTTTTGAAATTAGGGTTTGTGATGATATTTGGGGATTTTTGATGAAGTGAAGTATGTATTGGGATGGTTATATAGACGGATGCAAGGGTTAATGCAATTTAATGCGAGTTAGATGGCACAGGAATTCTAGAACCCTTCCGAAGATATTCTAGTCTTGGGTTGGTTTCTGCCGAAGTGTATTATTTCAGCAGATTGGCTAGTTGTTTCTGCTGAAGCACTGGTCAAGTTGAAGTACATGTAGGATATGGTCAACTAAAGTTCTCATACTTTTGACTATATTCTTGGTAACGGTTACCATTCTACCAAACGCATTTCTTCCACTTCAAACGAAACTATTCCCTCTTCAATTCAAAATCATAACCCTAAAATCACATATCTCTCATGGCTCTTCAATTCAAGAAAGATCACAATAAAGTTGAATTTCTGGGTAAAGCAAAGGGCGATGAATTGTATGAACCAATGGTGGAGTTCCTGAAGCGGTCTAAGATTCACTATGCCCTAACACATTCCCCTAATGCTATTTATGAACCGTTGGTTAAACAATTTTGGGTATCTGCTGAAAAACGAAGTGAAACAGAGATTGTTACGTTGATTGATGAAACAGAGCACATGGTGACGGAGGACCTAATAAGGAGAAAGCTTTGTTTGGATGATTCTAATGGGGTTTATCACTCCTCTACAGAGGTGATTCTCTCCGGGCTAAGGGCCATTGGATATCAAGGTACAAGAACGGACATATGGTTGAAAAAGAATTTTTGCCCTAAGTGGAGATTTTTAGTTCACACTCTGCTTCAGTGCATTAGCAACAAATCTGGAGCGTGGGATCAATTTTCTACGCAATTGGCTTGTGGTATTGTGTGTCTTTCTCAAGGGCTAACTTATAATTTTTCTAAATTTATTTTTGATAATATGGTTGAAAATATAAACAGGAAACAACATAAGTTTTTAATGTACCCTAGATTCTTACAAATAATCATAGACACCTCTACCCAAGTCGAAGCCTTTCATCCCATAGGAGCTCTTTCAGCTAAACTATTTGCCTCTATGAGAACTAACTTTGAGGGGATACATCATCCGTTGTCAGCAGCTATGTTGCCTAATGGAAATGAGGCTGCTGATGAGGAGGATGTTGCTAATATCCCACCCTCTTCAAATGTTGCTACTGATGGCAATCCACCAGTTAATATAGATGAGGGTCCCTCTTTTACTGCTGAAGCTTCTCATAGTGCCCCTGACCATACTCCACCTGTTCCATCACCCAGACCAAGTCCTCCACCTGCACAGGCTTCTATTGCTGATTTTGAGTCTGACCTGAACAGGATGACCACACCCAGTCCTCAAAGGGAACCTGTTGATGAAGTACCTCCTCATGTTGAGCATGACCATATTTCTACTGAAAGGTCCAATGAAACTCCCATTACCACAGAGCAATCTGCTGGTGGAGCTGAGGACCCAATTACTCTCACATCTGTCTATGCTCTTGTTAACAGGTATGCAGCTGAGGTGACTGATCTCAAAAAGGAGCTTACAGAGACCAAGACTACTCTTGGTGATAAGATTGAGGAACTGCATAATAAAGTTAAGGACCTAGAAGAGCGACTTAAAAAGAGTAGCAAAAGGAAGTTAGTCATTTCTTCTGATGAGGAAGATGAGGAATCTCGGCTTGCTTCCCTTAACATCTTAGCTGATGTGGCTCAAGAGAGTGTTGTTCCATCTTCAGTTGATGTTGAATCATCAAAAGTTAAGGCACCAATTATGTTCACTAGGAAGAGAAGACGATCGAATTTGGATAAGGGTTCAGCTGCAGTATCCAAGAAACCAAGTGTTGTCAACACTACATCTGCTGAGAATCAATTGGAGGACACTACATCTGAACCTTATCATCATGCACCTGTTCAAGAACCATCATGTCCCACCCCTTCAGCAGATGATCAATTAGTATTTCATGGTGGAAGATATTTTGATTTGGATCCTGCAACTGATGTCATTAACACACCAGTTGAAGATCTCTCTCAAAATGTTTCTTCTGAAGCTCAAATTGATGATTCTCCTTCAGCTGATGTTGTTCATGAGTCTACTGATAAAGAGAAAGGTGTATTGGTTGAAGATGAGCTTGGTCCAGAATTGGATAAGTTAGCTATTCAGATGCCTGCTGCACAATGGGATGTTCTTATTAAGCAAACCACTGCAAATCCTACACTTGCTCAAAGTATCTTAGGTGGGGAATTTGATGGTGAAAATTTTATGGCTTGGATGATGAAGATTGGAGAACAAAGGAAGCAAGAAGCAGCTGCGAAAAGGAAAGCCCTGAATACTGCAAAGCATAAGGCAAAGAGAGAGAGACCTCTTACTGAAGCTCGGAAGAAATCAGAGATGCGGATTACAGTGAAAAATCAAAGTTGTACTCTGCTTAACCGTGGTTTAACAATGAAGCAAGTCGTGGCTTTACCTGATGCCAGATTTTTTTACTTGTAGAATATGATTATGAAGACTTCTTCTTCTGCCTTAACACCATCTTCCAGCTTGAAAAGAATTGCAGAGAATGAAATTGCACCAAAGGCCAAGAGACCCAAGTTTGTTGAGATAGTGGATAATTTTGATGATATTCCACCAAAGACACTCTCTCACATGGTTTCTTCTGAAGCAATTTCTGAAGCCACTCCTTCTTCTGACAAGGTTCCCTCTGCTGAACCATCAACTATTTCTCCTGAAGCACCAATTATGCCCTCATCTAACCCAAATGTGGCATCTGCTGCTACAAAAGAAAGTACTTTGGTTAAGGAAGATGACCAGGTTACTTCTACTGAACCTACTGCTGAAGCTACTACAGAAGTCACTAGCTCATCTGCAAGGATCTCATCTGCTGAACCAACCACCATTTCCTCTGAAGCACCAAATGTGCAAACTTCTGCTCCATCTGTGAGATCTTCTGAAACAGAAGGAGCTGGTTCGATTAAAGCAGATAAAACCACAACTGTCAAAACTAAAAAGGCAAGAAAGGTGCGGGAAAGAATGCATGCCCTTCGTGATGATGTCTCCCATAAATCTACATCTACTTCTTCTAGTCCTACTACTGATGTTAATGAAGAATCCAAAGATATTCCATCTTCGGAAATGTATATGCCCGGTAGAAGGAAGAAGAGGATGGCCAAGAGAAAACTCACATCTCTGAGAAGATCAGTGAGAAAAGCAAGGACTCATGCATCGAAAAATAATGTTCCTTTGGACCTAAAGGCTGATGACTCAACCTTTATTCAAGAAGGGTCTGCTACTGATTTTCCTGAAGGATATCAAAATGTGTTGGTCCAGTGGTCTCTGATAGATGGTGAGATGAATGTCATTCATCGATTGGACAACAGTTCAATGGAGTTTACCTTTTTGAAGGAAATACTCCATTTGGTAGACAGGGCAGATATACTTACTCTGTACACTCTCGTCACCAAACATTACTGCAATTCTGCATCAAAAGGGTCTGGGATGTGCTTATTGGGCGATCTTCATGTTCTGCTTGACTCTCAATCTCCCAATGGTAAAGGGCATTTCATTTGGAAGAACTCACATCTATGGCAGGTTGAGTCCTGGAGATATTATCCCCTACCTCGTGTGCATGTAGTTGAGACAAAGGGTGGAATCACAGTCTGCATGCTTGCTGAAAGAATTTATCCATTGTCCAAGAGACTTATGGAAAGGATGTTGTGTCAGAAGTTGGAAATTCCTCCAGATCCAGTGGGAAATGAAAGACCAGATGCTGAACGACTGGTTGGATTGATCAAGACTCAACTTCTGCAAGCTCAAGTTGCATCTTCATAAAGAACGCGGTATTCTACATTGTCTTTTGTTTATTTGTCGTATTTTCTTTATTTGTTAGTTTGTTAGTTAAAAAAAAAAAAAAAAAAAAAAAAAAAAAAAAAAAAAAAAAAAAAAAAAAAAAAACTAATTTTCTTTTGCATGTTTGTTGCTCCTTTTTGATGGTTTTTAACTCACCAGATATAACTTTTGTGTATCAAAGAGTTGGCTAGTCCAAAGGGTACAGCTTTGGTAAAGACACATCAAATCTGTTGATAGCTGTAATGGTTTGCTCAAAATCATAGGGTCTGCAACCACCCATGCTTAATTGCTGAGAGTTGTATGGTCATCAATTCACCATGGTCTATTCCTTGTTGGAATCCAAGAATTGGCAAGCCCACAAGTATATGGCTTGTGGTAAAGGAAACTGCATCCATATTTGGTTTTCAATTCACCAATTCTAAGAATTGACTAGTCCTGAGCAAACGGCTACAGGTAAAGATACATCAAATCCGTTTATATAGTTGCTGATTTGCTCATAAATCAGATGGTTATCAATGTACCATATTTTTCGGACTTAAACATCTGGCTACTCCAGTAGTAATGGCTATTGGTAAAGAGACATCAAATCCATTATTTTCAATGATTCACCTCTCACAGGAGATACCACACCTGGATGTGATGAGAATAGTTTGCAACTAATTAGTATTGATGTACATTATGTCATTTTTTGCTGCAAAGACCTGGCGTTCCAAAGTTTGATCATCATAGAGATGAGATTATTATTGGTTCTTTGCTACTGATATGTGAAAACAATCCTCTAGTACTGAAGTCTCAAAGATCTTTCAAGGTCAGGAAACTGGAACTTAACCAAGTCAAATTCCAGTTTAGGGGAGGATTGTTGGGAATTATGTGAAGTAGGATTTCTGCTGTCATTACTGCCGAAGGATTCTGCTGAAGTAGAAGCAGAATCTGCTGAAGAAGAAATTCTACTGAAGTGTAAAAGCCGTGCCGTGTTTCTGCTGAAGGGTGGAATCTGACTAGGATCAGCATGCGCTTAATTATTTAAATGCTAACCCATCATTATCTTTGAACGGCCCGAGGTTAGCATGGGTATTATTGTACTGCTCAATACTATCTAGTGTTTTAGTAATTAAATGCATACTTGCATGTTTAGTCGATTGAGTAGTAATAGTTTAGGGTTCCTTGTCTATAAAAGGAATCTCATAGTTTGTAAGATACAGATCTGAAACATAGAGTTTCAGTTAACAAAAAAAGATCCATAGAGGATCTAAGTGTTCTTAGTTATAACAACTTGTATTTACTTTCCGCTATAGAATACGGGTTGTAGAGATTTTCTATTAGCTTACTTATGATTACATAGGCAATAGTAACGATCCACGAGTGCTCAAGATCTGTCAAGGTCTGTCTGTGATCGAAGAGATCGACAAGAAGTCATCATTTTAGTCCGGGTTTTGTACTGAAGTATACGAAAGCCATTTATGAAGAAATTTTGAGAAACGACATGTTTTAGAAAACATTTAAAGAACTCTCGCTCAAGCATCTGTACATGCCCGTATCATTGTTGAATGACATTTCTAGAAACGTACAGAATATCGATTATATGAGAGGCATGTCGTGAGAAGAATATTTTAGGATTTTTGATTTTATATTGTTTTTGTATTTTTAAAATATTTTATATTTTTATATTTTGCTTTTGTTGGTTTTTCAAATTTTGTATTTTGTTTTTCAAAAATATTTACAGTGAAGCTTTTTGGAAAATCATTTTCAAGAAGATTCGAGAAGACATTTTAACTCCTCAGGGGTTAGGCTTCGCATTCCAATTCGTCGAACTAAATCGTCAAACATTTCTTTTGGAAGGGCTTTAGTAAATAGATCGGCGAATTGGTAATCAGTCTTCACGAAAAATAATTCAACGGTACCTTCTTCCACGTGTTCTTTTATGAAGTGATAGCGGACACGAATGTGCTTAGTCTTTGAGTGATAAACATGATTGCATGATATGGCTATGGCACTTTTCGAGTCACAATACATAGGTATTTTATCGAAAGTAAAGCCATAATCTGTTAGTTATGTTCTCATCCATAGAACTTGAGCACAACACGTAGATAGAGACACATACTCAGCTTCAGCAGTTGAAAGTGCAGTGCAATCTTGTTTCTTTGAAGACCAGCTGACTAACTTTTCACCCAAAAATTGTGCTCCTCCTGATGTACTTTTTGTTGTAACTTGATCACCTGCGTGGTCCGCATCTGAAAAGGCGATTAGATCAAATCTGGTTTCCTTCGGATACCAAAGTCCCATGTGAATGGATGTCTTCAGGTACCAAAAGATCCTTTTAACCTCTTTGAGGTGCAGTTCGGTAGGCGTTGCCTGAAACCGTGCTAATAAGAAAACAGCAAAATGAATATCAGGTCGACTAGCAGTAAGGTACATGAGAGAACCAATCATGCTCCGATATTTCTTCAGATCAATAGGTTTCCCAAATAAATCGGCTCCAATTTTTGGTGAAGTTACCATTGGTGTACCGACCGAGTCACAATTATCCATACCATGATTTTTCAAAATCTCAGTAGTATATTCCGCTTGATTAATAAAAATTCCACGAGGGGACTGATGTATTTGTAAACCAAGAAAAAATTTTAGTTCCCCCATCATGGACATTTCAAATTTGCTTTTCATGAGATTTTCAAAATGTTTTGAAAGATTCGGATTAGTGGACCCAAAAATGATGTCGTCCACGTAAATCTGAACAATCAAAATGTCGTTTTTCCATTTTTATGTAAACAAGGTAGGATCAACAGTTCCTTTGGTGAAATTGTTAAGGATAAGGAAAGAGGACAGTTCGTCATACCACGCTCTCGGAGCTTGCTTTAATCCATAGATTGCCTTTTTGAGTTTGTAGACGTAGTCTGGATGTTCCATGTCTATGAAGCCTTCTGGCTGACTCACGTACACTTCTTCTTTCAGAGTTCCATTCAAGAACGCGGTCTTAATGTCCATCTGATAAACCGTGATGTTTTTGTGAGCTGCATAAGCTAAGAATATCCTGACTGCTTCAAGTCTAGCTACCGGCGCGAATGACTCTTCAAAGTCTATCCCTTCTTCCTGTCTGTATCCTTTGGCCACGTGTAACACCCCCAAAAATGACTCAGCGGAAGCATACAGGTATTGGGGTGCTACTAAATTGGTATCACAACATAAGCATAGAACAACGGATTCTTATAAGAGAAACTTTTATTCATTTCTTAAAAACAATGTTTACATTATTTAATTAGTGCGGAAAATGGCCCATTATAAACGAGTGGTCCCAATACATAAATCAGAGTCATTTATGACCATGCCATGCCTTTGCCTTGTGCCTCCAAAGATAAGCTATCACTTCAAAACCTGAAGATACATACTAAAAGGGGTCAGCTTACGCTGGTGAGTTCATAGGTTTATTCAAAAAGGAACTTCAGTACACTGTTTCAAATTTGATTTTTGTTGATCATTATGTCTTGCATAATGTCATAAAGTTTATGATTTCAATTCATAAAGGATTTCATAAAAGAGATTTCATTAGTGGACCATAAGTAGGGTATATGTACATTACAACGAATATAATGCCATATATTGAATCTATTACGCTAGCACTAAGTTCATGCAACCGAAACTACGACTGTTCTTGTATGCACAAAGAAGTCATACAAATAAGGAGCCCATGGCGAGTGTTTATCCCAATACACTCGGTCCCGACATGCTATATGTTTCGCCTTGACCCAAGCGGGGTCAACCGAACAGAGGAGTCACCCTCAATAGATCTATTTATAACATTCGCGCTTCCCAGCAGGAATTGACGGTTCATGAAGAGGGTAGTTTGGGATCTAAGGACTTAGGGTAAGCTGCGTAATATTCTAGGTCAAACATTTTGGTATGCTCTATAAAACATCCATGTATGATGAAAACTTTAAACATGTGAAAGCATAGTATGCATGGAATGCACAAGTAAAATGATTTAAGTAAAATGAGCATGTATCTTCCCCCAAAACAAGTATAAAGCAGTTAAAAGTAGGGGCTATGAAACTCACCTTGGCAATGTGCGATATGAAGTCTAAAGGGAATTAAATCAAGGAGTGATAGTGCACGGCTCCGACACGCAACCTAATTAATACGGTAATTTAGTCTTTATGTTTAAGACTCGATAAAGTTTAACTAACTTTATAGATTTTAAATGTTGTTGTTGTTGTTGTTGTTGTGGCATCATTTACCTTAAAGCAATTTACAAGGAATTGAGTGGATTTCGACTTAGGAAGGATGACATGGAAGGAATCTCGAAGAAGGAATTACGACTTTGGCTTAATAATGACCAATGGTAATACTTGGAAGGGTACACGCAGAAGAGATATCAAGGACGGACAAGACTTCGATTTGTTGATAACCGGATGACGATGTACGGAAAGTAATTACAAGTACAATTCAGGCGTTGACAGATTTTGGAAACATTATTGTTAAAAGGAAGTATAATACTAAGGGTGTATATAATTATATTTATCACGATCATAAAAGTTTCTAAAAAGTGTTAAGTAAGAACTTTGTTTAACATTCTCGTATTTAAATGAATTAATGGATTTAAGTTTTGAATAAAACTTCTCATTGTTAGTTATTATTAATTATAATAAGCTAAATATATATTGACGAAAATTGGACATGACTCGTGTATATGTTGTTGTTTGTCCGAGGTGACTAAATGTCACAACTTGGATAATAAACAGTTCTATATTAAAAAAAAATCGAGTAAGTTTTTATAAGTCTAAAATGTGTTACACTTAGTTTAGATAAACCAATATAAGAAATATCAATCAATGATCTCGAAGATAAGTTATGACATATATTTTTATTAGTATGGCTTGAAATTTAAACTTATAGTTTTAATGATAAGAAGATGTTAAGTTTCGAGGTAAGTTGTGTTTTAGTAATCTATATATATTTATGTATATGACGTGTTATGAAGCATTTAACATGTTGGAAAAGTCGGGTCAAATAGGTCAAAATAAGTCGGATGAAAGAGCAAAAGACCAAAATGAAGAGTACCCACTGTTGTGGCTGCACAACAGCAAAATAAACACCCTTTTGTGCAGAAAACAGGCAACGAAACGCACCCTTTTTGAGCTGAAAATCAGCCGACAAATGCACCCTTTTTGGAGCTGAAAATCAGCAGGAATACGCACCCTTGTGGAGCTGAAAATCAGCGGGCCAACGCACCCTTTTGGAGCTAAAAATCAGTAGGACAAACACACCTTTTTGGAGCTGAAAATCAGCGGGCAAACGCACCCTTTTGGAGCTGGAAATCAGCGGGCAAACGCACCCTTTTGGAGCTGGAAATCAGTAAACCAAACGCACCTAATGGTGCAGAAATTTAGCAAAGGAAATGCGCCCTTTAGGAGCCGAATAAGCAGATTCAAATGCACCCTTTAGGGGCTGCACGCACCCTTTAGGGGCTGAAATAACGGATTCACAACGCACCTAACACATCCAATGTTGGTTCTCGACTCCGGCAGTGGCTACCAACACGAAACAGTCATGACCTCAAACTAAGATCAAGTTTTACCTATCTATTCAAACAAAGATTAACACCAAATTCATTATGTTTACTAAGCTTTTGACATCGCAAAAATTGTGGCCAAAGGCACGAAGCCCAGGTTTACCCATTGTGGGTTCGAGAGCAAGTTAGCAAAAAAAAACAAAGGCAACCACAAGCACCCCTTGGTGCTGTTGTTGCTGAAACGAGGACCAGACCGGATCAAGTATTAACACACGACCACCCTTCATGGGTTTCATTAGGACACCAAACATAAGTGACCCTCGTGGTTACGGGGTTGTACAAGTCGACAGAAAATGATCAAAACGACCCTTCTTGAGTGTCTTGATACAGCTACAAACGAAAAATCCTGGTGAGCCTATTAAGGCAACAAAATTACAATAAGTCCCACTCGACTGATGATTAGTGCGGTCGGGTACTACTCGACTAACGTGAGGGTCTTGACCCAATCACAACCTTACGAGCCTTAGTGACTGTTCGGGGTACGCATAAAACAAACACCTCGATTGAGGTTTTTAACCTCAGTCGAGACTAACACAGATTACAAACAACATATTAATCGGATAGGATTTTTGAATAATTAGGAAGTATGTTGAAATTAGATAAGCCAATATCATCCTTTCTTGCCGTATGAAATCCAACAACAACAAACAACCAGAAAGATTTTTAATTCATCCCCAACATTAACATTACTTATACTTTAAGTGATTTTTACCAAATCGGTATGGAAAAAATTTAGGAGCTCGAATAAAACAAATAATATTACAACCAAATGAATTCAACAAGAAATGCGTTCTTACAATGAACCCATTAATGGGTCGAGTAGCCATGAACACCGAAAGCTCAAAAGTTCAATTGGAGCGAGTGGAGATGAACCGGCACGAATTTAGACTTGAATTAAGCTCCTAACACCTCAAATTGCAAAACCCCTTTGTTAATTTAGAAAAACCCTTTGATTTGACGGAACCCTAGTTTTCGGATTTGTTCAAGAATGGATGAAAAACTCTGTGAAGTTTGACCCTTATATAGGCGTGTGAATGGTATGGTGATTGTGACTCAATGGTATTCTCAAAACATGTTTGTTTCTTCTTTAAGCTTTCTTCATCAAGGATTCGGCCACGCATGGCACCCCTATAACTAATTAGGGTGTAGCTTGGGTGTAGCTTACTTTTTCTGGAAATGGAGACATGGTGCTTTTCATTTGAGGGAGCTAGTTTGGTGAAAACTTGTGTTAGGGTGGCGTTGCAGAAAGAAAGAGAGGGAGAGGGTAGAGTCTAGGAAAGTGATGGGTCGAAAGGGGAGGATTGGATCCGGATTTTGTTTTGTATTATTTATTTTATTGCTTTGTCTTATACTCCGTACTGTATAGACTGTACCTCGAGCGATAACGTAACTCTGCGTAAACGTATCTTCACGATATCCGGAAAATATAAAAATTTCGTTTTTGGCAACGATTTCTTTAAACGTAATAATATGACATTATTATTTTATTGAAATTTGTTTATAACTGTTTGCCGTTATTTAATTGGTGTCGGTATGCGTGTGGTGCCGTGGCTTCCTAAATTTACAAGATAACCTCTTGTTTTCTTTTGTAAATTATCATTGAATGTTAAAATGTGTATATTTCACTTATATAAGGATTTATTTTTAGTTTCGTATGTTACTGCACCTGCAGTATGCGGGATAACTTCCCACAACGAGGGTTTAAGCTTATGTACACTTAAATTTGGCCCAAAGACCAATAATTTCACATTTATTACGAAGATACTTAGTAGGTAAGTATCGTGCGTGCGGTGTCTTATTTATAAAAGGGACGATATGACTTCTTGTTTTTAAATTTTAGGTATTGGTATTTTGTCAGAAAATAATTGATTAAATTTTCTGACGTAGTAAATGTTATTATAATAATCCGAAAATTTACGGGTTGTTATAGTCTACCCACCTTACAGGAGATCCGTCCCGGATCTCAGTTTACGTTATCCGATAGGGTGTCGGAAATGAGGTGATGGTATTTGGAACAAGTTTTGAATTTTTCCCTAGGTTGTTCTTGGGTTTCCCCTTTGGGTATGGGTACCTAGGTGTTATGCCAGTAGCACATCCTCTATCTGAGGAGCCATTTTTCTGGGGTATGTTCATTGGATGAAGGTTCTAATTTTGAAGTTATGAGGTTTCACTATTTTGTTAGTGTGGGCACCTCTAACTTCTCATGGTTTTATCAAAACATACCCCTTTCTGGTGTTTAATGGTTCTAAAGTATATGGGTTGATTCTTAAGGTTCGCTATGGGTTTGTGTGCTTTCTTCTTTAAAGGGTAAAGAAGCATTTGTTTTCGAATTTTTCTTTCGAGTAATTGTTTGCACAAATCTGCCTAAGACCCGATTTCAAAATCGATAGTTGTGTAAAAATGACACATTTTCACAAGATTGTAAAACTGGTTCTCAGTTATGGGGTGTATAGGGAAGTTTTGTGAAACTCTTAGTGTTTCGACATTTTGGTTTCATTTAAACGAGGGATTTGGAAATTATTATAGGATTTTTAAAGAGAATTTCTCAAAATTTAGAACTATATTGTAGGAAGGATATTTAGTGGGATACAACTTTTACCCATAGCTACGAGTAGAGCTAGTTGTCTAAGTTGGGTAATGATGGAGGTTTAATAGTTGATGAACATCATGGTTATCTATGGTTTTAGGCAGAGGTGTAGGATACATCCTAAGGTCAGGCTTAGCTATCAAGGAGGACATTGATCACTTCTGTTTATGGGGTATTAACTTAAAACACATTTCAAGGAAATAAGTAACCAATAGAGTGGTTCTAGGATATTTTTCAAGGTATTAAGGAACACTTTATTTTGGTAAGGTATGGGTAGAATTGCAGTTTATTTTATGGTGAAATGGTAAGGTGGTAATTTGGTTTGTAGAATGATTCATGAAGTGATTCATGAAGTATAATGGTTTGAGGGATAATCGGAAATAGTTTGTATGGCAACTCTTTTATTTCGTTTGTAGGAGGGTAACAAGGTAGGCACTATTATTCTCTAAGAGGTGGGTGGAGTTTTCTAGGTATCAAATTTTCAATGGTAAAATTTTCAAGTTATGCGGGATTATGGGTCATTTACTGTGTCTTTCTAGATTTTGCCAAAGGTTTATTGTTCTTTTGTTGCCTATTCCCATTAGAGAATTTTTCACATTGGTGCTATTGAAAGGTTGCTCCTAGAATGGTTTGATTTGTTCATGGGGTGTAAGGTGTGGGGTAGATGTGACTATAACATAACCCTGATTGTGATATGAAATTATGAAGTTTATGATTAAGAAGTAGTATGACGCCAGTGAGTGGCTTATGATTAAGAGATATTGTGATGCCAGTGAGTGTTTTATGACTAAGAAATGCCAGTGAGTGACTAGTGATTAGGGAATGTCAGTGAGTGACTTATGTTTAGGGAATGCCAGTGAGTGGTTTGTGTTTAGGAAATACCAGTGAGTGGTTTATGTTTAGGAAATGCCAGTGAGTGGTTTATGATTAGGGTATGCCGGTGAGTGGCTTGTGATTAGGGTATGCCGATGAGTGGCTTGTGATTAGGGTATGCCGATGAGTGGCTTGTGATTAGGGTATGCCGATGAGTGGCTTGTGATTATGGTATGCCAGTGAGTGGCTTGTGTTTAAAGGATAGTGTGACGCCAGTGTGTGGCTTCAGGGTAACCGTCAATGTGTGGTTTATTGAAATGTTACATGTTTATCAAAATATTATCATCTTCTCTCTGGACATAAAGCTATTATAACTATCCTAAGTACTACAAAATTCACCTCTGATTCGGACATAGGTGATCAGGCTATGTCCCACTGTCCCTGGTTGAATATAGGTGATCAGTCTATATTCACCCGAGGTTCAATGAATTTTGAAATACTTAGCTTAGTTACGCTAGTAATATGTCACAATACTTTTAAAGGCTGTCTTGAAGGATTAACACAATTGTTCTCTTTATGTGAGGGAAAGGTGTAGTGCTTGTGACACGTAAATATACATGTAGGGAAGAATATTGTACTCTATAATGAAATTAGGTGAGCAGTGATAAAACATGTATCTTATCAAGTATGATCTCAACAGGATCATAAGTGAGGTATCAGCTTGGTAGGCAGGCACGTGTCGGTCATAGGGTTTAGTTTTTGTAAAAGTGGTTATAGTCTAGGTCTTAAATATATACCCAGTTCTCTATAACCTGGATCTGATACCAATCTGTAACACCCCCAAAAATGACTCAGCGGAAGCATACAGGTATTGGGGTGCTACTAAATTGGTATCACAACATAAGCATAGAACAACGGATTCTTATAAGAGAAACTTTTATTCATTTCTTAAAAACAATGTTTACATTATTTAATTAGTGCGGAAAATGGCCCATTATAAACGAGTGGTCCCAATACATAAAACAGAGTCATTTATGACCATGCCATGCCTTTGCCTTGCGCCTCCAAAGATAAGCTATCACTTCAAAACCTGAAGATACATGCTAAAAGGGGTCAGCTTACGCTGGTGAGTTCATAGGTTTATTCAAAAAGGAACTTAAGTACACTGTTTCAAATTTGATTTTTGTTGATCATTATGTCTTGCATAATGTCATAAAGTTTATGATTTCAATTCATAAAGGATTTCATAAAAGAGATTTCATTAGTGGACCATAAGTAGGGTATATGTACATTACGACGAATATAATGTCATATATTGAATCAATTACGCTAGCACTAAGTTCATGCAACCGAAACTACGACTGTTCTTGTATACACAAAGAAGTCATACAAATAAGGAGCCCATGGCGAGTGTTTATCCCAATACACTCGGTCCAGACATGCTATATGTTTTGCCTTGACCCAAGCGGGGTCAACCGAACAGAGGAGTCACCCTCAATAGATCTATTTATAACATTCGCGCTTCCCAGCAGGAATTGACGGTTCATGAAGAGGGTAATTTGGGATCTAAGGACTTAGGCTAAGCTGCGTAATATTCTAGGTCAAACATTTTGGTATGCTCTATAAAACATCCATGTATGATGAAAACTTTAAACATGTGAAAGCATAGTATGCATGGAATGCACAAGTAAAATGATTTAAGTAAAATGAGCATGTATCTTCCCCCAAAACAAGTATAAAGCAGTTAAAAGTAGGGGCTATGAAACTCACCTTGGCAATGTGCGATATGAAGTCTAAAGGGAATTAAATCAAGGAGTGATAGTGCACGGCTCCGACACGCAACCTAATTAATACGGTAATTTAGTCTTTATGTTTAAGACTCGACAAAGTTTAACTAACTTTATAGATTTTAAATGTTGTTGTTGTTGTTGTTGTTGTTGCATCATTTATCTTAAAGCAATTTACAAGGAATTGAGTGGATTTCGACTTAGGAAGGATGACATGGAAGGAATCTCGAAGAAGGAATTACGACTTTGGATTAATAATGACCAATGGTAATACTTGGAAGGGTACACGCAGAAGAGATATCAAGGACGGACAAGACTTCGGTTTGTTGATAACCGGATGACGATGTACGGAAAGTAATTACAAGTACAATTCAGGCGTTGACAGATTTTGTAAACATTATTGTTAAAAGGAAGTATAATACTAAGGGTGTATATAATTATATTTATCACGATCATAAAAGTTTCTAAAAAGTGTTAAGTAAGAACTTTGTTTAACATTCTCGTATTTAAATGAATTAATGGATTTAAGTTTTGAATAAAACTTCTCATTGTTAGTTATTATTAATTATAATAAGCTAAATATATATTGACGAAAATTGGACATGACTCGTGTATATGTTGTTGTTTTTCCGAGGTGACTAAATGTCACAACTTGGATAATAAACAGTTCTATATTAAAAAAAAAAATCGAGTAAGTTTTTATAAGTCTAAAATGTGTTACACTTAGTTTAGATAAACCAATATAAGAAATATCAATCAATGATCTCGAAGATAAGTTATGACATATATTTTTATTAGTATGGCTTGAAATTTAAACTTATAGTTTTAATGATAAGAAGATGTTAAGTTTCGAGGTAAGTTGTGTTTTAGTAATCTATATATTTATGTATATGACGTGTTATGAAGCATTTAACATGTTGGAAAAGTCGGGTCAAATAGGTCAAAATAAGTCGGATGAAAGAGCAAAAGACCAAAATGAAGAGTACCCACTGTTGTGGCTGCACAACAGCAAAATAAACACCCTTTTGTGCAGAAAACAGGCAACGAAACGCACCCTTTTTGAGCTGAAAATCAGCCGACAAATGCACCCTTTTTGGAGCTGAAAATCAGCAGGAATACGCACCCTTGTGGAGCTGAAAATCAGCGGGCCAACGCACCCTTTTGGAGCTAAAAATCAGTAGGACAAACACACCTTTTTGGAGCTGAAAATCAGTGGGCAAACGCACCCTTTTGGAGCTGGAAATCAGCGGGCAAACGCACCCTTTTGGAGCTGGAAATCAGTAAACCAAACGCACCTAATGGTGCAGAAATTTAGCAAAGGAAATGCGCCCTTTAGGAGCCGAATAAGCAGATTCAAATGCACCCTTTAGGGGCTGCACGCACCCTTTAGGGGCTGAAATAACGGATTCACAACGCACCTAACACATCCAATGTTGGTTCTCGACTCCGGCAGTGGCTACCAATACGAAACAGTCATGACCTCAAACTAAGATCAAATTTTACCTATCTATTCAAACAAAGATTAACACCAAATTCATTATGTTTACTAAGCTTTTGACATCGCAAAAATTGTGGCCAAAGGCACGAAGCCAAGGTTTACCCATTGTGGGTTCGAGAGCAAGTTAGCAAAAAAAACAAAGGCAACCACAAGCACCCCTTGGTGCTGTTGTTGCTGAAACGAGGACCAGACCGGATCAAGTATTAACACACGACCACCCTTCATGGGTTTCATTAGGACACCAAACATAAGTGACCCTCGTGGTTACGGGGTTGTACAAGTCGACACAAAATGATCAAAACGGCCCTTCTTGAGTGTCTTGATACAGCTACAAACGAAAAATCCTGGTGAGCCTATTAAGGCAACAAAATTACAATAAGTCCCACTCGACTGATGATTAGTGCGGTCGGGTACTACTCGACTAACGTGAGGGTCTTGACCCAATCACAACCTTACGAGCCTTAGTGACTGTTCGGGGTACGCATAAAACAAACACCTCGATTGAGGTTTTTAACCTCAGTCGAGACTAACACAGATTACAAACAACATATTAATCGGATAGGATTTTTGAATAATTAGGAAGTATGTTGAAATTAGATAAGCCAATATCATCCTTTCTTGCCGTATGAAATCCAACAACAACAAACAACCAGAAAGATTTTTAATTCATCCCCAACATTAACATTACTTATACTTTAAGTGATCTTTACCAAATCGGTATGGAAAAAATTTAGGAGCTCGAATAAAACAAATAATATTACAACCAAATGAATTCAACAAGAAATGCGTTCTTACAATGAACCCATTAATGGGTCGAGTAGCCATGAACACCGAAAGCTCAAAAGTTCAATTGGAGCGAGTGGAGATGAACTGGCACGAATTTAGACTTGAATTAAGCTCCTAACACCTCAAATTGCAAAACCCCTTTGTTAATTTAGAAAAACCCTTTGATTTGACGGAACCCTAGTTTTCGGATTTGTTCAAGAATGGATGAAAAACTCTGTGAAGTTTGACCCTTATATAGGCGTGTGAATGGTATGGTGATTGTGACTCAATGGTATTCTCAAAACATGTTTGTTTCTTCTTTAAGCTTTCTTCATCAAGGATTCGGCCACGCATGGCACCCCTATAACTGATTAGGGTGTAGCTTGGGTGTAGCTTACTTTTTCTGGAAATGGAGACATGGTGCTTTTCATTTGAGGGAGCTAGTTTGGTGAAAACTTGTGTTAGGGTGGCGTTGCAGAAAGAAAGAGAGGGAGAGGGTAGAGTCTAGGAAAGTGATGGGTCGAAAGGGGAGGATTGGATCCAGATTTTGTTTTGTATTATTTATTTTATTGCTTTGTCTTATACTCCGTACTGTATAGACTGTACCTCGAGCGATAACGTAACTCTGCGTAAACGTATCTTCACGATATCCGGAAAATATAAAAATTTCGTGTTTGGCAACGATTTCTTTAATCGTAATAATATGACATTATTATTTTATTGAAATTTTTTTATAACTGTTTGCCGTTATTTAATTGGTGTCGGTATGCGTGTGGTGCCGTGGCTTCCTAAATTTACAAGATAACCTCTTGTTTTCTTTTGTAAATTATCATTGAATGTTAAAATGTGTATATTTCACTTATATAAGTATTTATTTTTAGTTTCGTATGTTACTGCACCTGCAGTATGCGGGATAACTTCCCACAACGAGGGTTTAAGCTTATGTACACTTAAATTTGGCCCAAAGACCAATAATTTCACATTTATTACGAAGATACTTAGTAGGTAAGTATCGTGCGTGCGGTGTCTTATTTATAAAAGGGACGATATGACTTCTTGTTTTTAAATTTTAGGTATTGGTATTTTGTCAGAAAATAATTGATTAAATTTTCTGACGTAGTAAATGTTATTATAATAATCCGAAAATTTACGGTTTGTTATACCACGAGACGAGCTTTGTTGCGAATTACAATCATTTCTTTATCCCTTTTGTTCTTCCATAACCATTTGAGATCAATGACACGAATGTCAATTGGTCTTGGAACCAAATCTCAAGAGTCATGTAGACGGTATTGGAGAAGTTCTTCCTGCATTGCTTCTATCCATGCATTATCTGCCATTGCCTCCCGAATGTTCTTTGGTTCAATATTGCTAATTAAGCAAATGTAAACGCACAAGTCGCAATCGGTGGCAAGTTGGCGTCTCGTCTGAATTGGCCGTGAAGGTTCACCAATAACTTGTTCAATTGGATGGTCTTTTGTCCACTTCAGAGTAGAAGGATACCGTTGGTTAAACGTATGCGAGTAAGATGGTTCTCGTAAGCTTGAAGATGATTCAACTGATTCTGTAGCAAATGGGTTTTCAAAGAAGTCGTCATCTAACGTTGCATTGTTCTGGTTTTGAGTAGGTTCTTCTTGAAATGATATGTTTTGGTTTTGCTCATCAACTGCTGGTAAAACTGTTGTAAGAATAGGATTTGCAGAAGTCGATGTAGATGATGTTGATGGAGTTGGTGCATTGGTTTCGACCGTTGCTGATGCATCTTCTGTTGGTGGTGGTAGATGATGTTGAGCGGGTGCAGCGGAATGATGGTTTCATGCATTTGTCGATGTTCCACCATAGTATTCATCGAACATTAACTCGAATAAATTTTCCCATTCTTTTTCATGAGGTTTTTCAGCAAAAGTTGATGGAGCTCTTTGTTGTATGAGTCCTGAACTGATGTGTCCAGAAGTCTGCTGGTTTGGTGCGGGTCCTAATCTGTTTTGATTAGAAGCCATTGGATTTAGCGCGGGTTCTAGAGCGAGTCTCTCAGAAGCCATTTGTGAAATTTCATCAAAATTCACATTCATCGTCTCCATGATCCTCCTAGTTCTTCTGTTATACACCCTGAATGCCCTCTAGTTATCTGAATATCCAATGAAGATTCCAATATCACCTTTAGCTTTCAGTTTTCCTAGATCTTCTCTGTCGTTCGTTGGATAGCACAAAGCGCCAAACACGTGAAAGTAAGAGATATCAGGTTTTCTGTTGTTCGCTAGCTCATATGGGGTTTTATTGAATCTTGGGTGGATTAGGGATCGGTTCTGAGTGAAACAAGGAGTGGCAACAACATCAGCCCATAGAAATAACGGTGCACTAGAATAGATTAGCATTGTGCAAGCAGCTTCCACAAGAGTACAATTTCTTCTTTCAACTACCCCATTCTGCTGTGGAGTTCTAACAACTGATGTCTGATGTGTTATTCCAACATATTCAAAATAAGCTCTTAACTCTTGATTTGTGAATTCTGTGCCGTTTTCTGTTCTTACAACCCTTACTGGAGTTTGAAGAAGTACTTGAATACGCTTCAGAAAGGTGATGATGATGCCTGGTGCTTCGTCTTTTGATCTCAAAAACCTAACTCATGTATATCTTGAATAATCATCGACGATAACAAGAATATACTTTTTTCCATTTATGCTTTCAACTCTCATTGGGCCACATAATTCTATGTGCAACATATGCAACTTTGCTTCCGAACTAGGTACGGATTTGGGTTTATATGATGCTCTTTTGCTTTTTCCTTGTTCGCATGATGGACATAAGTGATCCTTGGTGTATTTGAACTTTGGAAGTCCATTGACGATGTTGTCTTTGGCCAGTTTGTTGATGGTGTCGAAATTGAGATGGGATAACCGTCTGTGCCACAACCAGGACTTTGTTCCAAATGCTCGTGTCATAAGACATATTGGTGATGAAGAGGCCATTTGGTTAATGTCAATAGCATACAAGTTTATATCACGATTCACTGTTAAGAGATTAGTGCCATCCAAGTTTCTAACGAAACAAGCATTTTTCCTAAAAGCAACCTCTAAATCTGCATCACAGAACTGCCCGACTGAAAACAAATTATGTCCCAACCCTTCGACATAGTAAACCCGAGTGATCAAATAATTTCCAAAAGGTAGATCTCCATAACCCATGATAGCTGCTACATGATCATTTCCAAAACGTACGGTTCCCATGAATTTCCAGACGAAATTGATCAGCAGCTTCAGATTTTCGGTTATGTGCTTGGAGCAACCCGAGTCGACGATCCAAAGACATATTTCGATAACCTGCCAATAACAGAAGAAGAAGATTTTGGAAACCGTTTTGATTTTGGTTCCTTTGGGTTAGAGATAAAATCCTGATCACACTCATAGAAGTTATCTATTGGTAAGACAGGTTCATCACTCATTCTACCATTCTGGAGTGTGAAAGTTCTACCCGTTGGTTTCCAAATGTCATCCCTAAAGTAAACATTATGCTCCCTATCAGTAGTGTAAATCCTAAGTCTCGCAACTAGTCTTCCTATTCGTTTAGCATAAGTTCTTTTTGGAACGGTCTTCTTAACAGGCTTATCATTCACATTCTTAGAAACACAATCATCTTGAACATTAATTAAAGATTTCTTGCAAGTTAAACAAAGGGATTCAACACATTCATTAGACTTAGCAAGTTTCATAGGTTCATTACATTCGGATGAAATGTCTTTCTTGTTATAAAGCGGTAAATTCCTAGGGTGTTCTTCTACTTTCTTCTCTTTATTCAAGCTACTACTCTTAGAGGCGTGCGAGACTCTATTGTTCCTTCTATTGCTCTTAGGCTTTAGTCTGCTGCTCCTAGAGGTGCTTTCTAGTCCTGTAGAAGGTAAGGCACACGCATTAGGATTCACATTTTTATCAAGAGAAGTGGTTTCGGCTTTCCTAGTCTCTTTAGAGTGCTTTTCTAAACTTATGTTGTTTGTTCCATATGTTTTAGATGTGGAGGCAGACGCATTAGTGGTACTCATCTTAAAAAGGCCAGGTGCTAAAACTTTTGTCTTCTCGATAACCGCTTTTCCTTTATCAACATTTTGTTTAGGCAAGGCAGGTGGAGTGACTGGTTTTGATAAATCATTTTTCTCATTGACTTTTGGAGGAGGCAGAGAAACAGACATTTTTGGTTTGAAAACCGGTTTGGGAACATTTGCTTTCTCCTCAGTCAATGGTTTTGTAATCTCAGTATCCACTGCCTTTCCTTTTTGACATTCCAGCTGAGCCCTCAAAAGATCATTTTTCGCTTTCATGTCATTGTAGGCACGCTCATACGACAGTTTGTCATACTTGCATTCCTCAGTTTTTCGATCAAGTTGTTTAAAATATGATACATTTTCTTTTTCAAGTTTTTCAAGAGCTTTTTCATATTTTGAAACAATTTCGGAGGTCTCAGACTGGAGTCTTTCATGATCTTCAACATAATATGTTTGAAAATAATGGATATAATATCGGTAGTCAGAACATCTTCGAAGAGAGAATCATTTAAATTTTCCAAAACTTTGATGTGTTCAACACTTTCATTAGCTTGCTTTACCAGGGATTTATGGTCCTTGACAAAGTCAGCTGTTTCTTTCAAAAATGCTTGGTCAAAATGAATTACCCTTGAGTTGATGTTATTCAGCTGAGGGGCAATTTCAGTTTCAAAAACCTTTTTATTTTCATCATCAAAACTAGAAAACCAGATGTTAGTTGTAATATTGGTTTTAGATTTGACAGTCTCTTGAAGTCTCCCAATTCTAGTTTTAACATCTTCTAAAATGCTTCTGGCATCACTTGTGTTAAAAGGATTGTTTGAAGACATTTGTTCGATTTTCGAAAGAGATTTTGAGACAACAACTGGTTTTGAAACAGATTTTGAAATTGGTGTTGACACTTTGTTTGAAACACTGGGTGTGATGGAAAATTTTGAATTTTCTTTTTGTGACACAAAATTAATTCCATTAATTTTGTTCCATTTGTTATAATCAATGGGTTTGATTTCCGGATTTTTTTGTTTCATTTTAGATCTACTCTCATCAGATAGTTCTAACGTTTCAAGAGAATCATGAACAAGTATGGGTTCATGCAAAGCTTTTCCATTGTTTAAAACATTCTGTTCTTTCTGAGCTTTCTTGAGGAAACAAGGAGGTGAGTTACCTAGAGCCATTTTTTGTGTTCTATGAAAATACGGATTTGTTTGATTAATCAACATATTTGTTGATTTGGCTGAATGACCCGTTGTAACAAGCAAATTTTCCAATTTTTTTATTTTATCATCTTTATCAAAAAATTTATCAAGGAGAGAATCTTCTCGTTTTGAAAAATCAGTAATCAACTGTTTCTTCTCTTTTTCAAGATCAGAAAACATTGTTTTTTGTTTAGAAAGTTGGTCATTTAGATCAAAAATTTCCTTGTTTAAAGATTTTATTTTCAAGTTTAAATTCACATCAAGTGTGTTATACTTGATTTGCAATTGTTGTTCTTTTAAAACGGAATTTCGAGAACCAATTTCTAATTCTGACTCTTTGTTTTTTTGAAATTCAAAAGCTTTTGCGTTCTCCTTGGAACTCTCAAGCTCAGCGGTCAATTTAGCATTCGCGGCCTTAACTTCGCGATTGACCGTTTTAACTTTCTCGATTTCAATGCCATAGTTATTGATTAATGTTTCAAAATAAGCACGTATTTCCTCATCAGTCTCAGTATTTTGTGCCACACAGCCTCCACTAGGATCCACATCTGGAGTTTCAGAGTTAGTATTGCTACAACTCGGATTGTCCAGATATGTATCATAAGTAGGTGCGGATGTCACAGAATGTTGTTCGTCATGAGTAAACACATCAAATATGAAATTGTTATAGCATGGATCAATGATTGGTACCTCAGATACTGCATTGGCATCATAGACAGGAGGTGCGTCAGAGTCAGTGTCGTACTTAGTCTCCTGAAGATTTGCCATGAAGATGCAGTTCGCATTGATTTCCTCTAGGTCTTCCAAATCATCCATAATAACCATAAAGTCATGTTCCTCAGCACTCAATTGAAGTCTTGCTTTTTCTTTTTGTACCAACATGATAGCTTTCTGAAGATACGCAAGATCCTTCTTTTTCGGCATAGTAGGACAATTCCTTGCCATGTGACCCACTCCTTGACAGTTGTAACACGTAACCTGATTAACCTGATTACCCTTATTCACATTTCCATAATTCCCAACGACTGGAGCTACAACATTCCCATTCTGATTTCCCACTGCTCTATTCCCAACATTCTGTCCCATCTGATTTGCAACATTCTGACCCAACTGATTACCCTGATACGGAACCGCCTGATTACCCATGCGAAATCCAATAGCATATCCCTGCTGATTCCCAATAACTCCAACCATTTGTCCTTGATGACCCATATACAAACATGGCTGTGCAATTTGCCTGTTGCGAGTGTTTGATGAAATCCTTTGGTTGTTGTTAGTTGGTGTAGAATAGCGTCCTCTGAATGCTTTAGTCAAGAAAGCAAATGCAGTTGACAAATCTTGTTCTTGTTCAGTTTCGAGATCAGTGATTCCTTATTCCTGGTAATGTGGATATTGTTGTTGTTGATTGACTTGTTGTTCTTGAGAGTAGAATTGTTGTGGAGGGATAACAGCTTGTGGTTGTGGAATGTATTGCTGCAAGTTGTTGTTAGTGGAAGATGATGAAGCTTATTGTTGTGTATTCATTGTAGTTTGAGTCTTTGCAATTAGTGCCAATGGATCATGATTCTTTGCCAATCTTTCTTTCCTGACTTCATTCACTTCAGTTTGGTTTTGTTTTAGAAAATCGTTGAGTTGATCAAAGTTCACCTGATGTAAGTCTTTTGTTTGGTTGACAATAGTGACATATCGTCCCCATTCTTCTGGAAGATTGTTGAGAAATTTGATATTGGTCACGATAGTTCTGGGTGCCAACTTGTTTCTGATCAGCTCGTTCATCAAAGTGCAAAACCTTCCATAGTAGGATTCAATGGATTCTCCTAGAGTAGATGTAAACCTCTCCCATTCAGTTAGCAGCTTGTTCTCCATATCTTGTTTACCAATTTCGGTTCCAAAACATAGCCGTCTAACACGTTCCCACATATCGAAAGTAGTTTCACAACTGTCTACAGCAGCAAAGATCTCTCTTGGTAAACCCAGTTGGACAATGTGAATTGCCATGTCATCTGCTTCGACTTGCTTCTTATCCTCTTCAGTGTATTCTGATTCATCTTGAGTACGAAAAGACGGTGGGACGGGAGGAGTTGCATTAGGATTTCCAGGGTCTTGGACTTGTCGAGGCTTGAAGGGTCCATTCGTAATGGATTGAATCATTAGTTTTCCATTAGGTTTGGTCTTGATGTAGCGGAGCATATGACTTGTCCATTGAAGATAACCACCTTTTTCCAACATAGGAGGAAGGTTTTCGGCACCGGCTGCATGAATGTCTTGTTGTGTTGCCATTGATGAAGGTAATTGATGATAAAGTTGATGTAGGATCGATTCAACGATAAAGGAGTTGTGTTTGATGAAGACTAAGCTCGGTTGTTGTAGTGAAAATTTGGTCTAAAAACTTAAAAACATCAATAACTTCTGTTCGGAGCATTTTTAGGACTCGAAGGTTGACCCAAATCAACTTTAGTTTATTCGGCAATCTATTCTCCTCGTTCTTGGGGTCGTTTTGATGGGTAGAACGCTGAAAACGGAGTTACGGTTCAAAAGTTATGGCCGTTTGAAGTTTTGCTTAAGATATTACTCGTAAACTTTGAGCTTATGCATAAGATTTGGTTGCTTAGGCGTAAGATTTGAATCTTATGCCTAAACAGTGAACTTACACGTAAAAATTAACTCTTATGCGTAAAAAAATTTCCTTACACGTAAGATTTTACTCTTAGGCGTAAAAGAACGATCTTACTCGTAATATTTAATGCTTATGCGTAAACCACAGCCTTAGGCGTAAGATTTAGATCTTATGCGTAAAAATTTGAGTTATGCATAAAGCAAGAATCGTATCTCTCTAGCTTATCCAAGCTAGTGAGATTTCACAAGTCGAAGTGTTCCACAAACTTATCCAAGTGAGGGAAGCACTGAGTCACCGTTGTTGCACGAAGATTCTTTACCAATTGCTTATGCGTAAAACCTTATGCGTAGGATTAGGGTTTTGACTTTTTTCTTACGCGTAAAAAGAGGGTTTTGACTTTTTTCTTACGCGTAAAAAATGCCCTGTTTTGCAAACGATTTCATTTGCACCTACAGCTTCCAAAACACTCAAATAACAAGAAATTTTTGACCTTTATCACCCAAAGTGTTTTTTCTGCTTATGCGTAGAAATGAACTACCAAACACATACGAGTTTAAAAGTGAAGAAAAATACGTAAAGCTTCAAACTTTTTCCAAAAACTAGAATCCTTAACACTCTATAAACCTTAAAACATAAGAATCTTGAAGATTTTAGTGCAAAAATTAAAGTTTTATGCGAGACAAATTTGTATAGCGAGAGAACTACGCGTATCTACAAACACGATATACCCAACACACACTCCTAAACCATTGTTAGGCGATTGATACCAATTGTAGGACCTTAAATATATCAACCTTATGCGTATACCAAACTAACCAAACACGTAAAACACGAACACAAACACCCACGTTATGCGTAGAAGAAACAAGAAACAAAGATGGAAAGATGGTGACTTGATGATATAGGTTATGCGTATATGTGTTAGAGAGAAAAGATGAAAACAAGAAACTTGTATTACTTCAAAGAAAAACACACACACATACACACTCAAGCACACCCCTCAAATGAGACTTTGAGGGGTATTTATAGTACAAGATAAAACGCCCCATGGGCTTGGGCTTGGGCTTGGATTGGACTTGGATTGGATGACAACTTATATAAGGCTAGCTTAACATAGCTTTTAGCCATTTAGCTTAGCCCAATCCACGAGCCCGTTGACTTTTCTATCACTATATTTAACACACGTTACAAAGTTCCTAAATATGAATGACCATCACTTCTAATAAAAATGTTACGGCTAACAGGGGGCAACAACTGAATAAGCTCCACCCTTTTTATCGACTAGTTGGGGTACATCAATTTCAGCCATTTTAAGGATCATGATTTAAAAACGTTTAGAGCGGCTTAAAAACAGTTTTATAACCAGCCTTGCTCTGATACCACTTGTTGTTCCCTATTCACTATAGTATAAAAACAGTTTAAGTAAAGTAAACAAGACTAATAGTGAATCAATGACTGAAAGGATATAAATAAAACACAAGAGTAATTTTCAACATCATATTCTTATTAGAAATGAATCAGAAGAATACGTTACCCAAGTACTTGCGGAACAATACTAGGGATTGAAATGACAAAGTGTTTGCAACTCCTCTCTAAGCTCAGGCTATGTCTGAGCACAACTACAAGTACCCACTGAGCTATCTCAGGGATTAAATTGTATTTGGAGGAGTGAAACATGGCTTGCGTGTATGTGTGTTTTTACAATTCACAAGCGTAACCTTTCACTCCATCTCTTATGCTATTTATACAAGTATGAGTTTTAACTCTTTCCTAAGTGACAAACTGACAATTTGCAGAAGACAAAATACTGAAGTATTTTGTCTCTGTTTACAAAGACTATATTAGGTAAAGGGACCAAGTCACTTTCTTCATGTCAGTACTGATGCTGAGCCTTTTAGGGAAGGTTGACTTCTTGAAGATAAGTACTCCGTCTTTATCGCTTCAAGCATAACCGTTTTGTCCCGCCCATTCTTCAGTCTTCATAGTCTTCAGTCTTCAGTTTCAGTTTGTCTTCAGTGTTTGTAGTTGGAGAGAAGTTTGAGGGATTCAGTAAGTTATTGTCATCACTTACTGAATCGACCATCTTCTTCTTGACTCAGTCTTCACCCTTTAAGTTCCGCCTTACTGAGTGGAGAGACTTCTTCTATGTCTCTTACTGAGCGTCCTGAAGATGGCTCACTGAGAGACTATGCACTCAGTGACCTGTTAGCGTTTAACGGTCTAAGCACTTAGGTTATTTTCTATTCAAATCTTAGATTAAGGGGTTTGGGTATTTACTGAACCCAACAACTAGGTTTCCTAAATACTTCTAGGTTTTTATTTCAAAACCTAAATAGAAGTAATCTAGTGTTTATAAAACCACTTGATCTTGAAAAACTTGATTTCTCCTTGATGTTTCTTGAGTTGGCCGGTTTCAACAAAGAAAAAGGGAGAGAAGTTTGCTTGGTTTCACCTTTTGAATATGTGTAGTATGTGTTTTAGTTTGCAAATATCTAATAATAATCCATGCCTAGTCTTTGAAGTTAATAAGTGTACATTTAATCTAGATATTTATGAAAAGATGGTAACTAGGGGGAGGGAGGTTGACCAAGGGTACATGGGTAAAAGATTTGATGAGTTTTGTGAATTAATTGCATTTAAGTGTAAGTATTATGTATATTAAGTAAATATAATTAGGTATTTAATGTAGCGTTAACTAGAAATCAATTTTAACGAAACAAAATAAAATATATTGAAGTCATAAAAATTATAAAAATACATTTCTAGCAAGAATTGAGTGAATAAATAATTATCGTGTTGAATTTACGAAAACCGTCGTAAATATATATACATAACAATTTATATACAAAATAAATTCAAAACATCGGGTAAACTAATAATATAATTTTTATAGTCTTAAAATGAGTATAAAAATATATTAGGACAAATTTTTGGAAGTGTCGGATCAATTGCCCAAAATAAATGATAGTACGATAGCGTTTATTTAATAGAAAAATTTACGTTAATGAAATATGCAAACTCATGCATGAACTAATATGAAAATAACGTTACTGATGATATGTAGACTAACTCTAGCCTATATGAAGTGTTCTTAATGATGTTCCATGAATACGCAGCTTAACCCTCCAAGTTACGCGTATTTGATACTCGTAAACACCTAGTTTACGAAAAATGATGAATAGTGAATCATGAATAGTGATTTTCTCCGGGGAATGAATAGTGTTTCGTGAATAGTAAAATTTTGAAATAACCTCTCAAAGTCTCAAACCGACTTCAAAAATGATGAATAGTAACTAGTGAATAGTAAATTCCCGAGATGAATAGTAAATTTGAGAAATGACCTGAAATTACGAGTTCTCACATTGTTACTCGTAAGATAAGGGTTTCCTTACTCGTAAAAAGAGGGTTTTAGTGCTTATTCGTAAACCAACCAGAAATCACCAAAATGACTTTTTAAGCTCTAAAACGTGTTGTACACTTGTGTCTTTTGATAAAATAGCTTCACTAACACTTAAATAACATGAAAGTTTTAAACTTTAATACCTAAAGTGAAATTTGAGCTTATTCACAAATTTGATGAAAAACTAAGAAACTAGTGAAAAGCGATTCAAAACACGTAAAGTTACAAACTTTTTGCCAAAACTAAGATTCTAAATACTATATCAACCTTAAAACTTTCAAAGCTTCAAGATTTGAGTGTTAAAACCATAGTTTACGCGTAAGAAAGGTGATGAACGAGAAGAAACTAATACGTAACATTAAAAACTAAACCAAAACACATTCCACAAACCTATTTGGCGATTGATTATACTGTTAGGTCACCATAAGATGATAACACAAGTATGTTAAACGTAAGAATGATGAGAGAAAGGGAAAGAGATGGTCGGATTCTTCACACATAATAATAAAAAAGGTTTATGCATAAAATGAAAAGAACCAACACCCTCCTAAGAGGGTTTACAATGTATTTATAGGCAAGCGAGCTAGGGGAACACATCTAGTCCCTTCCCTTTGGGTCGTTTGGGCCTTGCATAGGCCTATGGGCTTACTACATAAGCCTAGCACTAGTTACAAACATATAAGCCTAATTAGCAACCTATTACATGTATAATGACCGACACTTGATAGTAGTTACACGTGATCCCAACAACCACCCAATCTCAAATTGAAAAATGCAATGAGATCAATAGCAGCCAAAAAGCAAAGATTGCATCATTAACAAAGGAACTTGAGAGCTTTAAAACACAACTTACAAACTTTGAAAATCAAACTAAATGAGAACAAAGTTTTGAAGTAGCATTTCAAAAATCTTATTTCAAAGAACAAGATTACAAAATTAAATGCGAGAATTGATCATTTCCAACAATGACTTGGTTTAAAATTTTGAAAAAGAAAATCTTCAATTAAAACAAGTTGAACATCTTGCAACAGAACTCTCAAAATCAAATTTGGAGATTTCACTTTTTCAAGTAAACTTTTCCGAATACAAGAAAAAGTCTAGGAGACGGATTGATTCTCACGTTGATGAAATCGTCAAATTAGAAGAGAAATTAAACATTTCAGCAACATTGTTCAAAAAACTGGTGACTCAGTTAGACAAATTCAAATGTTGACTTTAAAACTAAATCCTAATGGTTCAAAAAGTTTTGTTCTTGGTTATAACAATTCACGTTTTCTACACACAGCTCTCAAAGAAAATCCAAAGTTGTATACTGTTGAATGTTTGGAAGATCCATCCATTGTTCGTGTTATTGTATATGATTGTGAGGAAGAATGGGAACAGGAAGACGAGATTCGATTAAAAATGAGCAAAAAGGAATTTAATAAACCATTTGATTATTCAACATTACATGCTCTTCATGAACACTTTGTTCCTCAAAGAGAATAATCAGATGAACCATGGTATGTTTCGGAAATTCATGAATCTTCTTCTAATGTAGGTCTCATTAAACCAGTGGCACAAACAAATGGCCTTTTACCTTCTTCTTGCGAAAGTAATTCGTTACGAAACCTTCCTAACCGTTGTCTAGTACTTAGGTATTTTGATACGTTTATGGAGGACATTAAACTTTTGGAACAAGCAATTGAACGTAATTCTAAAATTACTATTTATACTTTTCAATCCGCTTACGCAAGAGAACAAAGACAAATTTAAAAACATTTTGCCACATGTCAAACATTTGCGTCTTTGTGCAACCCACTAGGAATAGGAACTACAAAACGAAGTAACATCCATGATGGACACTTTCAATGCTACTGAAAACTCGATTTCCAACACGAAAAGGAAAAAAAATATTCAAAATGATGTTAATCGACTCTTGGAAGATGTTCTGTGTTCTGATATAATATATGTGTTTATGTATTCTACTTACTCTTCCTATGATATTTTGTTTATTGCTGACAAAAATGCTGAAACTCAAAACTTAAAAGAGGAAAATGAAATGTTGAAACAAGAAATTGAGATTTTAAAACAGGAAAATGACAGAATTTTTAGTCAGAATGATGATGTTCAATGTAAACTGTCAAAATGATGTGTGCCTAAACACACATCATTTCTATACCGGAAAACACACTAAAACGGACTAATAACCATAAAATATGTGAAATTATATTGCAAATATATTAGATATGTGTTATTATGTCTTGCAGGTACAAGGATTTGAAAACAAAGCGAAATCGGTGATTTTCGGATAAGTTTTGATAACATTTTTGCGTTTTTTGAGATTCAGGCGAAGTCAAAAAAATTCCTCGAGCATTCCAATGGAACAAGCACAAAAAAATGAGTCCGGCAATATTTTTATTAAATTCTTACTCAGTCCAAAACTCCCTCAAATTGGCAGTTCAAAATTACCTTTGAACCATTTTAATATAAATTGAACCGGACCATTTTGTTATGCCCTTAAATAGAACCAAATGCATAGTATTAATGAAAGTGCTGCCCAGCTCAGTTGGGAAGCACTTTCACCCACATCAGGCATGCCCCCTGTTCGATTCGGGCTAGGCGTGCTTTTGGCTATTATTGCAACTGCCACGTCATCTCCATGTGGCACCACTTAGGTGGTGACACATGGCATATCGGGCCACACCTGCTGACGTAGCGGCGGCTGGCCAACCAGATGCTGCCAAATGGCGGCGGCTGTCTAGTAGCAGCGGCGCTGACACCAATGATTGCAGGTACAGGCTCAAAGTTGCAGAGGCTCCCATAAGGTTCTAGCAGGGCGGCTCACCACTTGTGTGGTGACACGTGTCCACGTGTCGAGCTGATAACAACTGGTGCCATGGAAATTATCAAACTGCCCTCATGCATGTGGGCTATATAAAGGGGGCCTCATTTGCTGCTTGGATCGGACACCACCAACATATTTTCTCACACACTTCTATTTTTTATAGCTTATTTGTACAGGAGTAGTTGCCTCTAATCCTAGTGTTAGCACTTCACAGCTTAAGAGCACAAACAAGAATAATAGGAAGTTGCAACGTACGAGAAGATCAGTAAAGACCCCTGTAGTAGAAGAACACACTAGGACTTTGAATAAAACACATGTTGCACCTACTTTAGATATTACGTTAGATAAATGTAATAGAAAAAGTGATGTAACGAATGTTGAATCTTCAAGTACTTTGAATGTTATGTTTGAAGCATCTTGTATTGTTTGTTACAAAAGCATGTTTTCTGGTTGTCATGATAATTGTGTTGCTAAATCTATCTTATCTCGTAAGCGGAAACATAGAAATGGAATTACCTCTAGGTCCACTAATGCTTCTAAGTCTGTGCTAGGTAAACCACCTTCTATAGTTTCTGAGAATCTCATTTATGTACCCATAGAACCTACATCACCTCCTAGAAAGAGAATATCACCTAGTGCATTCACTAAGACCAAAGCACAAACTAGTTGGACTTGGCCGAGATGGTTACAAAATACACCTGGATTTAATTGGATACCCAAATTTATAAATATGTGTGTTTCATCTGTAACTGTAACGGAACCCTCTAACTCTTCGGGTTCTACCTCTACTTCTATTCCACCTGTGTCGTTTATGTGTATTGCAGGTGATACAGATCATCCTTTGGATTGTTGATAACGGATGTTCCCGGCACATGACAGGCAATCTCAAACTTCTAACTAACTTTGTTTCAAAGTTCATTGGCACTGTCGGGTTCGGGAATGATCACTTCACAGCTATCATGGGCTACGGAGTTTACATCAATGGGAACATCGAAATTAGTAGGGTTTATTATGTGGAAGGTCTTGGACACAATCTTTTCTCAGTCGGTCAGTTTAGTGATGGTGATTTGGAAGTTTCTTTTTGGGAGAAAACTTGCTTCATCCATGATCTACAAGGAAACGATCTCATGTCCAGAAATTGAACATCAAGCCTTTACACAATCTCAATGCAAGACATGATCGCTTCATCTCCCATCTGTATACTTTCTAAGGCAACATCTACAAAATCATGGTTGTGGCACCGAAGACTTTCACATTTGAACTTTCAAACCATAACCAATCTTGCTCGATATAAACTAGTTGAAGGTCTCCCAAGGTTTAGGTATTCAAAAGATCACTTATGCTCAGCTTGTGAACAAGGGAAAAGCACTCGTGCTCATTTTCCTTCGAAGGTTAAAGATAGCTCTCAACATGTTCTTCATATTCTTCACATGGATTTGTGTGGCCCGATGCGTGTGCAGACGATAAATGGCAAACACTACATACTCGTAATCGTTGATCACTACTCAAGATGGACTTGAGTCTATTTACTACGAAGTAAAGATCAAGCTCCACAAATGATCATCACCTTTCTCACAAAAATTCAAGTTCAGCTCCGTAACACGGTTAGACAAGTAAGAACAGACAGAGGAACTGAATTTATAAACCAAACTCTTCGAGAATACTATGAGAAAGTAGGAATTGAGCATCAGACATCCATTGCAAGAATGCCAGAATAAAATGGAGTTGTCGAAAGACGAAACCGTACGTTAGTGGAAGCTGCAAGAACGATGTTGATAAATGTAAAACTTCCAGATTACTTATGGGTTGAAGCCGTGTCAACTGCATGCTACACTCCGAATCGCTCTATGATAACCAAACTCCACAACAAAACACCTTATGAGCTTATCCATAACAAAAAACCGAACCTAAAACACTTTCATGCACTTTCATGTATTTGGTGCTCTCTGTTACCCGAATAAAACACTGAGTAAAGACTTAGTAGTAAGGATCCTTAGGCTTAAAGTAAAGACTTAGTAGTAAGAATCCTTAGGCGTAAGAATGAACTTAGGCGTAAAGGCTTACTCGTAAGCTTTAAACTTAGGCGTAAGGTTAGGTTTTAAACCAAAATCCTTCACACTTGTCCAAGTATGAGAGATATCCACAAGTCGAAGTGTTTTTTAGGCTTATCCAAGCAAGAGAAACACTGAATTACCAACAGCTTCAAAGATTTTGATGAAGATTTCTTACACGTAAAACTGCTTAGGCGTAAACTCTGACTTAGGCGTAAAAGTTACGCGTAGGATTAGGGTTTGCTTAGGCATAAAAAGAGGGTTTTCAAATTACGCGTAAGAAAAGGGTTTCCTTAGGCGTAAAACCAACAGAATTTACCAAGGCATATTTTTATGCACCAAAACGTTTTGTACACTCGATTTTAATGATGAAAAAGCTTCAAAAACACTAAAAGAACAAGAAAGTTTTGAACTCGATGAACCAAAATGATTTTTGAGCTTAAGCGTAATGTAGAGGTACGAAATAAAAACGAGATGAAAAACGTAATAAAACACGTAAAGCTTCAAACTTTTTTGTCAAAAAAATGATTCTAAACACTATAGTAACCTTAAACCACAAGAATCTTTAAATGTTTAGTGCAAAAATAAATGATTTGAAGCTAATGAAAAGTTGATAGCGTGAAACCTTACACGTACGTACAAAACTTCAAACACATACTTGTTTCACCCAACTAGATGGCGTATGATACCATTGTTAGGTCACCATAATATGAACACAAGTGTATAGATGTATGATAGAACAAGAGATAAGAAGGTATAGTTGATTCAATCACACGTATGAGAATATGGAAAGGATAAGTGTATTATGAAAGAGATCAACACCTCTCAAATGAGAGGTTACATTGTATTTATAGGCAAGGGAGCTAGGGCAACAAGTCTAGTCCCTTCCCTTGGCCTTTTGGGCCTATGCATAGGCTTATGGGCTTTCTACATAAGCCTAGCTCTAATTACAAACATAAAAGCCATAAATAAGCAACCTATTACAATGAAATGACTAACACTTGATAATACTAGTTACAAGTGATTCCAACACTGGGCACTTTGCTATCCGAATAATGATCATGACGACCTTGGAAATCTAAAACTTAAGGCCGATATAGGAGTATTCATTGCATACTGTGAAAATTCAAAAGGATTTCGAATTTTGAACCGTCGTACTAGGGAAATCATAGAAACAATCCATGTACATTTTGATGAGCTCACAACAATGGCTTCTGAGCAAAACAGGTTAGGACCCGCTGTTAACCGTCTAAACTTCCCTGAATCATCAGTCGGACCACAACTTGAACTCACATGTAGTCAATTGGAAACTATGTTTGCTCTATTGTTTAACGAATCTCTCGAACACCGTGCTCCAAACGTATCAAATGTTTCCACTCCTCAACCTGATCAAATTCCAATACCTGATACACCTAAAACTACAAAAACAGTCGTTGCTACAGATGTACCACTACTCGAGTCACCATCAACAGTAGAAAAAATTGCTTCAAATGACAACGAACCACTGATGATACGCATAATCAAGAAGTACCTGAAACTGCAGATTATGATAGAAATTCATTCTTTAACCCATTTAATGAGAATCAACTATTCTAGATATTTGCAGAATCATCAACACGCTATTTGGATCCACGGAATCTGCAGGCAGTATATCAACATCAACCCTCAACATATAAATGGACAAGAGATCATCCTTTAGTAAATATTATTGGCAACCCTAACCAACCAGTCATAACGAGACAACGTCTCCATACAGACGGTGAAAATTGCATTTATGCCCTCTCAGTCAGTCATGTTGAACCCAGAAACATTAAAGAAGAAATGGCATATGATAACTAGATTAAATCACTGCAAGAAGAATTGAATCAATTTAAACGTCTTGAGGTATGGGATTAGTCGAACGACCAGATGGGGTCTATGTTATTGGACTAAAATGGATTTGGAAAAACAAAGTAGCCGTTGAAGGTACAGTCATTCAAAACAAGTCTCGTCTGGTGGCTAAAGAATAACGTCAGGAAGAAGGCATTGACTTTGAAGAATCATTCACACCGATGGCTAGACTTGAGGCTGTTCAAATATTTCCGGCATTTGCAGCTCACATGAACATCACTGGTTATCAAATGAATGTAAAGACATCATTTCTGAATGGCTAACTCCGAGAAGAAGTGTATGTAAACCAACCGGAAGGATTCGTCGACCCAGAGCATCCAAATCATGTCTACCGACTGAAGAAAGCTCTCTATGGTCTCAAACAAGCCCCACGGATGTGGTATGATAAATTTTCAGCTTTCCTACTTGCCAATCATTTTACAAAAGGATCTGTTGATCCAGCATTATTTGTTCAATATCATGGGAAGGACATCTTGATTGTTTAAATTTATGCGGAGGACATAATTTTTGGTTCAACTTATAAAAAGTACTCAAATGCTTTTGCAAAACTAATGAAACAAAACTTTTAGATGTCCATGATGGGTGAACTAAAGTTCTTCTTAGAACTCCAAGTTTATCAATCACCCCGTTGTATTTTTCTAAGTCAGTCCAAATATGTTCTTGATATACTCAAGAAACATGGTATGACTAGTTGTGACACCTATAAACTAAAGAATATCATATCCTATCTCTTTCTATACATGTACACATTTTCCTACTCACAAGATTTAAAATCTTCAAAAATATCTAATTACTGTGTGAAGGGGAATAATACGGAAAATGTCAGAAAATCTATTTTGTGTACTTGCATATTTCTGAAAAAGATGTTGTTTCAATGTGTTGGAAATTGCATGTGTATGAAAACTCTCTCAAAAACATTGTGTATTCAACGTTCTAAAATAATCAAAAGTCCAGAGAGTTAACAAAAATTGTTTTTTCCAAAAGGGACTAATGGTGCTAAGCGTGACAGTTTAGGGACCTAAGTGGTCATAATATCAAAGTTTCAAAATTATCACAACAAACACCCCTCGTTTTTCATTTTACTCAGAAAATTCAAAATTGTTAAAAGAAAAAGAAAAAGGGGAATCAAACAGCTTAAATCCATCTTCCAATCCACCAAGTTTTTCACAAATCTGCAAGGTAAATCATGCTTAATACACTATTACAAGAAACGGTTTTTGCAATATTTTAAATTTAATAGTTCAATCACAAGTTAGAAAGATTTAAGGGTTTTAGGGTTTTGAATTTGGGTTTCTTGATTTTATGTGTTATAATCTAATTTGATAGGTGGAAAAGGTGCGGAATAGGTTAGGAATCACTCGTTCATCAAAGTTTTAACATATTAACATGATTTGATTAAGTTCGATTAGTGATTGTCGTATATGGGTGTTGGTTGGTTAGATAATGTTAGAAAGTGTGCAGATATGTTTTAAAGTTAATTTGAAACATGTTAGAAATATTTAAACATAGTTATGATCTCAAACGTAACAAGTTAAAAAATTGAGGGTTTATCAACTTTCGGATTTGATGCTAAAATGTTTCAAATTAGAACAAGTGTTAATGGATAATTTCTAATAAGTTTGTTGATGAATTTGTAACAATTGGTTTGTTTTTATTTGTACAGGAAAAGAAGTTAGAAAACTCTGATCATCTTTCGGATATGTACGTCTAAAGTGACTTTCGGATTTCTTGTAATGAAATTCGGATTTGGTAACCAATCCTTTGGATTTACCAAATCTTTCGGATATTGTCATAATCTTTCAGATTTCTCAAAAATTTCAGATTTGTTTAATCTTTTGGGTTTAACTATCTTTCGGATTTGACAAATCTTTCAGATTTGACACAACTTTTGTATTTGGTAGAACTTTCGGATTTTTTTCTCAACTTACGAATTTGTTTACTTAACAAACTTTCATATTTCATGAACTATGACAAACTTTCTAATTTCATGGAATTTTAATACTTGGACCAAAACTAAAAGGATAATTAACTTTATATATTAAAATAAGTCTGAGAAGATTAACTCAAATTCAAAACTAAGTTCAGATAACTCAAGTATTCAATTACTAAAGGAATAAAATTAGTAAAACAAATCAACACATTCTGCTAACCTGTAGACATTTTGGATGTTTGTTTTTATTATTTATTTTCCTCAAAATAAAATGCCTGAAAAACAAAATGTGAATGCTTCAGCACCACTCCCAAAACTTACAATGGAAAACACCTTCCCAACAGACTACAAAGTTAAAATTGGCAAAAACAATGCAAGGGTCCACCTCAACAAGCTTAAGTGTGTTGAACCTTCATGCCAAATAGCAAGAGAAGTGTCGTTACTCCACCGCTGCAAACACATGCTATACAAGTCAGCTTCTATAGCAACATTCTACATCCATCAAATATGGTACACTGCCAAAATGAACCTGGATAGAGCATCCTCCACTGTTACTCTTGAAAGGAAAAACTTCATCATCGATGTGAATGTGATACGGAAAATCTTCCTTTTACCTATGCCAAATAAGGATTATCATCCGAAACCTACAGAGGGAGAAGTTCTTGACTTTGTCAATGATATTGGGTATGATGAACAACCTGATCTACCACTCAATTTCCACTCCAGATTTGGAATCAAGTACATGCCACAACCATGGAAGACTCCCTACATGATCATTATTCGCTTTGTTACTGGTAGAGAAAGTGGTCACGAGCACCCCAAAATTTAACATCTGCAAATCTTTAAGGAGTGATCAACCTTAAGAAGATTGATTTTGGCCAATTTGTATTGGAAGATATGGTATATCAGATTTACATCTGATCTACCAAAATCTCCAACAAGATTCCCTTCGTTCGTTTCACCAAACTTTTGATTACTCATCTTATTGATACTCAGTCAAACCTTCCCAATCGCCTTGATGACGAAGATATTCACACATTATTCAATGATCACAAGGTTGACTTGAACAAGGAACAAGATTCAAGCACAAGGAAACAAGAGAAAAGACTTCATGATTGTCTCATAACTGAACAAGTGCAAGCTACTGTTGCCTATCGGAAGTATCATGCAGCATACTGCTGTGTGGGTTTGGGGTTAAGAAACCCTCCTTTTCTACGAGCAAGCTTTTCAAACCTCTAGGCAGTGAACCTAATCGTTGTAGTGTAGTATGGGGTAAGCCTCGGGGATTGATTTCGTTCTCTAGGAGAATAGGAATGCTAGAAAGAGATATATGACGAGAAGGTGGGGTTGAGGAAGATTATTTTTAGTCTTTTTTATGTTTTTTAGAAAGCAAGGGTAAAAATCTCAGGGTATATGATTGGGAGGTGGTACTTCTACCGATTTCACTAGTAAACTACTTATCTATTACTCCCTAGTTGTCTTTTATTGGTCGGTTGAATTGTCACTTTTTTAATCTTAATTGGTGCGTTGTATTCTGGTTAGTCGTAGGGCGGTGCCTAATTCCCTAGTTCTATGAATTGTAACTCTTTGATGTGCTACGTGTGTACAAGTTTTAAATTTATAAAAGATGATTTACCAATTTTACCAATAACACATACGAGCAAGTGCACTCATCCGTTATAGCAAGATTTTGAAGGTAAGTTGGGATCGTTCGCAGGGATTTATGAGTGAATCAAATTAACAAGCATAAAATCAACTAAGGCAATCCAAAAGCAAATAATAACGAGAATAGATATAATGAAATTCAGATGATTAAAAACTACACTTGCTTAAACTAGTTTCTTATCCTTGATTAGTATGATTGTGTTAACCTCTTCTTAACATGTTGGTTATGATAATTAGTTGGTGCACTAATCTATTGTTCTTACAAGTTAAAACTTCGTCAAGATTTTAGTTCATAAAAACAAGCATTAAGTCTAACCAATCAATTCATGTTTCATAAGTTTACTTTCATAAACTTAAACACAAAAACATCCATTTGCCTTATCAAATTTGCTTAAGAAATGGTCAATACAAAAGGTAACCATTATACACAAAAGGTCACAATTAATTGTAAACAACTAATCTCATGACCTTTTAGATGTTTCCAATCAATCCAACTTGATAATTGTCACACCCCCAATTTACCTGTTTTGCAGCGGAATGGAATTCCTGGGGATTGACTGTCATAGCACCACAATCACAGTTATATTGAACGACCTAAAGTGTCGTTTTAAAAACACATCGTTGGATATTTAATAAAAGCGTTCAGAGTTACAACATAGGTCCCAAAAGTTTACAAAGTTTGCGGAAATAAAAATATATTACAAGTCCAAACGATGTTTTGAAAGAAAGTGCCATAATATACAATGATATAAGTCGACGTCGCGACTCAAAAGGTGGTTCCTTAACCATGCCATGATGATAATGCCTTAGTTACCTGAAAATACATTGCTAAAATGGTCAACAATAATGTTGGTGAGAAATCATAGGTTTATTTAAATGTTTTATACGACTACGCAAGTATAGACCAGGTATGACAATCATGTCACAGAAAAATGTTACAATTGCTATAAGTCCATGACACCGAAACTAGACTGTTCATAATGTATGCCCCAACAGAGTGTTTGCCAGACAACTCAATAATGTTATTAAATGAAATGCATCCGTATGACTAGTTGGGATTCACCAACCCGGATGGAGGCGTCACCCTCGATAGATCTATCCACTCACCCTCGCTTCTATGATTAACGGTTCATGTAATATAAAGGGGATTTTCAATTGGCATGTGGTAACTTAAGCAATGTAAATGAATTTAACATACTTGGTATCGTAATAAAAATGTTGTGCAATGTATTCTCCCCCGTAGGTTTGAAAATAATTAAACATGTACGACGGGGCTATGAAAACTCACTTGGTGAATTGATGTGAAGACAAAAGTGAGTACACCGAAATGTAGCGTGAATCTCTAACCTTGACCTATTATGAATGATATGATATGTAATAAGTTATGATGTAATGTTATGCATGCAATTCGTATGATATCTATACCACTTGTGAATTTTTGAAAATAATACTTTTCGTCGAAAAATACTCTTTTGACGTCTTGACCATTTTTAAATTACTTTGCAAGTATTTACGTCAAAATGACATCCTACAATAGTTTATTAATGATTTATTGTGAAATTTTTACTTTTCGTCGTAAAATAATGTCGTCGGAAATTTCATGAAAGTGACAAAAATGGCTTCGAAAAACTAGTCTTAAAATGGTGTACGTTGAACGTTAGGGAACGAACTCGATGGTTTTGGAAATCTTGTATCAAAATCTAGAAGTTTTAGTACAGGATTTTTCGTCATAGAGGTCTCGAACATAAAGATAATAGAGGTTAAATATGGTGATTTTGTCCAAAATGTGGTTTAAAAGTGAGTTTCGGCAAAGTTTAAGCAACCGCAAATAATTCATTACAACTCCGCTATACAAACGGTTAGTCGTTTTGGAAAATATGCTTGATGATCTTAATTTTATTAGAAGACATCTCGTTACAAAAAGTTCTATGTCATAGTTAAAAATAGCCTTCAACATGGTCGTTTTGTTTACCGTAACACTTGTCTCGTAAAAATAATATAGTTTTTCTTAAATAAGTAAGTTACGGCAATTTTATGAAAACGAGTATATTTTAGTCGTTACAAATCCGTTTTCTAAGTATTATACGTCCTTAGCTTCGTATCAAAGTATACTAATATATTTTTGAATAGTCGAAATAATTTATAAAGCTTAGGACTCGTTTTTGACTCGTACAAAACAAAAATAGCTTGCTGAAATTTTCAGAAAGTATATATTTCGTCGTCTACTTCTTCGTTATAACTCCGTTTTAGTCCGTTCAAGCGGCCACGGATTCGTTTTAAAGTATATTTTCTAAATATCTAGACCAAAAATTCGTGCCTACTGTCGGATTTTCCAGAAATTCAAAACAAGATCAGACCACTTTTTATACTTGTCGAAAATAGTTTTTCTCGTACTAAACCTATTCCAATCCCTTCAAATCAACTCCAAAGCTATTCTAATCCTACCATACACCTTCTTAGGGTGTCATGGGTTCCTAGACATCACCAAAACTAAAATATAACAAGGAGTAATTATAGGATGGATTATATATATTACTCTTAAAAACAATATAAAGTGGTATAGATAACCATATAACTTGCATGTTTTACTCAAGCATTATAAAATGACCATAATATGAGTATGAAATATGAAAATGATCATGAAATGCTTACTAGTTACTTGATGAGGTTTAAAGAACAAGGGTTTATCCTAATACCCTAGGTTTTTATCTCAAAACCTTGCTTAAGAGTATGCTAGGGTTGTGAAATTACTTGTCTTGAAAAAAAAATTACGAACTTCTTGTGCTACTTCTTCCTTTAACCCGTTTTATAAATATCAACTAAGAGATATCAACTTCTGCTAAAAAATACTTACGATAGAGGTTTTTATTTATTAAAGTCTTACATGTGATTTTCTTTATATATAAAAGATTGAGAATGGTGAATGTATACATGCCCCTACGTGGTGCATTTATCTAATTGCCAACAATGAATCTCAATTCTCAAGTCAACATTTGACTAATATTTGCTTAATACTTAAGTTGTTAAAAATGAACATGTTGAGTCCCTTAGATGCATGTAACATATTAGGCTACTTTTGATGGCAAAGGCTAAATGCAACTATCTAATATACTTGAAATCATATGATATGATACATAATTATTTAAACTTGCTTTACGTGTTCATAATATTTTAACACATAGTTTGACTATCGGGTTTTACCTAAAAGACAATTGCGCATGAAAAAAAATAGATTATTTTTATTTTTATTATTTTTAGCTTGAGCATATCATTTATATTTATTTGACGTTAAATAAAATCATAGGTTGAGGGTTCATAGCATTAAAATGAGTATAAAAATTTATTATGACAATTTGTCGGAAGTGTCAGATCAATTAATAAAAATAATTTATCGTGCGATATCGTTTATTTAATAAATAAATATACGTTAATGAAATATGCAAACCCATGCATGAACTAATATGAAAACGATGTTACTAATGTTATGTAGACTAAATATAGTCTATATGAAATATAGTCTATATGAAATTTCCTCGATGATATGTCCATGAATTTGCCGCTAAACCAATACGGTTACGTGAATTTGATGCTCGTAAACCTAGTTCACGATAAATGATAAATAATGAAACATGAGTAATGTTTTGAGAATGACCTGAAAATACGAATTGTCACATTCGCCCAACCAAAAAGGAATTCAGTCCCTGAATTCAGTCCTTGTTGGGTCCTACGGTGTTGTTGGTGAAAAGATGAGGATATTTGAGGCGAATCTGGTCTTCCCGTTCCCAAGTAAACTCAGGACCTCTTCGAGAATTCCAGCGAACCTTCACAATAGGAATACGACTTTGTTTCAACTGCTTGACCTCGCGGTCCATAATTTCTACCGGTTCCTCCACGAAATTTAGTTTATCGTCGAGTTGAATTTCTTCCAATGGAATAATGAGTGATTCGTCCGAAAGACATTTCTTCAGGTTTGAAACGTGAAACGTGTTGTGTACGTGACTAAGTTCTGATGGAAGATCAAGTCGATAAGCTACAGGACCAACTTTGCTCAAAATTTTGAATGGTCCAATGTACCTCGGGTTCAACTTCCCGCGTTTTCCAAATCGTACTACGCCTTTCCAAGGCGATACTTTCAACATCACTTTGTCACCAATTTGGAATTCCAATGGTTTGCGCCTAACATCTGCGTAACTTTTCTGTCGGCTTCTGGCAGTTCTGAGTCTATCTCGAATTTGAACTATCTTTTCTGTTGTTTCCTGTACCATTTCTGGACCAGTGAGTTGTGCGTCTCCAACCTCGGCCCAACAAACAGGTGATCGACACTTTCGACCATAAAGTGCTTCGAATGGTGCTGCCTTTATACTGGTGTGATAACTATTGTTGTACGAGAATTCGATCAATGGCAAATGGTTAGCCCAACCATTTCCAAAATCAATCACACATGCTCTCAGCATATCTTCTAATGTTTGAATTGTCCTTTCACTTTGGCCATCGGTTTGTGGATGATATGCTGTGCTCATGTCTAATTTTGTTCCAAATGAATCTTGTAATGATTTCCAGAAGTTTGAAGTGAATCAACTATCTCTGTCGGAAATGATAGAAATTGGTGCTCCATGCCTCGAGACTATTTCCTTGACATAAAGTCTAGTAAGTTGTTCCATGGAATAAGTCTCTCTAATTGGTATGAAATGGGCTGATTTGGTAAGGCGATCAACGATTACCCATATAGCGTCGTAACCTCCCGATGTCTTAGGAAGTTTCGTAACAAAGTCCATTGTAATGCGTTCCCATTTCCATTGTGGAATTTCAGGTTGTTGGAGTAATCCTGAAGGTTTTTGATATTCGACTTTTACTTTAGAACAAGTAAGACATCTGCTAACGTACGTGGCAATTTCCGCTTTCATGTTTGGCCACCAATAAAGTTTCTTGAGATCCTGATACATCTTGTCAGAACCTGGGTGAATAGAATACTTTGACTTATGCGACTCATGCATAATCAATTCTCGTATCCCGCCATACAATGGTACCCACATTATATCCTTGAAACATAAAACTCCATCTGCTCTCTTTACAAAACCATTTGCGTTTTCGGGCATACCATAAAGCTTTTCACTTGGTCGGTTTTCCTCCTTAAGTGCCTCGATCTGTGCTTCGTGGATTTTCGATGGTAAAGGTGAATTAATCGTCATTCCTAATGATCGAACTCTTAAAGGTTTGGGTCTCTCTTTCCGGCTAAGAGCATCAGCCACAACATTGGCTTTTCCCGGGTGATACTTGATTTCACAATCATAGTCGCTGAGTAACTCCAACCAACGACGTTGCCTCATATTAAGTTCCTTCTGATCAAGAATATATTGCAAACTCTTGTGGTCAGTAAACACTGTGCACTTTGTACCGTAAAGGTAGTGTCTCCAAATCTTGAGTGCAAATACTACGGCCCCCAGCTCAAGATCATGTGTGGTGTAATTCTTCTCATGAACCTTAAGTTGTCGTGAAGCATACGCTATTACCTTCTCGTTTTGCATTAAAACAGCTCCAAGCCCTTTATGTGAAGCATCGCAGTATACAACGAAGTTCTCAATTCCTTCGGGTAGTGCCAAAATTGGCGCACTGCAAAGCTTTTGCTTCAATAACTGAAAAGCAGCTTCTTGTTTCTTTCCCCATTCGTACTTCTTGTTTTTCTGTGTCAACTTGGTCAAAGGTCTAGTTATCTTTGAAAAACCTTCGATGAACCTTCGGTAATACCCGGCGAGTCCTAGAAATTGTCGGATTTCTGTAGGATTTGTTGGAGGAGCCCAATCTTTTACGGCTTCAATCTTTGCAGGGTCTACTTGTAATCCTTGACTATCAATGACATGACCAAGAAATTGTACTTTACGATTCCAAAAATCACACTTTGAAAATTTGGCATACAACTCCTCATTCTTGAGTAGTCCTAAAATCGTTCGTAAATGCCCTTCATGCTCTTCTTTGCTCTTTGAGTAAATCAATATGTCGTCGATGAACACTATGACAAACTTGTCCAAATACGGTTTGCATACTCTATTCATGAGATCCATGAATACTGCAGGTGCATTAGTTAATCCGAATGGCATTACTTGAAACTCATAATGACCATAACGTGTTCTAAACGCTGTTTTCGGAATATCCTCCTCTCGCACTCTAAGTTGATGATAACCTGATCTAAGGTCAATCTTTGAATAGATACTAGAGCCTTGCAACTGATCAAACAAGTCGTCGATTCTGGGAAGTGGGTAACGATTCTTCACCGTTAACTTGTTCAGCTCTCTATAATCTATACACATTCTGAAAGATCCATCTTTCTTCTTCACAAACAAGACCGGTGCTCCCCAAGGCGAGGAACTTGGCCTAATGAATCCTTTGTCTAAAAGTTCTTGCAACTGATTAGACAACTCTTGCATCTCCGATGGTGCTAATCGGTAAGGTGCTCGCGCAATTGGTGCAGCTCCAGGCACTAAGTCAATATGAAATTCTACTTGACGTGCCGGTGGTAATCCTGGCAAGTCTTCAGGAAAGACTTCAGGAAATTCTCGAGCGATCGGTACATCCTCAAGTCGCTTCTCCTCTGACTTCTTCTCGGTTATATGAGCTAAGAAAGCAAAACAACCTTTCTTTATGTACTTCTCTGTTTTGATGCACGATATGATACTAAGTCTAGTTCCACTTCGTTCCCCACGAATAATCAAAGTTTCGCCGTTGTAAGGAAGATGAACAACTTTTTCATCACAAATGATTTTTGCACGATGTTTGGATAACCAATCCATGCCGATGACGACGTCAAAACTACCAAGTTCTACGGGCATAAGGTCTATGTTGAAGGGATGATTTAGAAAATTGAATGTGCAACCACGGACAATGGTGTTGGTGCTAACTAAGTTACCATTAGCTAATTCAACGATGTATGAGATGTCTAATGTGGTTGGTTTGATGTTGAGTAAAGGTGCAAATGTAGTGGACACAAAACTTTTATCGGCACCCGAATCAAATAAAACTGATGCGTAACGATTATTGATAAGGAACGTACCCGTGATAACATTCGGGTCCTCCCTAGCTTCGCCACCTCCCATGACGTAGGCCCTTCCTTGCGCCATTCCTCCTTGATTCTGATTTCCTTGGTTCCTTCCCTTTTTACATTCAGACTTGTAGTGTCCCCGTTCTCCGCAACCAAAACATGTAACTTGTTGCGACTTGCAATCCCTAGTTCGGTGACCAATTTTCTTACAATTCTCACATGGGTCAGGACATCGACCCGGTTTGTGATGACTCGAACACCTATCACATTTCGGCAAAACCCCCGAATACCCTTTTCCTTCTTTCAGACCTGCAACATAAGCCTTTACAACCTCCTGTCTCTTGGGCGGTTGTTGAGTAGCATTTCTACCCCTGGTGTTGTCCCACTTCTGCTTGTTGTTGTTGCTATTGTTGTTGTTGTAGTTGGTTCGGTTATTGTTGTAGTTGAAGCGGTTGTTGGGGTTGTTGTTGTTGTTTCGGTTGGTGTTGATGTACTTACCTCTCTTCAGTACCTGTGCCATAAGCTTCTGAGTCACCCTAATAGATTCTTCGATTGTTTGTGGATCAAACGAAGTCACATCTCCTTGAATAACCTCGGGAAGTCCCCCGATGAAAGCCTCTAGTAACTTCTCGTTATCTGAAACCATAGACGGGCATAACGCGGCCAATTCTTGTAATCTCCGAATGTAAGTGTCAATATCATACCCAATAGTTACTAGTTCATAGAATTCTATCTCCAACTTTTTCACTTCCGTACGAGGACAAAACTTCTTTGTCACCAAACCCTTGAATTGCTCCCAAGTGAGCTTGAAAGCATTCTCCATTCCCATCGGTTGAGCATATGAGTTCCACCACGACAATGCTCCATCAAGTAATGTACTCGTAGCAAACTTGACCTTACTATCATCCGAGCAATTACATAGCAAAAACACGGACTCCAATTTCTCAAACCATCGAACCATGGCAGTGGCTCCTTCAGTCTCTCTAAACTTAGTGGGATCTCCACTTTTGAAATCCTTATACGAACAATTTTTAACTCCGGATCCTCCTGCATTTCCTGTAGCAGCAGCAAGCCTAGCGGCTTCAGCAGCAGCCGCGGCCTCGGCAGCAGCAGCAGCCACTGTTTCCCTTTCAATCCTTAGAGCATCGGCTATGCTATCATTCACCAACTTTTGAATAGCCGCTTGGGTCATTTCCGGTGTGGCTTTCTTTGGCGCCATAACTCTTCAAAATCACAAGATGAAACAATTATGAGAACTCGTAAGTAGAAACAACCATCACACAAATATATCCACAACCACAACATGCATAAAGTAAATGGAATCACAACGGAACAATAACGAAATATCACAAATATAATCACAACACACGTGGATAATATACATGAAAATTTCGGCCTACATGGACCGATATCATAGATAATAAAAACCATTCCTACATAGTAGAGTCAATACTTGATACATTTGTTTGTACAACAACCAAAAGACAACAAGTTCTTTAAACTACGTCACACACCTCGTGACTAGGATAATAATGGTCAAAACTATACATGATAAAAGTCTACACATGGCACCACATGGTGCTCCGCCGGCTCGATCCTGAAGATCTCGAACCTGAGTAGTCAAGCTAGCAACCAAACTCCTCAACTCTCCAATCTGACCCTGTAAGGTAACAATACTCTCACGAGCTAGTGATAACTCCTATTCCTGACGCTGTAACTCATCCTGTGCCATCTCGGCTCTGTCGAATAACTCAGGCATCTCTTGCCTCAGCTCAGCAATACGCTCCCTGTTCTCTAACTACCTATTCTCTAAACCCTGATGAGCTAAATCAATCGAAACCCTGCCTATCACCAGGCCCTCGACCTCCTCCGCAATGGTCTCAACCCTATCTAACGACAGTTCCTCCAACTGCCGCGACAACCTATCTATCTGAATCTGCTGACTATCTATACGGGCTCCTAACTCCTCAGTAGAAGGCTGTCTAGCAGCCGCAGCCTTAGAGCTCTCGCCTAACTCGAACCTAACAGGTGGCTCGGGTTCTGTAGATGGTGGTGTCGGGATGTCAAAACGAGCACGCTTTTTGAGCGGCAAGTCTGATGTAGGTAAAGGATCCCTAGGAAAATACGATGAGGATGATGATGATGATGATGGTAGTAGTGGTGATGGTGGGTGTATCGGGTCGTGAGCAGGGCTAACATGTGGAGTAGGTGCGACTTCGCCCTCCTCAAAGGGTTCAGTCTCCGTGTCAGTCATAATAGGTGGGAAGGCTGGAGTAGAGCCAATCGAAGATAAGATCTCAGTGGAGTGCGATAAAGCATCATCCATGTTAGGGTTAGCTGGGACATCTTCCGTGTTAGTGTCCGATGATACAGTGATGGGATGTGAATCTGAAGACATCTCTGTGACAACCGATGTAAAATGAAAGTAAATAACTCGAATAAAGTATATAGGAATCCGCATGAAAAGTGAATGTGCACTTATGATGAAATGATGAGATGCTATGATAATGTAGCTATAGTCTAGGGTCAATGATGCAAACTAGTTCTCTATAACTGTAGCTCTGATACCAATCTGTCACACCCCCAATTTACCTGTTTTGCAGCGGAATGGAATTCCTGGGGATTGACTGTCATAGCACCACAATCACAGTTATATTGAACGACCTAAAGTGTCGTTTTAAAAACACATCGTTGGATATTTAATAAAAGCGTTCAGAGTTACAACATAGGTCCCAAAAGTTTACAAAGTTTGCGGAAATAAAAATATATTACAAGTCCAAACGATGTTTTGAAAGAAAGTGCCATAATATACAATGATATAAGTCGACGCCGCGACTCAAAAGGTGGTTCCTTAACCATGCCATGATGATAATGCCTTAGTTACCTGAAAATACATTGCTAAAATGGTCAACAATAATGTTGGTGAGAAATCATAGGTTTATTTAAATGTTTTATACGACTACGCAAGTATAGACCAGGTATGACAATCATGTCACAGAAAAATGTTACAATTGCTATAAGTCCATGACACTGAAACTAGACTGTTCATAATGTATGCCCCAACAGAGTGTTTGCTAGACAACTCAATAATGTTATTAAATGAAATGCATCCGTATGACTAGTTGGGATTCACCAACCCGGATGGAGGCGTCACCCTCGATAGATCTATCCACTCACCCTCGCTTCTATGATTAACGGTTCATGTAATATAAAGGGGACTTTCAATTGGCATGTGGTAACTTAAGCAATGTAAATGAATTTAACATACTTGGTATCGTAATAAAAATGTTGTGCAATGTATTCTCCCCCGTAGGTTTGAAAATAATTAAACATGTACGACGGGGCTATGAAAACTCACTTGGTGAATTGATGTGAAGACAAAAGTGAGTACACCGAAATGTAGCGTGAATCTCTAACCTTGACCTATTATGAATGATATGATATGTAATAAGTTATGATGTAATGTTATGCATGCAATTCGTATGATATCTATACCACTTGTGAATTTTTGAAAATAATACTTTTCGTCGAAAAATACTCTTTTGACGTCTTGACCATTTTTAAATTACTTTGCAAGTATTTACGTCAAAATGACATCCTACAATAGTTTATTAATGATTTATTGTGAAATTTTTACTTTTCGTCGTAAAATAATGTCGTCGGAAATTTCATGAAAGTGACAAAAATGGCTTCGAAAAACTAGTCTTAAAATGGTGTACGTTGAACGTTAGGGAACGAACTCGATGGTTTTGGAAATCTTGTATCAAAATCTAGAAGTTTTAGTACAGGAGTTTTCGTCATAGAGATCTCGAACATAAAGATAATAGAGGTTAAATATGGTGATTTTGTCCAAAATGTGGTTTAAAAGTGAGTTTCGGCAAAGTTTAAGCAACCGCAAATAATTCATTACAACTCCGCTATACAAACGGTTAGTCGTTTTGGAAAATATGCTTGATGATCTTAATTTTATTAGAAGACATCTCGTTACAAAAAGTTCTATGTCATAGTTAAAAATAGCCTTCAACATGGTCGTTTTGTTTACCGTAACACTTGTCTCGTAAAAATAATATAGTTTTTCTTAAATAAGTAAGTTACGGCAATTTTATGAAAACGAGTATATTTTAGTCGTTACAAATCCGTTTTCTAAGTATTATACGTCCTTAGCTTCGTATCAAAGTATACTAATATATTTTTGAATAGTCGAAATAATTTATAAAGCTTAGGACTCGTTTTTGACTCGTACAAAACAAAAATAGCTTGCTGAAATTTTCAGAAAGTATATATTTCGTCGTCAAACTTGAAAAATTCATAACTTCTTCGTTATAACTCCGTTTTAGTCCGTTCAAGCGGCCACGGATTCGTTTTAAAGTATATTTTCTAAATATCTAGACCAAAAATTCGTGCCTACTGTCGGATTTTCCAGAAATTCAAAACAAGATCAGACCACTTTTTATACTTGTCGAAAATAGTTTTTCTCGTACTAAACCTATTCCAATCCCTTCAAATCAACTCCAAAGCTATTCTAATCCTACCATACACCTTCTTAGGGTGTCATGGGTTCCTAGACATCACCAAAACTAAAATATAGCAAGGAGTAATTATAGGATGGATTATATATATTACTCTTAAAAACAATATAAAGTGGTATAGATAACCATATAACTTGCATGTTTTACTCAAGCATGATAAAATGACCATAATATGAGTATGAAATATGAAAATGATGTAAAATAGGGTATGGAACCCTAGAATACTGTCCAAGTCAGACTACAACTGAGTTAGGGTTTTCTCTTCAAAATTCTACCTCTTAAAATACAGAAAAATCAAATTCTATATATAGATTTACAATCGCGACGGCGTCACCTTTTGCTTGTGACGCCGTCAGGTCGCCGTCATTAGGATTTTGTTTGGGCCAAGTCATCGTTGGGACGACGTCAGTTGAGATGTGTGACGTCGTCAGTCTTCAGTAGCGACGTCGTCTGAATCTTGGATCTTGGGCGTCTGGTGTAGATTTTATGAGTGATGCCTTCCAGAGTTTAGGCGTGACGCCGTCAGCCTTTAGCACCAGAAATTTCGCTGAGCCGTCGTGTGCACTTTTGATCAAGTCGTCAATAGAGGGTCGGTGTCGCCCTTTGGTTGGGACGCCATCAGGTGTGTTGGATTGCCTTTGATCTTGACTTTGCCATTTTCTTCATGTTTTCGCTCCTTTTCGTCAAAATATGCTTCATTCCAGTATTTTGTTTCCAAAAGACCTAAAATGTGAAAAGGAACGATTTTAAGCAGTAACGGATATAAATGTGTTGATTTAGGGCTTAAATGACCCCCTAAAAATGTATGTTTTAAATCCGTATCAAATATCCCTACACTTGAAATTTGCTTATCCTCAAGCAAATGTGCTTTTGGCCAATCAATTTATAAGTTAGGGGGCATGAAACATTGGTTTAAGATAGTTTACAATAAGTACAAGCGCCACAATAATCATAACAAGCACCAAAATTATATACTAGCACCTCACAATTGGTGTTTATATTCTCTCATCTCTCGGGTTTATATGAAATATAATATGAATAGAAATTGGAAGATAAACACTCATTACCTGGTATAGTACATAGATTACCATAAGCTTAAGAATGAATCAAACCTCCACCACTTTGGCGTAAGAACCAAGGAATAACTATCGAAGATGTCTTTACAAGGGTTGTAATGTTAGGCTTTGGGTAGGGAAGTAAAGGGTTTTGTTGGATAGGGATATTTAGTGGTGGCAAGTCAAAAATCTTATGTTACAAGCATGTAAAGCGTGGCGTTGCTAAGCCAAGACTCGACTCATTAACACTAAACAACTTGAAACAAAATACAAAGACGAACTTAAAAACATAAACATAAAGATAGACGTAGGATGGCAGCCCGTATGTTTTTCTCATTTTTTTTATCAACAATTTTTTTTTCTCTTTTTTGATTTTTTTTTCATACCTTTTTACTCTACCATCCTCTGCGATAACATCAAAATATAAAGGATTTATAGGAGCATTCATACACTTGAGTTTTAATTTAACTAACACTACTTGACCTGATTTGAAAAGATCAAAACACTTGGAGTATTTAATTACGTAGACAAAGGGAATTTGAATTTATCGTTCTTTCCCATTACTTCATAAAATATTGCTTTTAACCATGAGTCCCAATCGTCCAAAAACTGTATACAAAAGATATGACTCGAGTTAGCAAGTATGCAAGTAACTAGATAATTGAACTAAGGATTTAGTAGTGATAACAATAATGCACTAAAGATGAATGCATACAAGGTAGGAAGGCGATTTGGGTGTACATTTGGGGGTGGATTGTAAACAATGTTCTTCATTGATATTCCAAAAAACTGAAACATCATGAAAACTGCGAAAAGGATAGGCTATGAGGGGTTAACTAGGGGTATTGTGTACTAAAGATGAGTACATCGCAAGGGTGTGGGGTAGTTACTCAACCGATGTGTAAGATGTAATTATAATACAGGTTTCAAAAAAGGGTTATCCTAATGCCTCTTATCATTTAGTTACTCCTAACTACACAAGTATAGTCTCACTAGCAATCTCGGAATGCATCACAAAACAAGTTCTAGAATCTATTATACTACTGGTACACTCACTAAGCATTAAAGATGAATGCTTTTATTCCTAAAGATCTAGGGGCTAACCTCACATTTTTGGGGTGGAATTTGAGTCGTGTAGGGTTTTTGTGCTAGTCATATAATTCATATCCATGAGACGCTTTATTAAGACTAAAGTTTAGCTCATAAATGTCATAAACAATTTAAATTTGGTGCTAAAATTGCCCTAACAAATATTTCTTATGATTTATTACACAAATTACCTAGGACAAGACAAATAATCAAGTGAGTGAATAGTTTCTAAGTTCCCGTTTTATTCTCCCTCCCTACACTTAAACTGAACATTGTCCCCAATGTTCCCCGAAAGCATCAAAGTTATGATAAAGGAAGGTAAGTAAGGAAAAGAAACTAATAATCCCCTGATTAGCTCGGTAGGATATGTGTGAAGTTGCGGTTAAATCCTCCTCTAAGAAGAATGCATAAGTAATAAGCTTCATCCAATATATGTTTCTTTTTCTTGTCCAATATAACCTGCATACATATAAGAAACAAATGAAACCTTCGCGTAAAATCGACGGTAAAACTATATATGACACACAACTACACTAGAAAGCAAGTAAAATATAATGCTTGTGGAATGGATGTTTGCAGTTTTTTCTGGAAAATTAAGAATTGGGAATTTCCAAAAATTACAAATTACACAGAAAACGAAACTGATATTTTGTTTCTACATTGCCTAACGTCGTCAGGTGTTAATCCTGACGCCGTCAGGTTGTCCTGACAAAAACTGGTCTGCTGCGTTTTTCTGGAAAAATTACCTCATTAAAACCTGGAAACATTTCTGCAAAACATCCATTATGACTCGATACAAGAATTTGACTCTAACAAACACACATACACATCAATTTCAATTATTGTTAATCTCGTGTTCATGTTCTTAAAAACTTATATGATCTTCCCTACACTTATCTTTTTGTAAAATACCTTTATATGTAATTAAGACGAGGTTAAAAACAAAATAAAGCATTTTCACAAAGTCTAACATGAGAATAAACATCAATGCAAAAGATATATAAACACACAAATTGAAAAACAAAATAAACAAACAATTAAGCATGGGTTACCTCCCATGAAGCGATTTTCTCTATTTATGAGTCTTGTCGCTAGAGTCGAAGTCGTGCTCCTACGTACCTAGGTAAATAAGTTTATCCTCAAGAATATCGTTGGGATCAAACTTATCTTTTAATTTCCTCTTAGTACGCTTAGTCTGGTATGTCTTTTCAAACTTCTCACCATTGGGATCATAGATTGTCATCCTAATGTGCCACTCTCCATTCCCATCACTAGGTGGTCTATCCCAATTCCAATTATACTTAGCCTTCTCACTCTCAAATTTTCACCAATTCATGCAAAGATTAACGGGCAAGGTTCCTAGGAATTCGGACATCATCCTAAACACTAAAGTATCCTCGAATGGGTTCACTTCAATGTCCCTAGCCAATTGTTGTTCATTGAGAGTTGACTTACTCACGTAGGTCTCTTCTAGATAGAAAGGTCGTTGAGGGCCAACAAAGTCTCTATTGGTCCAAGGTCCATATCTAGATGGGCTCCTATCCAACATGATCTCATAAGGTAATTGTTCATCCTCATTGTAGTAGGAATGCTTCTTGACATCGTAAATTGACCTAGCACTCCCTTCTCTTACCACTATCTTAGACATCTTACAATCAATTATGGCACTAGCATTAGCTAAGAATCATCTTCCAACTAAGAATGGGCATGTCGTGTCCTTATTCATGTCTAGCACATGGAAATCAGCCAAAAGAGTTAATCGACCTACATGTACTACCATGTCCTTCATTATTCCTACCGGATATGCAATACTACCGTCCGCTAAACCTAAGATTGTTTTCGTTGGTTCTATCTTACCTAGGTTAAGGCTTTTATGGAGGGACAACGAAAGAAGGTTGATGCTTGACCCTAGATCGGCTAATGTGTCGAAAGCTATGGAATTTCCAATGCTACATGGAAGAATGAATAGCCTGGGATCATCTAAATTCTTAGGTAATTTGTTTTGCACAAATGCAGACCCACGTTCTCCTAGTTTTAGTTCTTGCTCATATTTATCCTTTAAAGCATTATAGTAAGGCACATGAGTCAAGACTTCAAGAACCGGTTTTTCTTGGTAAAGCTCCTTAAACTCCTTTTCTAGAGTAGATTTGGTTTCTTGATTGGTTGGTGTTTCAAGAGTTGGATGGACCATCAACTTGGGTTGTTGGTATCTTGGGATGGCTTGTTTGAAATAGGTGTTGATGGCGTTGACCGAATGGACTTGTGGGTGCGAGGGGCATGGATATGCACTCTCCCTTGGTGATCAAGAACATGGATTCAATGAAATCTAATTCACTTTTGGGTTCTTGATAGTGTCACTTGGGAGTGATCCTACACCCGGTCATTGAAGGCTTTTAAGAGGGTGTCGAGCTTGGTTGTCATCTCGCTTTGTCGTTGCTTGAAATCGCTTCAAGCTTAGTCAATCGAGCTTCTTGACATGACCTGAATTTGGACACCATTCCCTAGAGATAAGTGGAAGATCTGGTGTTTTGAGGGTTGTTGTGGGAGGTATGGTTTAGTTGGGACCTATTGGGTGGACTAGACGAGTTGTTTTGGGGTGGGTTTGAGTTTTGGCTCCCCCTAAGGTTAGGGTGATTCCTCCACGAGGGGTTTTAGGAATTTCCTAGGTTGTTTTGATCGGGCTTGAAAGTGTACCACTTCTCTCCTGCTCCGTCAGTACGCATGGAGGCATAGTCCGCAAAAGCTTGTTCGGGGAGTTTTGTGCGATCACGAGTTTTGTGGGGACCACTACAGAATTCACAAGGTAAAGTGATTTTGTTTACTTGGCGTGAAAGCTTGGGAGCTTCGCAAGAGCTCATTAGGAATTTGAATTGATCTTCAAGTTCGAGCATCCTACGATTGGAAGGTTGTGAGTCAATAGGAGGCAAAGAGATTGCCTTGACGGTTTTGGGTAACTCACGGGGGTCATTTTAACATTCGTTGTCATATAGGGCAAGGTCCTCTATTGTACCCCACGACTCTTCCGCGATAAGTTTACTAAGCTTGCCACCGGCCGCTTGGTCGATGGTTTGCCTAGTTGAGAGATTGACATGATCATAAAAGATTTGGACTTGAAGCCAAAGATCTATGCCATGATGAGGGACTTTATGGAGCAAGTCCTTGAATCGAGTCCATGCCTCATAGAGAGTTTCTCCTTGACGTTGTTGAAACATCAAGATGTCATTTCTTAGCTTGGTAGTTCTCCCCGGTGGGAAAATTTGGGCGAGGAAACGAGTGGTGAGATCATCCCAACTTGAGATGGATCCGGCGGGAAGTCGCTCAAGCCAATTACTAGCTTGGTCCCATAGAGAGAATTGGAAGAGGCGCAAGCGCGTGGTATCTCGTGTGGTAGCATAAAGGTCAATAGAGTCAACGATCTTTAGGAAATCCTTGAGATGCTGATTAGGATCTTCGTAACGAAGTCCATGGAATGCACATCCGTTTTGCACCAACCGGATGGTGTCGGATCACAGGTCTGTAGTTTGAATTTGAAGTGGGAGCTCAATGGTGTTCCTATAGCCTTGATGGCTCGGTCTAGAGTATTCACCAAGAGTACGGCCTCTTGGCGGGTCAAGTGGTGGTTGGTTGAGTGGAAGTGGTTGATGTGGTGGTGGATTGTTGTTGGGTGGGTTATCACCTTCCATGATGAAAAGTGACAAGGTTACGAACAAAAACACGAAGAAGAGGGATAGACTACAAGGAAAATATTGAAAAATAGAAAAAATTCTCACTTGATAGGAATCAAGCGTGTGGACCTAAACGAGATAGAAATCTAACTAGCTATTCTATTCCCCGGCAGCGGTGCCAAAAACTTGATGCGTGGGTTTGGGGTCGAGAAAACCTCCTTTTCTACGAGCAAGGTTTTCAACCCTCTAGGCAGTGAACCTAATCGTTGTAGTGTAGTATGGGGTAACCCTTGGGGATTGATTTCGTTCTCTAGGGGAATAGGAATGCTAGAAAGAGATATATGACGAGAAGGTGGGGTTGAGGAAGATTCCTTTTATCCTTTTTTATGTGTTTTAGAAAGCAAGGGTAAAAATCTCAGGGTATATGATTGGGGGTGGTACTTCTACCGATTTTACTACTCTAACTAATTATTTAATTAGCTAATTAACTACGGATAGATTATGCTAATTGAGGTGTGCTCGTATGATGATTAAAGATGTGTTCACTTAGATGCTATTACTCCCTAGTTATCTTTTATTGGTTGGTTGAATTGTCACTTCCTTTATCTTAATTAGTGCGTTGTATTTGACACTCATTTGTTCTAGTTTTCACAAAATTGTCTAAAAAATCCAAAAATAAGCATTTAGTTTTATCTTATTAAAAAGCACTTTTGATAAATAAAAATCTGATGTTTATAATCTCAAAAGGTTATTAGTATTTATGTTTTAACATTTCAGAGTTTAAAAAGATCACTTGCTTTGTAAAAACCAAATCAGTCAACTTAAGGGGGTGTTTGGAATAAGCTCATTTTTTAGCTTTAGTCACTTATTGAATTTCAAACTGCTTTGATTCAGTCCTAGTTATAGATTTTAAGAGATTTCAAGTTTTAATAGGTTTTAGTCTACTTTCAAAATTTTGTGTCTTAAAAGTTCCTTTTTTAGCTTATATTAAAACTAGCAGGGTACCCGCGCGTTGCGGCTGCGGGCACCCTACAATTAAAACCTTTTGTGACTAAATTTTTTAGATAATACGTTTTTTATGACAATAACATTACGAATTATAAGAATTTTATGTTACACTAACTTTAAGCAATAACAATTCTTTTAATACAAAGGTAATAGAGAACCAATGAGAACATCCCGCAAGATAAGGTGGTAGTTGCTTAAATTATGAAAGTAGAAAATGAAAGTCATTTGTTGTCACAAATTATTAGTAGAAGACGGTGCATTAAGTTTCATTACAATTTATACTAATATAAATTTACATTTACTAATCACTAAACATGATAATTTATTTTCGTATAGAATTTTTAAAAAGTATTTATATAAGAAATTATTTTACCAATATACACCAGTTTATTTTTTAGTCATGCTTATATTTTATGGGAGTTGATATTGATACCATAAAAATTGATGTTAACACCACAATATTAAACCCTTAATGTATATGTTACAATATATCATGTGCATAATTGTGGTGCCCCATCAATTTATTTGGTGTCAATATCAACTCTCATATTTTATATACGTAAATATCGACCATAAAAGAGTTGAATTATATTCTTTCGTTCGTTATCATCCGATGATGAGAACACCGTAAGATAGCTGCAATTTGATCAAGTAGTCATGATTTGGCTATTAAAAATACAAAGTTAGCACTAACTAAACAACATGGTTAAATAAATAAATAAAGACAAAGCGACAAACGTCAAAAATCATGACATGTATATTGTTTTTTACTTGGGCCTATAAACGCTTTCGTTTTGGAATGGGCCATAGACAGTATTAGGTTTCAATTGTTTATGTGCCGCATCTTTGTCATTGTATCCTAATCCAGTGGAACCCTAATCACACACATACAAACATAACGCCCCATCTTTATCCTTCTCTCAATAGTCACATAAACCAAACACCCTTGATCTTTCTTTCAATCAAAACGAATCAAACAAAAAACCATTTATTTTTTTTCTGCTCCGATTTTGTTCATGGTTCGTGTAATGGTTTGGCTTCAAGATCTCACTAAGAGGTCTCGATTAGGTTCTTGTGTTTTGTTTTTATTTGTTTGATCTCGACGAATTAAAGAAAGAAATGGTAACATTATTGTTATTGTTTCTTTCCCTTTGATATTCGGATATTGAAGGAAAAGATTAGTTTGTTTTTTAATCTCTCAAAACTTATCTTATGGCTTTAGAAATGCATATTCTTAACCTTCCGAAATATAGCTTAGTTGTTAATTCCCGGGTGGACATGTCATCTAAACACGTTTATAAGAAGTTTGTACAAATATAAAGAAAAGATTAGTTTGTTTTGGTTAATAATATAATGCACTTAATCTTTTTAACCTTCTTTTCTTTTGACACAGATCTAAGGTTTAATCATGAAGAGGGGTTATGCTAATCATGTGTTTATTCGTAGTCTTGGTTTGATCAAACCTTGGTCAAGCTGAGTTGAAACTTGGTAAAAATTTCGATCACGCAAAGAGTTTTAGGCTGCTACGTGCCTATGTGGAAGCAAAAGTATTAATATTAATTGTATTTGTACATTATGCTTAGATGATTGTATATATTGGTCAATGGGTGTTTTAAATTATGTATTAATTGTATGTAAGAAATAGTGTTTTTTTTTAGTTTGATTTGTGCTTTACATACTTGTAATTTATGTTTTTTGACTTGTATTTGCTTAAAATCTATTTTAGAAAGTCTTAAAAATTAAATAGGAGGGAAGTGCTAAATGCTTTATAAGTACTATAGATTTGTGCTTTAAATATTGTAACTAATGCTTTGTCACTTGTATTTGCTTAAAATTCTATATATGGAAATCTTAAAATAATTAATATGAGGGAAGTGCATCCCTCTATTATAAGATAGTAAGATTAGTAGTATAAGTTTTGTTTTTGTCTATGTTTCTGAGTCTTAAGAGTCCTATTCAATTTGGTTTTGAGGATTGAGTCAGTTTTCTAAGTCTTAGTGTCCAAAAAGAGTCTTTGTTAAGAATCTATCATAGTCCTTAAAACAGCCCATTAGTCAGTTTTCACAGATAATTTTTAGGGTCTAAATTAATTTCAAAATCCAAAAAAATTAGTTTTCTTAAAAGTTTATTGTCCAAATATCAACTGTTTTCAAATTTTTTACACTTCCTTAAGGTTTTGCAAGCTTAAACAAGGTCTTATAATATGCCCCTCTGCCCCTTTTTGTCTCATTAAACCAGAAAAAAGTCCAACAGTCACCTTTATCAGATCTTTTTAAAAGCTCATAGAAGCTCCAAATTCTTGGAATGTTGGTTTTTCTTACCCTTTGGTCAATGGTTTTCATCTGCTTTCAAAGTCCATGATATAGATTTTTCAAATTAAAGCTTAAAACTTAGCTTGAACTTATCCCAAGTTGCTGTTGTAACAGCAGCAGTCAAGTGCTTATTTTGGTTAAATTTTAGCTTAATCTGATTATTGTAGTCTCCTCTTAGGATTTGTTAGCTTAGTTTAATTGTCTTTAGTTATTTCAGCTTGTTATAGTTTATCTTTAGATTATTTATTGCTTGTTTGCATTTTTAGTTTCAAAGTGTGTTTGGTTAGTACTCAAACAAGCAATCTGTCACTCAATTTAAGCTATTATCTGCTTATTTGGTCAATTTCTAAAGTATTGATTTCACAAAAGTTGCTCCTTAAAAGCTCATTTATAAGCTTGTTTCAAATAAAAATTCAAAAAACCAAAAAAAATTAATAGCAAAAGGGGAGGTCTGGGGTCGAACATGTGACCTCCCCCCTTAGGAAAGTGATAGTGTGTACCTGTATGCCAGAGTGCCCTCGGGTCTTTTACGTTAGAACTTGCACAATCAATTAACTTAAGTATACTTTAGCCATTATAGCTTATTAGGGAAATTTAGCTTATAACTACTTATTCAGACTTACTTTTTGAAGGTTATTATTTTTCCTATATTAGTCATATCATAAAGTAATTTTCTTAAAAATTTCATATTTTTGAGTTTCCATTTACTATTTTTTTTTTTAATTTAGTTTAAATCCGTTTTTAATTCGTAATAAATAAAAGAAAAGTCAAAAAAATATCTGGCTTTTTTCTAAAATCATGTTTTGTCATATAGCACGTAGAAAAAATAGATTTGCATTCCTAGGGTTAATATTTCATAAATTTGACGTTTTAGGCTCGGGAATAGCCTGTAAGAGCTCGTTTTTAGGTTTAAATTGCGTTTTAGCTTACAAGTGCTTCGTATTATTGATTTGTATGCTTATTAAGTTGTTTTTAGTTTATTATTATTAACTTTAGTATAAAAACCCAATATTTCACCTTTTTCACTATTCAAAACGCGACTCGAATCACGAATTCCATTCAACCTTCGTCATAGGTAGTATGTTTTCATTATGTTAGTTATAAGAATGGCCTGTCATTCTTATATATTTGTTTGGTTTATTGCGGTCTTAGCATGTAAGTGTCCTTATGGACTGAGATAAGAGACTCACTCTCTTCCTTTGTACTTCAATGTTTTTTGGCGTAATAATATTTACCGGGGAAACCCTTTACCCAAAAAACACACGAAAACGCGACTCGAATCACGAATTCCATTCAACCTTCGTTGGGAAACGATCTGGGGATACAAACTTAACCATTTGTATTACTTTTGGATAAATCAATTTTTGGCGCCGTTGCCGGGGAAGTGTTGAAGTGAATTTTGATTTCTGTTACGATCACGTGTTTTGAAGAACCTTCCTCGTGAAGTTATCGTTTTTTTTTTGTGAATATATCTTTTATAAAAACCCAAAAAAATTAAAAAACCACAAAAGTTCTTCCTAGAGTGTTTAAAATACCCAAAAATTAAAAATGAACAAAAGAAATCGTGAAACCGATTGTTACGTTGGCTCACTTTTGATTTACAAACTATAAGAGGGGTATAAGGACGGTTTTGCATTAAATTGTGGCCATAAAGAGACGGGTTTTTAATAAGCTTCGCGCTGACCTTTGTTTTTCCGCTCCTTTGTGCGTAATTCTAGGGAGCTACCGATCACCGGTTGGTGAATCGATTTTAAAAATATATTTTGTTTTCAAAGTTTTCTTATATAAAAACCCAAAAATATTTCTTTTTCAAATTTATTTTTCTTTTTCTTTTCTTTTTAGTGCATGCGCACTCGGTCTCAATCGAGACGTAATCGCAATCGAAGAATAGACGTACCCGAGATACGTGCTCTTATTGAAGAACCCGTCCAAATCATGGCGGATACCCGTACGGTGTGGGCATTTTCGTAAAAGTTCTTTAAATCTATCGCACGCTTCATCGAAACTCTCATCGAATCTTTGTCAGAAATTCGTTATTTCATTTCTTAACATCGGAGTTCTTGACGGAGGAAACAATTTGTTAACAGATTTCTTAGAAAGGTCTTCCCATGTTGTGATCGAACGAGGAGGCTCTTTCTCAAGCCAATTTCGGGCTACCCCCTCGAGGGAAAACGAGAATAACATCAACTTAATCGACTCATGAGGGACGCCCCGAAATTTTATAGTGGAAGCCACTTGATTAAACCAATAGATATGCGCGTGGGGCTCATTCCTCTCAAAACCGCAAAAAGGTTTAGATGAAACCAATTGAATAAATAAGTCTTTAGTTCAAAATTTTTGGAATCAATCAGTGGTACAACGATAGCATCACCGTAGCCGTCTACGGGAGCTTGAAGGAGCGAAGGCTTCTTACCCTTGCGTAGAATTTACTCAAATTTTTTCAAACAACTTTTTAAAAGTTTTTTAGAGTTCTGTTCAAGAGACAAGTATTCTCTCAAATATTTCAAAACTTCAAAACGTTATTTCATAAATTTAGGGGGGGGGTACTTAAAACTCTTTGTTCAAAAAAGTTCAAAATTTTCTTGTGATGTGAATCTCCCGAGTAAATTTAAAACCTCAAAAAGCATATTTTAATAAAAATTTCAAAAACAACAATCATACGCTATTTTTGAAGGGGAGAATCAAGATTAAAATATGTTGTTAAGTATTGATACTCAGTATGTTTATCAGTGCGGTATTTCAGATGAGTAAAACTCAGATTTAACCAAAGAATTTGTAACACCCTCAGTTTTGAATAGCAGCGGAAGCTAATCGAGGATATTACTTATTAGCACAAAGTACACATTACAGAAAACGACTCTAAAATGAGACGTTTTAAAATACATTATCATTCGAATTTATTCATAATATCAGAGTAGAGGTCCCATAATGTACATAATAAGTTTAAATTTTTTTCGAATGATAATATGCATAGTCTTCGAAATGCCTATTCCGTGTGCCTTCATTCGTGTGCCAGACATATCTTACGGACCTGAGATAAAACATGCCGAAAAGTCAACACAATGGTTGAGTGAATTCATAGTTTTGAAAACAGTAGTGGACAATAGTTCGTAGTATAATTGCAATGTGTACAATTATCTTCTTGATAGTTATTATTGCTCTAAGCTCATGGAACTCACGACTGATTATTGTATATATATCACCGGACGATATATATATATATATATATATATATATATATATATATATATATATATATATATATATATATATATATATATATATAGTAGGGTTAAAATGAAAAGTTTCTTATAATGAAAAAAATGAGAAGGCATGTGGAGGTGACATGTGTCACCTTTGTCACATAACCATGTCATGTCATGTGACATGTGCCACCCCCACCCTCACCCCACCCCACCCACCCCCCCGGAAAAAAAATTTTCCCCGCCAAAAAAAATTTTTTTCGGCAAAAAATTTTTTTTTTCCCGCCAGAATTTATTACTGCTTCACAGTTATGAAAATACTGCATCACAATCATAATTGTGATGCAGTAACTTATAATCTTAATGCACTAAAATCATGATTATGATGCAGTAACTTTATAACCGTAATGCAGTAACTTATAATTTTAATGCACTAATAAGTTTTGGTGCATCTTTATTATAAGTTACTGCATCATAGTTAATAGTTAAGTGCATCAATTATGATGCACTAAAATAAAGGTTATAACCTTAATGCACTAAAATCATGATTGTGATGCAGTAACTTTATAACTGTGATGCAGTAATTTATAACCTTAATGCACTAAAATCATAATTGTGACGCAGTAACTTATAACCTTAATGCACTAATAAGTTTTGGTGCATCTTTATTATAAGTTACTGCATCATAGTTAATAGTTAAGTGCATCAAGTATGATGCACTAAAATCAATGTTATAACCTTAATGCACTAAAATCATGATTGTGATGCAGTAACTTTATAACTGTGATGCAAGAATTTATAACCTTAATGCACTAAAATCATGATTGTGATGCAGTAACTTTATAACTGTGATGCAGTAAAAAATTTTGGCGGGGAAAAAAAAATTTTGCCCCAAAAAAATTTTTTTTTAGGCGGGAAAAATTTTTTTGGCGGGGGGTGGGGGTGGGGTATGGTGATGTGGCAAAGGTGACACATGTCTCCACATGCCTTCTCATTCTTTTCATTCTAAGAAACTTTTCATAATAATCCAAACCTATAAATATATATATATATATATATATATATATATATATATATATATATATATATATATATATATATATATATATATATATATATATATAAGTAACTTGCCCCGGGTAGGTATTTTGCCATATACCTAGGTAATTCAAATAAAGTGCGTTTGGTTACCGATCCGGCTAACACAAACGGGATTCGTCAATCCCGATAGGCCTATCCACAATATTTGCGCTCACTCCCAGTGATTAGTGGTCCATGATGTTGGGGACTTTTGGCATAAACAACTTAGGCAGGCAATAATACAGTCAAGGCATTCAGTTTGCAAGTAATTGTCCATAATAAAACGTTTTAGCATGTATCTACCCCAAGTAGTTTATAAAATAGTTAAACACAAGTTGGGGCTATGAACTCACCGTGGTTATCAGTAGTAGTTTATAGCAACAACAGTGTATGTCGAGACTGCGACCTTTAGTGATTACCTACGAAAGTATAATAATTATGTTTTAGTATAGTTTTCAATATAAGTGTACAAGTATATGTAATTTGTTGGCTTATGATGTTGTACAGGGATATTAAGTTAAAGTATCCCTTAAGTGTTGGTTTGGCTTATAGCCTTTTTATAAATGACCTCGTACTACCGTTCGGGCTATCAAAATCAAGAGGTCGTGTAGTAATCGCACGAGGAGCCAGGACACTTTAAATCGTAAATCCACAACTCGTCGATACGATACCCCGAAGAGGCCTCTTTATGATAATGAAATTCCCTACTATTGTAGTACTTATCGTTTATAAGTAAGTATTTGACGAGACAAATGTTGTATAAAACATGTGTCGTGTTTCGTCAAAGACTATTTGTTGAACTTGTGTGATTGTGTTATGAGTTTTGTGTCGTGAAGTAGTTTAGCATATCATTTATCATGTGTAAGTGTTATTCACTCAATGAGTGTTGTGATTACGGCGTGTCATATTATGATGTTGTGGAATATAAAGGTTTCAAAAATAGTTTTTTTTTTTTAGATTAATATAAGTCCATGGGTTCAAATAGGAGTTAAGACTTGTGAAAATGGTATTTATATAGTTTTGTCAAAGTCTATTAAAATTCCATCTAATGAACAAGTTTTTGAAAACAAGTTTCGGGTTAACAAACCCAAACTAGCCGTGCGGCTAAGTTACGTTTAAACAATCTTGAAACAACAATCATGGTCATATCTAGTGGCTATATTTAAGTTAAATGACTTGAGACATCAGCCTTGGCTTAACCTTGGCTTTGTTTTGGTCTCAAAGAATCAAAATACAACTAAGTTTGGGTAAAAGCTACAAATACTCTATGTACTTGCCATAGAAACTCATTATGCTTCATCTACTTCATAAATTCTCATAATACATAACTAAAACGGGTTATTAGGGGTATTTTGGTCATTTCTCACATCTTCATCTTCTACATATATTCTTTCTGGCCAAAAACCTCATTTTATAGAACAAAAACAAAAACACTAAGAAGCATTGCAGATTTAATATCACCACAGGTCCATCTTTAAAGGATATTCTCCATTCATGTTCATAAAGAAAAGTTTACTGCTAAATTCTTAATTCGAAGTAATATTAGCACCATATGTATGTATTATAAGTTTAATACTGTTTTTGGATATTAAGCTTTAAAATGGGATTAGTTGCATATAAGGTCAAGTCTTGTGCTTCTGTTAGGAATTGGAAATTCCATGTTAAAGTGTCGGTCACCCCAATTATAGTCTAGCATAAGTTAGCTCATAGACTTGTCGTTAGTTACGTTATTTAGTAGTTTATTTGTTAGTTTGTAGCGTAGAATAGTTTAGTGTTTCACCGTGGAGGAAGGACGGGTCTTTACCCACTGTATACCTGATCCACAGGCCGATAGGAGGTCGTGTTGTCTGTAAGTATAAATACCCCTTCCATCTATGGAAGGGGTGGAGCTTTTCAATCTAACATTCCATATTTTGTGAACCAAGTCTCTAGCAAGAAACTCCCTCTCATCTCTTTCTCTCTAACTATGGAAAACATGTATTTTCATCATCCAAGACCACCCGAATCATCAAACACAATAATATTCCGATCCTACAATTGGTATCAGAGCCAGGTTGTAGTGTTTTTTGGTGATTCGTATGGTTTTATATGGTTTGTTGTATGTGGTTTATACGGTATTGGATGGGTTGGCTGTTTTGATTCGTGGGTTGATGCGTGTTTTCGTTGTGGTTCTGATTCTGTTGACTGGTTTTAAGGATGTTATAAAGCTGCTGGTATAACTTTGGTGGTCTGGTCCTGCTTAGGTTAAAGTTTTATGTTGAAACTGTTTTTAACATGATTCTTACTAGCGACTTGTGGTATTTTTCTTGATAGCAACTTGTGGTCAAATTATAAAATTTCCGTGATGTCAAAGTGGTTATTTTGGTCTATATTTTTTGTCAAACCTGGTAAATATTGAGCTTTATCTGTCACTTTTTCTGGGTTATTTATAGTTTGCTGCTGGTGTTATGATGTTCTTCGTAAAGACTTGGTCAAGTTCTTCCTAGAGACTTGTCAAAAACGTCCAGATTCATTGTACCTGTATCCTAGCGATTTGTCCTTTTTAATATGGGTTGTCCTGGTCAATGGCGAGTTGTTTAATAACATAGCGAGTTGTCATTGATAATGGTAGCGACTTGGTTAAAAAATCTGCCTAGCGACTTGTCTTTACAAGTCATAGCGAGTTGTCACTTTTGTCTAAAACGAGTTGACTCTTTAGTCAACTCAAGTCAATAGCGACTTGACATAAATCAGCTAGCGACTTGACACTATACTTTGCTAGCGACTTGTTACGACTGAAAGGATGAAGAAGAAACAACCACTCGACAAGATCACAAAACTACATACCAGTTACCAACATTCATGACCTCAGTTGGTATACAACATCATCAGTCCATAATTTTATTCAACAACAGCAGTTAACAAAAACTTTAAGTACTAGTCTACATCAACAATGATTATCTAAACCTCTTCCAAGACCTCAAAACAAGACCTCATCACTCATCAAGACTCACTGAACGAAAAGTAATTAAATATAGATCTCAGAATCATATCTCTCATTCCATTAAAAGTTTCTTTCAAACTTTTAGAGGTCAAGCCTTATGAAAGATATCCATCCCATCATTGATCTATGACTCTATAACAATAACTCAAAACGTTTAAATGATTCGAGATCTCAGCCTTGTTCATTTTTGTGAATGGTTCTATAATAACACATAGATCTCGAAAGATCTACTCACTAATGAACGTGTACTTCATTGATCTTAATATGTTTGCTATTTTATCCGAATGTTTAAGATTTTTCAACTAACAAATCTGTTAATTGAACATCTTGATTCGTTATGTCTATCATCGAACATATTCGAAACCATGAAGTGAGTTTAACAATTAACGTTAACTCATTTTCATTCGTTCGTCTTTACTTATTTGTAACAAGATTCAACAAACCTACCTTGTACCTTGTATGTGATGACGAAGGCTGTCTCATTTACATAACCATCTCTGTGGCTGTTTCTACCACGAGCCATCCCTATGGCATATCAAAACCTTCACACCAATGACCTTTGAGCCATCTCTGTGGCGAAGTCAAATTGATTACAAGGATGATTGTTGTTATGTCTCTCCTGAGTGCAAGATAAAGTGGCGTACATGAATAGAAAAGAGAGAGAGTTTAGGGTTTCATGATATTGGTTTATGTGAATGACATTAGTGCAGTTTGAGACAGTTTGAGATGGGGGCGGATTTGTGTGTGTTTCGGGTTTTCATTGTGAGAAAAATTAGGTTATGGTGTGTTTTATAACCCCGAACACTTGGGTACCAGTTTGTCTTCGTGGGCGTGAAAACTTGTGTACGAGATGTTAAGATGGGCATCTGTTTTTTTTTTTGTGGATTGTGTGAATTTATTAACTTGCCTTTGCTGATGCATTTAATCTAGAGATAATAAGATCACATGGGCTGAATGTTTGATTTGATACATGGACTTGGTATCACCTCATTATGGGCTAAAGTTCAAAACGTGAATGGAATGTGACATGATGATATATATACGTTTAAATGATATATGATGTATTAGATATCACGGATAAAATGTGTTACATGTTTTCTTATCACTAAATACTGAGGGTACACATTTTATATTGGCAATGGGTGATATTGTAAATATGGACTAACGATTTCTGATGGACTTTGACTCGTGATCTGTCTTGGGAATATGGATTAAAGTGATAAATTGGTCTGAGCTAATGGATTTTTGATAGGATGATAATTTGATTATTTTGAATTGGATGATTGAAGTGGGCTGATACGGTTTGATAATAAGTCTTGCGAACTTATGAAATTTTGATTTTAGGAGATCTAATCATGAGAGTTGATTATGAGTTTTGGGTTATGAGATTTGATGATGATGAGATTTGTTGAGATTTGTTAATGAGTCGTTTTGTTATGAGGTTTGATACTTTGGTTTAGACATTTTCACGAAGAATATTATGTCACGGCTTCAAGAGTTTATTAGAAAATGTTGACTACGGGGTTGTTGTTCGGTATTTCTTACTTGGATTTGAAGTGTGGTTTTCTGGGCGCGTTTACTTATTTCGTCTTCTTTCTTTCTACCTTTCCGCGAAGATGACTTGTTTGGGCGTTTATAGAGTGTGATAAAGACTTGGCTATTTAGGTACGGTTTTGATTCTTTCTCGGTTTACCCACAACGTAACTATCACTTTGGTGTCTCACGCAGTTGAGGATACTTCAAGAGGTTTTGTACATTGGGTACACCGTTTCTTCTTCACAAGGATTAGTACAAGTTTAAGTAACAAATCTGGGGAAGTTCACTTCATGATCAAGTTTGTCATATCGGTTTTACTTCACCAGGTGGTCACAGCAACAGCCGACAGAATGCGTGAATGACGTGTTTACCAAAGTGTTGATTGGATGGTTGATGATGTTGTTGATGTTGGAGAATGAACCGTTGATGAACTGCTGCATGTTCCCCTAAAACAGATATTCACCGAAACCAAAGTTGTCATAACACTTTCAAGCTGACATTGTTTACGGTTTTGTCATGATTTTGTAAAATCCCGCGAAAGAAACTATTTATCGGTTTAAATCATAGACTTGTAAAATCCCGTGACAATGGAAACATCCCGGTTAAAGTAATGTGCATTTCCGGATCTATCTTGCGGTTTATTCTTGGTTTTGTAAAATCCCGCGAAAGAAACTATTTCTCGGTTTAAACCATAGAATTGTAAAATCCCGTTTTGATGGAACCATCTTGGAGAAAGGAAAGTGTATTTCGGGATCTTATTTGATGCTGGTGCTACGTTTTCTGTTTCGAAGAAGGGATAAACGGGTGTACTTCATTAATTGGATGTGTGTCTGGATATTCGTCATGGCAGTTTGGTTATTACAAGTTTTACGGGGTTATGTGCATTTAACCATGGTCGGGATGAAACCATTATCAAAGTTCGTTTAAATGTCAAAGAAGGCTAGATTTGAGCAGTTAACCAGAAGATGTGACAACGGCGTTAATTCAGTATTATTTATTTGAGGTTGAAGTGAATTATCATGGGCGAGTGTACTTAGTATCTAAAGGTATCGGGGATGGTTGGATGAAGATTCTTCATGATCCTTGTTTGAGCTTATTATCAAAAACAAAGACTTGGAAATCTAGTTATTGTTGGGTGTATTTTACCTTTTCTTTTTTTCCACTTGGGGGAATTGGGCTCATACCACCACAAAATAACTATCACTTTAAGGAGTTACGTTGTAGTGCTCAGTGTCACATTCAATTGTGGATTTTCAAGAGGTGATGTACGTCTATTACTTGATGGTTGGTTGGATGAAGAGTATAAAGTACGTAGAGATTCAATAGAGGATGAAGTCTCGGCACCACTCTTGGTTACATATGTGCAAGTTTAAGTCACGAGTTCGGGTTAGTTTACTTCAGGGTCAAATTCATCATATTGGGTTTTCTCCATCAGCTGTCACAACAAAAAGCCTACTGAATGATAATGGGGTGATTACATGTTTTGCCAAAAAGAGTTTGAAAAGAGAGAGATTATGACGTTTGAACACAACAGTTCAAGCCTCGTACCTAAAGAAAATAAAAGCGTACGCTTCAGTGCGCTTTATCTTTTGAAGAAGAGAAATCTTCTCTATTATGACCATTCTCATCAACATGCTTCATGCTTTTTCCATGCGCTTAATCATCAAGTGAACCGGGCTACTATTGATTGTTTTCTTATTCCACTTGCTCAACTATAATGACGATGGCGACATCATGTGCTAATTTTGCGGGGGAGAAGTGTGAATAGAATACATTTAGATGATATTCACTTGTTTAATCAAGAATGGCATCTCCGTATGCAATTCTTGAGGGGGAGAAGAAGTGTGAATTTACTGCATGGTTGATTGATTTCTGAGAATAAATGGTCAAACGGCTCCAAACTCATGTAAGAACCGAGCTTCTTCTTGTCGGGTCATCGTTACATGGAGTTTCTTCTAAGAGCCGTTGGTTAACATCTTCACACAGGCTGATTTGATTAATGACAAAAGTGCTTCCAGTTGCTGGGCTGATTTCTTTGATGAACATCTTTCTGTTCTTGTTTGATTGGGAGGGATTTGAGTTAAGGGGATTTGCTACACATAAGTTAACGGGAATGCATTTGGTGAGTTGAAGATGTTAACTATCTATTCCCCAACTGGACAATCTTGAAGAAGGTCGAGTCTACAGTCTGTTCTACATTTTCTGCTACATGTTAGAAGACTAAAGACGAGTTGCATTTAACGATCTAAAGACTTCTTCTTAATTCGGGCATTTATCAAACAGATTGTCGGTTTAGGGGAGAGCACTAATTGGGGGAGAGTGATATGTCAAATTTAATCCCCAATTAGACTTGCTCACATTATTCGGCATGTTGATTCTCACAAGTCTTCAAGTGTTCTTCTCATAAGATTTCAAGTATTTGGGCTTACAATGAGTTGCTGATTCTGAAGTGTCAAAACCGGCAAGGGGGAAGGAGACAAGCATCTAAACGCAAGTAAACTTGATGAGCTTAATTCTTCTAAGTGATTGAAGATATCCCGGGAAGACGAATGTCATGACCGCAGAGAAACTCAAGGTTTTACTCATCAAGGCTTTTAGTGTTATTATTCCAACTACGTGGGGGAAGTGATGTTAGAGAAAGTTTCTGAGGATAAAAGAGGTACACAAGTATGGCATATTCAGGGGAGATAAATGTGTAACATGAGGGAGGTGTTATCAGTTATTCTCTCGTTGGGAATGTGTGTACTTTGGATTCTTGAGCTTCATACACATTCATCAGGGACAAAAGATGTGAACATAGGGGAGGTGTTCTTCATTACCCTCATGATGTGTATTAGGGAGAGTTCTTGGATATTGGTGTACTTCGGATTCTTGAGCTTTATACACATTCATCAGGGACGAAAGATGTGAACATAGGGGAGGTGTTCTTCATTACCCTCATGATGTGTATTCGGGAGAGTTCTTGAGCATTATACAAAGAGACTCACTGCATCAATTCAACTACTTGGGGGAATTGTTCTCTTGATACCTTTTGGAATGGATTTCGTCAGACTTCAGTGGGTATGGAATTTGAGAAGATTATTTAAATGTGGGATGATATGTTGTTGTTGTTCTATTGGATGATATAACCTTGAACGAAGAATCACGGTGATTATTCTTAAAAGGAGCAGCAGGATCAATGATAATGGTGTGCTTCTTTGTGCACCTGGCTAAAGCAAGCTTGAAATAGAGCTTCGAATCTGCTCAACATAAGGATTTTCGGTTTGGGGGGAAGCTGCCAAAGTCTCACTTTCAGATGGTTCAATTTCTTTCTTCAATGCAAGAGCCTTGGAAGCTTTGGTGGTGAAAGTTTTAGGATGATGACTTCTATCTTCTACAACGGGGCTGCTCGATATCCTTATCTCGGTACTCGTATCATCATCTTCTTAAACTATATCATCTAAACTATCCTTGTATATATTTATCAGAAAAGCAAAATACAAAATTATAAAACCAACAAAAAGAAAATAGAAAAATATAAAATCAACAAAAGCCCATAAAAATCAGAAATTTGAAAAATACCAAAAATATGTTTTCTCAAGACATGTCTTCTGGTATCGATAACATCTGCGGTCTTAGAAATGTCATTCAATAATGGCACGGGACCATAGATGAAGTTCGAGCAGAAGGTGTAAATATTTCTTTTCAAAACATGTCACAAATCATATGGCTTGCAGTTACTTCAGACTGTAACCCGTGCTTAAACCATGGTTTGCTATTATTTCAGATAACAACCCGCTCTTCAAGAAAGGAAAGTGTTGTGCTTAACCAATTTTCAAATATTTCGAGCACTTATCCTAAAAACAAAATGAGGAAAGTATGTCGTAGGACTGTTGTTCCTACTCAAATATTTTTCTGTCTAAAATTCTTCAGAAAAATGTTTGTTTTAACAAAATGGTGGTAAATGAGTTGCTTGTGAATCAATCAGTTTCAGAGTTTTCGGATTAAATTGAAAACTCAATCAATGACTTCAACGCTTTTAAATTTTTCAAAAAATAAGTCATTGATCGAGGGGGAGAATGTTTTCAAATTTACATCATCTAACGGGCTTTCTTAATTATCCTATATGCTTAATTAAAAATGATGTTAACCTACGTTGAAGGACTAGGTGCCCAGGATATGATTGTTAGGATTAGATGATTAGAGTTTGATTAACACATAAACCTCATGCCTTATATGATCTGATTGTTATGTTGAATTGACTTTAATTAGTCGATTGCTGTTATGGGTGATGTCGACCACCATATATCTGTATGTGTGTTCACTAACGTATGCAGGTATATTGGTTATAAGAATGTTCCCGATCCGGATCCCACAACTGAAGATGATTGGATGCCGAAAGGAAAGGGTAACTATATCTTGGGTTGACAAATGAAGAAACGGAGCTTAATTGGACTTCTATAGAGAGTTGGCATGGAAAAATGCAACATAAGAGGTCTCACTGCATCTGCAGATGGTTTTCTTCATCAGCAAATAAAGAAACGGAGCTTAATTTGACCTCAGTTGGCATTAAAATGCAACGTAAGAAGTCTCACTGCATCAGCAGACGGTTTTTCTTCCAAGCCCTACAAAAACATAAGTTTCTCAACCACCTAACGTATCTTTGTGCAGGAAATTTTATACCATTTTTTAAACAATTTTCAAATAATATTGTTTTTGAAAAATGGAAAAATATTGGTTTTGAAAATAAACTGGACTAAATTTTGAAAATCACCGGACTTCATTTTATCAAAACTATAAGTCACTCAATCATCGACTACGGTCATCGATTGAGGGGGAGAGTGATTTAAAATAAATTATTTTCAAACAATATTTCTTCATAAAAGTCCGGATTGTACAAAATAAGTGGTGATCTAAAGATTTAATGTTATGTCATGGTATGATTTTTCTTTAAGAATCAAGATCTTTCAAAATGAAATTTTTTCTGTTCTTGTTTGATTGTGAAATTGTTTTATTTTACTTAAAGATCTCCTAAAAAATATCATACCTGACACTAACAATCTTTAATGTCTGTTATTGGTCCTCATCTGTCATTTTTCAGAATTAAATCTTGCCACGTCTTTCCCCTAAAATTTTCCAAATGATTTAAATCAATCGGGATCCAAAATCTCAATTGGTTTGAAATTTTTGATCGGGGGAGAGATCGTGATTTAAATCTCAAATATGTTTTAGTCCTTTAAAGGCACTCCTGCCTCCATGTGCCAAACGATTTCAATATATGATGCACATGATTGAGGAGGAGCATTTATTCAAAACAATATGAGTATTTAAACAAGGCCACATTTTCTCCCATGTTTTCTAAACCTTATTAAATCACTTGAGATCCAAAATCTCAAAGGGTTTGATATTTTTGATCGGGGGAGAATTTGTAATTTAATATGAAATTTGATTTATATGATCGTTTTGATTCAAAGTGCAAGTTCTCTCTAATATGTGCCAAACTCTTTCGTATATCGATGCACATATTGAGGGGGAGCGAATGGTTTCTTAATGGCTTTTGTGATCATGAATGTGCTTCAAAAGAACTATTTCCTCTATGTGATAAAATGATTTCAAATATCATATGCACATATTGAGGGGGAGAATTTACCAAGAAAATCAAATGGCTTTTTCAAAGGAAATTGTGATCATGAAATTATTTCAAAGAACTCTTGCCTCCATGTGCTAAACAATTTACAAATCATATGCACATGTTGAGGGGGAGCATTTCTAAATGATCAAAATAATTAAGGTACAAAATGCTTTGATTTTATATCACAAGTACCTTGATTGTTTTTCCAAATGATTTTTCAATTGGTTTCAAGAAGGAAAGAACAATACCAAAAGACTGACCATTTTACTTTATGTATGGAGTTATAAGGATGGTGAGGTTAGGTATTCGTTCCCACGATCCCGCCAGAGCCGGAGGGATCTACCCAGGGACAATCCACTAGATAGTGTAGAGTCCTTAGGTATGATGAAAAAAAGGAGAAAAGTGAGAAATGGGAAGAGTGCGGACTGAGATAGAGCTAGAACTGGAATAAACCCAACAAGGTTCTAGTAATGAAGTCTTGGAAAGCACTGAAGGGGTTGAAGAATGAAAAAGAATTGAATGTGAAAAAGGGTGAAAAGAAATAGCCCTCCAATAATTCAACCTTAGGGCAGTAACCGGGTTCAACACATATGCTACTGGTGGTTACCAAGGTAACGCCGGTATTGAAGACAAGACGTCATGGACCCAGTGACGCACTGCACTACAACTTCCCAAGCCACTCAAGTTCCTCTTAAAAGGGCTTGTTTCATTCTCACGGGGAACCGACATTATCTATCGACTTTCTCTTAGAGATTGTTGATATTGAAGAAGGAGACCCTCTCCCTAGTCTCCGGCATAGGAAACCAAATATGCACATTTTGAGTCTAGAGCCAAGAGATCATCCACAATATCTCATTAGGACACAAAATTAATGAAGACTTGCTGTTTCACACAATGTGAAAAGTAAGTATATATTGAGAGTCCTACGCATTATCCTTGTGGTATTGCCAGAACATCCGAGTGATATGAAAATATTCACGATGAAGATGGAAATCCTTCTAGATCCAACATCAAACAAGCTCTTGGTGGGTGACATGTGAGATCTTGCAAAAGATCAAGCTTGTGACAACTGGATAGAAATGATGGGGCGATTCACTCGTGAATCAACCTTGGTCCAGGAAATGAATTGACGAATACTTTTGGAAAAACCGTTCGATGTGCAAATCTTCTTTTCTCTAGTGCATCGAATGTGTATTCATATTTCAAACTCCAAAAGTATCTCTGATTGAAAAAATGCTTTTGGAAAAACCGTTCGATGTGCGAATCTCTTCTTTTCTCTAGCACGTCGAATGTGTACTCATTTCAAATACAAAAAGTATTTTTGATTGAAAATTGGTCTTTCTCATAAAACCTTCATCGTATTGCAAAACTCTTTCTTCTAAGCAATACGCGATTTCTTTCAAATCAATTTTTCATCAATCAGTGAATCTCAATTCGTTGGTTCACTCACTCCCTGTTGTCTTCTTTGAGACGCTCCGGTTTGAGAACAACTAGAACAGTTGCGAAACCCTGTCAAGGAGATTCCTCGGAATTATACCTGATCACAGGCAGTACTTGTACTGATCAACGGGGAACCGTGGGCCGTGTACCTCAATTCAACGAAAATGATCAAATACACTTTCGTGTGTTTTATTGCTAACTGTTATTTGCATGTACATTTGGACGGTTGCAGCTGATCAGAATTGAGAAGTCAATCCAAAGCCGCATGCTCACAGCATCCACACTTAATTGAAGAAATCATGACTGGTGCATATCTACATAACCTGGTTCTGATATTTTTATACTATGCTTCTGCTACGCTGCTGCAAATATCATAAACCAGTAAAGCTTCCGCTACTCTGATGGAAAGATGTCATGATTCAAAAGTGTGAGCATGTCGGTCCAAAAGTCACAACATCACATGAAGGCAACACAACTATGGATGATCCAGAGAGATTTGCTGTGGCTGATGATCTCAATGAAAGCTCGAAGATCATCAAAGATGTAGATCAGTTAAAGGCCTCCACTGAAAGTACAAATCAATGCGGACTTTGAAGAATCGCTACTAAAGCACAAAGAGTGCGGAATTGAAGAATTGAAGTCTACGAGCTCAAGAACAAAGTCAAGAATAGAATGCTAGGATGCAAAATGTATTTCATGGGGTGACCTCCCTTAGGGGGAGATTGTTAGGAATTGGAAATTCCATGTTAAAGTGTCGGTCACCCCAATTATAGTCTAGCATAAGTTAGCTCATAGACTTGTCGTTAGTTACGTTATTTAGTAGTTTATTTGTTAGTTTGTAGCGTAGAATAGTTTAGTGTTTCACCGTGGAGGAAGGACGGGTCTTTACCCACTGTATACCTGATCCACAGGCCGATAGGAGGTCGTGTTGTCTGTAAGTATAAATACCCCTTCCATCCATGGAAGGGGTGGAGCTTTTCAATCTAACATTCCATATTTTATGAACCAAGTCTCTAGCAAGAAACTCCCTCTCATCTCTTTCTCTCTAACTATGGCAAACATGTATTTTCATCATCCAAGACCACCCGAATCATTAAACACAATAATATTTCGATCCTACAGCTTCATGTGTTCAGTTTGGGTCTTTTCACGAGCTTAACAAACTAGATTGAGTTTGTCATATGACCTTAAATATACAGTTACATATGACAAGCTAGATTAGTTGCATATGAGCTTGTTTTATATTGAAATTGACATCTAACAACATAAAACTAAATGAACTGACCAGATTTCGAGGGGTAATGATCGTATGGCCTTACATCTTAAATGAAGAAAAGCAATACAAAAGAGAGATTATATTGAGATAAACTAAAAAGTAATGGCATGAAGAAACAAAAAGTAAAGTAAGGATTTATAGTAGCTTCTTCAGCTAAAGGTTCATGTGATTAAACATTACCTGAGTGACCCAAGTCCATGTAGTCAGATTTTCAAGCACAGTCAAACACTTGAACAACTCAATGAAGGTGGAACACAGGGAATTAAATCATAGATTAATTGGTGATTACTTGCATAACTTGCGTTAATGGTCTTTGGTTAAGTCACAGCTAACTACTGATTAAGAATTAATACACCTACTTATTAAAAGCTAACATTAAAAGAATGGCTGAAAATTCAATGGGTTGGGGAAGAAGACGTAAGGGTATTTAAGTCATTGCAAATGAGAGAGAAATATTTAATTATGTATAATGACAACCGACGTAAAACATTGTTAAGTAGAACAACATTAAGAAAACTAGATAAAGCATAATGAGTTATTATGGAAAGTACATAGAGTATTTAAAGCTTTTACCCACTAAGTTTCCTTAACCATGGTTGTTTTCTAGTCAACAACAGGTCCGTTTAGTTTTTGCTGTTTTTAGGATTTTCCGTTCCCTTTCTGCTGATGTGCTCCTGAGTTTTTGTAGAAAAAATCATTCTGAGCAACTTTCGTGCTTTACACTTTTGCTGATTCGGACCAGAAAAGGGTTAAAATCGCGTTTTAAAATCGTTTCAGAAGACTTTTGACTTAATAACCAATTTTTATCTAGTCATCTTCTTTTAACCATAACTTTTTATCTATAAGTCCATTTCAAGTTATTCAAAAGCTCAAATTCTAGTTTTTACTTCCTCTAACAACTTCTTAAGCTTAATCAAGTCCAAAGTTTATGATTTTTACGTTAAAACTCATGATAACTCACTAGTTTCTTACTAGTTGTCTTTAATGAGTTTCTACACTAGTTTTTACCCATAAATTTTATGTACAACATCAAGCAAGGCTTATTACATGTACTACTTATATCAAATTACATCAAATAATTATAAATATCATTACAACCATATTGAATGACAAGAAATTTAAACAAACTTCTTAAAAGAATTAGGCTGAGTAGTTACAAGAACAATCAAGCCTAAACCCCTTTCAATCTTCAACTCTTTTCTTCAACCTCTTAACCCAAGCTTTACTAACCTTCTTACCCTTTTAATAAACCCTTTTACTTCAGCCCTAACCTTCTTGTGTAGCTCTTATTTCACCCTTGATATTAACAAAATAACCCTAGGATCATGTAGGAATCAACTCTAGCTCCATCTTCTTAGTAATTCTTGAAGTACAAAACAAAGTATGGATTGGTGTTTTGGGATTGATAGTGGACTGCAAGGAGGGAGGACCAAGAGAGTTTTGTGTGTGATTTGCATGTGAAATGATAAGAGATGAAGTGAAAGGTTTAAGTGGGGGACAAGATTGAGGTGAGTAAGATTGCATGTGTGATGTTAGAAGGCCACATGGCCTTGTGGTTTATGTTTGCACGCCACCTCACTTTTTAGGTGGTAGTGCATGTGTTATTTTTTATATCATTTGGTTTATGAGGTGTAGTTTTGTCCCGGTAATTACTAATGTTAAGCCCTTAAGTCACGAAACTTAAAACCGGGTAACGTAAAAATGTAATACTTCCAAAAATGTTAAAACTTATCAATATACTCCAACTAGGTCTACTAAAAGTATGATAAGTCTAATAGGGTGCTTTTATGTTATTAAAACCTAATAACGTAGGTTCGGGCACGCGTATTACTTAAAGGTAAGATGTTTACCTAAAATTGGCAACGTGGCAATAATTCATATGAATTATGAATAGTGGTGAAACTAAAGTATTTTTTATCACATAGACTTTTCCTAGTCTTGTGTTGCTTGTGAGGATAATTCATACTATTTAATTTTTGAGATTACTTATATAAATAATTAAAAGTAATTTATATAACGTAAAATATAGACCTGAAATATGCGAGGTGCTACAGAATTGACGGTAAAAATTATGTCAGTAAATCGAAGTGACTTGTCCTAGAAGGGTAATAATTTCAAGCTAGTTTTTTCTAGTGATATAAACGTGTCTCTCGATGGACTTGTCAAAGTAGAATGTACCGTATCAAGTTTAACTCAGAAGTAATCAACGAATTGACGAAATTAAAATGTCAAAAACCAAAATGACTTGTCCGAGATAGGTAATAATTTCAAGCCAGTCTAACTAGTGATGTAAACGTGTCTCGCGAAGGAATTGTCAAAGTAGGATGTACCATTTCGTAGAAATTCATATATCACCCATGAATTGACGAGTAAACAAATGTTAGTAATCGAAAGGACTTGTTCCGAGACAGATAATATTTTCAAACTGGTCTAACCAGTGATGTAAATGTGTCTCACGAAGGACTTGTCTTACTAGAATGTACCATCTCGAGAGATTTTCAATAGACTTGCACCGGGACAGGTAATAATTTCAAGTTGGTTTATCCAGTGATGTAAACGTATCTCGCAAAGGTCATGTCTATTGAAAATCAATCAATTTAAAATTACCCACTCTTCCCTCAATGTGCAGATTTACTTTAAAACTCATAAGCACATGTGGAAGGAGAGTATTTCTAAATGATGAAAACTCTCAAAGTGTTAACAAAATATGTTTCATTATATAAACACTTTGAGAGATTTTACAAAAACATTTATGGATACATGATCAACATCCAAGTAACATCCTTCCTAGTGATTGTTTCAAACGGTCTACAGTCATGGAGTGATGCTTCGGTATACTTCAGCGAATCACCTGAATTGTTGATACACGTCAGTGTATCTTGTTAGCCTTCTTGAGGGCCTCCAATTCAGGAACAACCTTTGTGAGGATTTTCTACAATCCAAACCTATAAGAGCTGGAAATCCCGCTAAGGAGATTCCTTTCATGAATCGAGTCCTGAAGACGTGGGTTTATTTAGAAACCACTCTAAGTATTGATAATTGTCCCTCAAAGGGATTCGGACGGCTGGTGTGTCCGACCAAGGTGAATGGAATCAAGACATTCATCAGTAAAAAAATCGTAGTGAACAACTCTCTAAGAAAAGTTTACCGTGATCGATTAGAGATTATTTCTAACCTTTACCATGCAGCTAATGGCAAATGCACCTGAGCAGGAGATTTTTACCATCACCATATTCATCAATATTCATCTACCTCCACATGCTCATACCAACATCATAACAAAAGATAAAGATCAGCAAAGTTCAAAGAAAGTTCTGACCAAAGATCAAAGCAAAGTAAAATTCATAATGATTCTAAGTTAAAGTCAAAGAATCTACAAAGTTTAAAGACAAAGATCAATGCAAAGAAATGAGAACTACATAAGTATGAAGATCAAAAGTCAACAAGAAGTATGAGCATGTTGGAAAAGACATAAAGACATCAATAACAAAGACGTTGATGAAAGGAAGGCGAAACCTAAATATTCACAACAACAAAAACAAAGAAAAAACAAGTAAAAAATCAAAGACGTCTCTTGCAAAGAAATTCGAAGAATAACTGAAGAGATAAAGACATCAAGCAACCTATGATGACCAACCCTTAGGGGGATATTGTTGGGATTACGTATAATCAATATTAAAGTGTCGGTAATAAGTTAATGTAATAGGTTGCTGGTTTATTAGGCTTGTATGTTAGTTTAATCACATGGCTCATGTAGCAAGCCCATGGACCGTGAGTAATGTTCTAGAAAGTCCATAGAGGTGTTGCCCTAAACATGTTCCTATATAAACTTATGTAGCCCTCATTAGAGGGTGTTGGTTTCATTTATGCAAAGTTACTTTTTCTCATTATTCTTTCATGTTTGATTCCATACCATCTCTCTCTCTCTCTCTAACTTTCTCTCACTAAAGATAACCTTGTGTATGTCAATATGGTGACCTTACACTTTTATACCTCTATATATAAGAATGGGTATACTTTTGAATGTGTAAGTGTGGCAAAAACATAATAACGATTATGTTTCTGGGAAATTTGTGGGTACTTTTCCACGGTCAACCTATCGTTATAATAATTCCGTAGGAAATTTGTAAGTATTTACAAAAGGATTTCACATGGTATTTGTTTTTTAGATTCTATTTCTTACACATTTCCACATTACTGTATGTGTCTTAATATGCGTTTTTAGTTTTGTGTTACATATGTTGCATGTTAATATAGCTATTTGTACGTGCATCATAAGTGCTTGTGTAGATATGTAAACCATATATTTGAAAAGGCCATTGTCTAGATATGAACGCTAGTACACACATAACGTAAGTTGTGTTTTAACCTTCATTATACTTATATACATTTGAGTTATTGATTAATGGAATATCTAGAAGTTAAAAAAGCCTATTATCCAACCCATAAGTGGGTCGACTAAACCTATGGAGGTTTTAATAGTTGTGGTTATTATTAAATTTACAGGAAAAATAAATTATAAATGGATTGGAAAATTATTTCCAAATCTCAACTTTAAATATAAAGCTTATTGCCTTTCGAAAAGAAATATGTATAACATATATGTGTAAACATGTGCTTTATGAAAATTATGAACCATTTTATATGTACGAATGGCCATATATGCGCTTTATAAGTTGATGTTAAACTTTAATGTACTTCAATGACTTTATATATAAGAATGTGTATATTTGTGAATGTGTAAGTAATAATAATGATTATGTTTGTGGAAAATCCGTGGATAATTTCCCAAGAATTACCCATCAATTTTTTTTTTTTCAAAAAGTAGTAACACTTTAGATGAACTTTATATGGTTCTTAGTTTTTGAAATTATTAACACATTTGGAGACCTTAATTTTTGGATATTTACCGACAAATTTGGAGGCTTTACAATCGAGGCACTTGCTCTATGTGCAATCAACAAATTAATTCTTTGTCTGAAGTTCCTTATCTTGATATAGTTACGTATCTAAACTTAGCATTTAATGTGTGTAGACTACAGTTTGCTATATTATGGTAGTTATTGTGAGTTCTCGGACTAATACTTCACACATAGTTTTACTATTTGTGTATACTACATTGGAAAAAATGATATAAAATAGAGTATATTGTATTGGTTTAATGGACAATAAATTAATAGACGTGTGTTAGGATCGAACTCGAGACCACGGGATTGCACACTTTGCGTATGAGAATTAAAGTTAATAATTAAATGTAATAGTTATATTTATTTATTAATTAAATGAAATAATTATAACGGACGTTAAGTAATTAGTTGTAATGGACTAACGGTCGTTAAATGGAATTGGAAAAGGACTAGATTGCAAATATTGGGAAGGTTCCGGAATCCCCTTGGGGATGTTGTAACCGATCGGCCAAGGGAGGACCAAACCCAACCCATATCAAACTCAAACTTGTTCACCAAGTTTAGTTTAGTATATATATATATACAAGGCTAGGGGTCTTGTGTTTTGCATCTCTTGTACTCATTATGCTAAAACCTAAATAGTTTTGTGTGTGTTTGCATAATTCGGTCGACAACACCTTGTGGGTGTCGATCCAAAGCTTTTCCAAACTCAAGTTATTTTGTTTGATTAAAACTAGCATTCCTTTAATTCGGTATAGTACGTGTGTACAAGAAAGTGGTACTAACACATTATTGTTAGTATTCTTGGATTGAATTACAAAACGGTAAGGGGTAATTCATATAATCCTATAAACCCTAATTAGGGTTCATCCAATTGCTAGTTTTGTAGATTTGATTCTTGTTCGGCTAGAATCAAGAAAGGTACGCATATTCTTGTTTATGTTAATTAATTATTCATTAATCTTTCCTATACGCTTCCGCATGTATACTTTGATGTTTTGTGATTATTTATTGAATGTCATGTTATATAATTCCAACAGTGGCATCACGAGTCATTGGTTTTTAATGAGTAATTAATTACATAAACGCGTAATAAAACAAATAATTGTATGTTGTTTGATATGGTTAATCTAGGGTTTATGTTTTATTTTTTATGGGTCGATTTTTTATTAAATGGGGCGTAACCCTTATTTTTTTGTTGGTCGACACACATAATTTTTTTTAGGGTTTGAAAATTATTTGCTAACCTTATCGAAACCTAGAATTAATATATAAGTTACGTGATTAATTCATGAATAATTGTTATGTGACATGGGATTATTATATGCGATCTTGTGACTATTTGTATAATTGTTATGATATATCAATGATAATACATGCATGTTTGTCATGGATAGTTGCTTAAATATTTGTTTAATTGTTAAGATATATTTATCACATGTTTATTTATGATAAATCTTGAATTGGAGAAAACTCCAAATATATACATTAATGAATCAATTATGTGCAATTTGGTATATCATTAATTATGGGTTTACGCAATCGATTCGTCGATGTATGTGGCTCGCTTTCAATTGGGAGAGTGAAAGCCCTAATTAATATATACATTAATTTAACCTAGACATTGATTATTAATAGGGTTTTATCGAATAAGTTGCATGTGGCTACTTGTTTTCACGTATAAATTGTTTATTATGTGCGCATTGTTTTTAGTTGTTTATTTTTTATTTGTTACTCGTTTGTTTATTATGTTAGACAGTTTTAAGCAAAGGGTAATTTTGAATAGAAAAATAATACGGACTAAACAATGGTGAAATTTGATTTGTTTTTGAAGAGTTAAGTTTTCTATAGTTTAATTGATTGATGATTTTGGTAAAAATGGTCTGAACGGCTCACCCAATTTGACGGACTGTGTGGGAAGTACTAGGAGGGGAGCGCATTAAATTGTGACCCTAAAGAGGGAGGTTATTGCCCTGCGCTGACCAAACTCTCCACTTGCTTGCGAGTCAAATTGGAGCTACTAAGTAAGCCATAAATGTACAGACTCATCTTAAGGGCGAATTAGTTTTAATTCCATGCGCCACTTCGGTGGTAATTACCCGAAACACTAAGTGTTTACACTTATGCAAAAGTACGGTATAATGGACGATAATTAACGCTAAATTCTTTGATTGGTGAACCCAATACTTCAATCAAAACTTTGATAATTTGATCTTTATGAATTGGTAATAAAAAGTTTTTTTTATTAAATTTATGCTACAAGATGAATGCATGACATCTTTGTACATATTTGATTTGACCACATAAAATCAAAACTAGTACCCTTATAAACTAAGTTATGTGCCATCTAATTAAAAGGAACACTTGAAGTTGCAATTTACGTCATGACAGTACTTGGCGAGATTGCGATAGAGAGGTAAATCTTTATGTAAAGTCAGACCTTACATGAACATATTTGCAGTTCTTTAAGTTAGACACTTAAGTTGAGTAGGAAGTGAGAACTGTACTCAAGGCATAAGATGGGATGAAACATGTTTATATTTGCAATAGCGTTGGAAAATATAAATCCCATAATGATCTAGGAATTGAAAATTGTTTGCCAATTATTGTTCGACAGATTACCCTATTATGTGCTTTCGTTACTAGCAAATCAACTGATGTAATGGAACTACGATAATTTGGATCCTAGTTTTCGAGAAAATTCTATGGTTATATGAATATTACCTTGAGTATTTTATTTTCTTGAAAAATTTAATTATCGAAAATACTAAAATTGAATTTTGAAAATTCTTTAAATGTATTAATACAACATTAAACCGTAAACGTAGGTTATTCGTGCATTGGTAAATTGATCTACACGGGTTTTTGGTAGAGTCAACTTTGCTAAAAGAATAAACCTATTTCTCTTTTCATAAGAAAGAGTGAGATTCAATCCTATTCTTTTTCATGAATGAAGAAACGTATGATAGGACAAATTAGAATTGTCTAAATTCTAAATTCATAACTCGTAAGCATTTTTAATAGTTAAGAAAATTGCATATTTTCTGAGTTATTAAATTAGAAGCTAGACTAATTCACTGCACAATTGGTAAAAGACAAACTAGCATATTTTATCTAGTTGTTTTGTTTTGACCATTTGAAAGTACTACTTACAATTATTGGAATAGTAGAACTATTAAAAACGAAATTGCATGCCCAATTTTTCAAGTTAATAGCATTGATGGATAGTTCATCATCTACATAGTAGAATACACTCTTTTAGTACATAAGTAATTGTTATGTATGGACTTTATCAAAAGTGTATGGAAGTAAATAGAACACTATTTTCTTTCACAGGTTAATGAAACACTTACAATGTTGTCAAATTCAGTGGGAGTATTGTTCTTATTACTGAATAAGGAATTAATGTAATGATCTCTAATTCAGTGGGAGTTACAAGCTTTGTCATCTTGGTAGTAACCCAGATTATCTCTAGAATGTCTTAAGATAATTACTTTCCACTTGTAGACACTTATGTTTTCAAGGATAGTCATGTACGTTTCCTTGTTAGACAATGAAGTGGTTCTACATCTACTAGTTATGCTAATATCAATGACACAATCATATTAGTCACATAAACAAACATATGTCGTGTTGTTTATCTGCTACATGATGTTGTTCCATGCACAAGTGGGAGAAATCTATATTGTGTGCAAGGTACAACATTTAAGTATATGATTTAACGGATTCTCTTGACTGCAAGGTAAGAGACTAACGTTCTAATATAACTTGAACATATCTAATTCAAGAAACACTTGGTGTTGCAATTTACGTCATGTGAGAACTTGGCGAGATTGCAACAACAAAGTAAATCTCTATGTGAAGTCAGACCTTGCATGGACATATTTGTCGTTTCTAAATTAGACAAGTATTTAGAACATGTGTCAAAATGATATATAAGACTACTTCAAATTAGATATTTATGTATTATTAGAATGACATAAATGAAGTAATCTAATACTACTTCAATTTGTTTATTTATGTATTTTGGAATGACATAAATAAAAAATAATGTAGTCCTACATTAATGTGAAGTAAATAAATTAACTTGAAATTACTATTGAAAACAAGAGTTGTGTTCATAATTACTTTAGTTAAACATGTTTATGATTCATTGTAAAGACATAAACATAAAGTCTTTTAAGACTTATAATAAAGTAAGATGTTAACTTGTTATGTTTTTTTAATTAAGACATATACAAGAAGTCATTGAGTTGATCAATGATTTATAACGTATAATGGGATTATAACAGTCTATGTTTTCTTGATGAGACATGGATATGAAGTGACTTGGTTAAAGATTACTTGTGTTATAAAGCATGCAATTGGCTTGAAAAGTCTATTATACCATTAAGTTGACTTAGTTGGTAAATAGGTAATCCAAAAGGAATATGTTTATCTTGTATATTGTTAGATTGTCTTACAATATTAATTCTAATGAATACCACAAGTTGATGGTATGTTCAGTTAGGAGAATAAAACTCTATTTGATTTGTTTGATTCAAGATAACCATAACTTCTTTCTTTAAAAGTAACAAGGTTAGAAAATTGAGTATGGATTGAATATACTCAATATAACTCCAACCTAGAAGATTAATAAAACACCATTTTATTATGGAATGTGATGAATCACATTAAGTTTTAAAATTGAAGATTCTGAATTTTTTAAACTACTTATGAATAGGTTATTAACAAAGTAAAGTCATGAATTATCAATGTGTATTTGTAATGTCCCAAAAAGAGAACAATGTAGTTTTGCTCTAATTGCTAAGTATATATAGACAGTCTATATATTACAAAAGGCATGTGGGAGTTTTTTTTATCTTGAAAGATAAAATTACAAGATACATAATCTTCTAAAACACACTAGTAAATATCATGATGAGGCTAGATATGAAATGTTAACCTCATGATGATGGAATTTTCATTCATAGATCTGCAAGGATATCTCAGATATTTGACTTATATGCTAAGAAATATCAGTTACAGGATTATAGTAAACTTGATAATCATTATGATGGATTACCAAATATTGAATTGGGAAAATTACTCATACTATGAATGTTAAAGATGTTGTCCATAAAGATAATCAATTTTGGAAATTTGGTTTATCTTAATAGTTAGACTAGAGAATGGAAATGAGTTTCTTCAAAGAGATGAAAAACCCTAGTGGTTTGAATTTCTATGTAGAAATCATATGTACAATATTGTACACATATTTAATTCATGTCTTATGACAAGATTATTAATCATATTTAAGCAATTAATTATGACTGAATATTCTTTCCTAGACACATTAAATATATAAAGATGATAATTGTCATACTTCTTTTCATTAATATGAAATATGACATTGGAATATCAAAACTCTTTCTTGAGAAATTACTTGAGCGAGGACGGTAAGTAATTGAAAGGTTTTTTGAATTCATATAATCTTTGGAAGTGTATGAAGTGCAATAATTCATGAATGGATAAATGCATGCATCTATAAAATTATTCTTATGTTTAATTATTAAATCCTAGTTTCAATTTATAATTGAAATAAGATAAATTTTAAGTATTCCTAAAAGCTAGTGGGAGTATTATGTTAAGGTTTTAAATCTTATATGTTGTATAACATATAGGAAGTAACATTCCTTGTAAGCTAAATGTTAAGTCTTAGATTGGAATGAAACTTCACTTGTAAGATTTAAGAATTAAAACATACAACCTTGGAATATATGTTTATTATTAATAAACATGTGTAGTAAAATAAATGATTCTAATGAAACATGATATATCATTTGAGAAATGGATAAATATCTTTTGACAAGATAGAACATGAATGAAATCTAAGTTTGACCTGTAGATTCATCATGTACATCATGTTGTGTATTAAAATTGTTGTATCATTCTTGAATAAGAAGTGATTTGACAACATTGATATCTAAGTAAAAGTTATTAGATAACTTGTGTAATGAATATTCTAATAGAATTACATCCTCAGCCTGGAATTGCTCCTAGATTCTATGGATGAACAATATGTCAATTGTTGTGAAAATTGTCATCAGCTACAAACTTGAAAGTTTGGAAGACATCAAACATTACACAATAAGATATTAAGGTTTACGGAGTTTTAATAAGCATATTGTTGTTGTATACAATGATGCTGGTTTAATTGAGATGACACTTGATGAGTGCTCAAATGCTCATCATTTTTGTCGTATTTAAACTGTCAAAACATACAAAAACAATCAAAAAGATATCAAAATACTTAAAATATCCCAGGGATTGTGTTTTATGTGTTTTAAATGCAAAATGTGCTAAAACAAAGGAAAATCGATCAAAGTTTGCAATATTGGCAGTTTCAGTCCCACAAGTTTCAAAACTTGTCAAAATTAGTCCCTATGCATTTATTTTGAAAGGAAAAGCCAACCCAAGGTTTTGAAAGTCAATTTCACAAAATATTACACTTGGGTTACAAGTTTTCCAAAATTACATGTTTAGTCCCTGAAAATCCAAAAATGGCAAAATAGGTCCCTGGGAAATTTTGAAATTTGAAAAATGGAAAAATGGTTTGTGAACTTTGGAATTACATCATAATTGGTCCTTGGAAGCTAATTGGGAAAAGTGCAAAATCAGTCCTTGAAGTTTGGGAAATTACACTATTGGTCCTTGTGATTATATACAAAACCATTTGGACCCTTTTTATTAATTTGACCCATAAACCAAACCTGATCCAAAGTCAACACCCACACCCCCGATCCACTGTTCATCATCCCCACTTCCCTGGTTTTCCTCAGCCTGTCTCACCTTCCCCCTCCTCCTTTTCCACTAAACCCTCACCAACTCCACTTCAACCCTTGATACATGCCCCCTCCCCATTAATTACTCAACTGCCAAAACCTAACCCACTCAAACTTCCAATATAAAGTTTTCCCGCCAAATTTAAATAGATGGCTCAGATGAAAGATAGCCATCCAATGGCTCACAAGCATGGTGGGAAAGTCTTTGTGGACCTCCAGGACCTATAAAAAGGAAGAAGAAAGAGACGAAGACATCAAGTAGTTAGTAGTTTGTAGCTAGTCTTTGTAGTTTAATTTTAGTTTTCTAGTTTTAGTCTAGAAAATCTTGTTCTAGGACCAATTTACAATTATTGATATTTAAATTTTCATGTAACTTTTAACTTCCAGTTAATGCAAATTCAGTTTCCAAGTTCTATTTTGCATATACAGTTTTTAATTTTCTTTGTTCACCAATTCTCCAAGTAATTGCTTAAGTGTTTTGCTCCATTGGTTTAAGCTCAAGAGAGCTTTTGTTAGGTATCAAATCAGTTTTTTTTTACTAAGTCTCAAACCGAGTTTTCATACCAGTTTCGTAGTATTTTGCCCTTCTGTGCTTTTCTTTTATTGAAAATTAAATCAGCTAAGTTAAGATTTTAGTTTTCAAATTTGGTTTTAATGGAAATTCATTTATCTGCTCTTGTTATGTTCATAGAAAAAAGTGGTTTAATATGTTTGCTTAAGCTCATGTTGGCTTTTGTTAATGGGTCTAATTAGTTTTTAAGGTTTCTGTGTCTCAAACCCATTTTCAGAATCAGGCTAAGTTCGGTATTAAGGGTAACCCATGGTCAAAGTGGTTTTTACCCACTTTGACCTGATTAGTCAACCCACTTTTAGTGCTTTCAAGTCAATTTTGAAGTTGAAAAAAAGATTTTACAACTCTACAACAGTTTAAGGTTTTCTTTGATTTCAAAAAAGTTAGCTTCTTTCAGTTTTCCTTAAAGCAGTTCAGTCAAGAATTATTTGAGATAAAAAATTTTAAAAAATAAAAATCACAAGTTCACCAGCTTGTTTAACTTGGGTCAAAAGGAAAAAATTCAAAAAAATGGTTTACTAGGTCTGCTAATGGGTTAAAGTGGGTGGGTTGGCCGATTTTCTGTTATGTGCAGGTTATTCAGCCCAGTTCCAAGTTTTTCTTAGCTTATAAATAAGCTGCGAGCAGCTTTTTAAGGGTAGCTGATGGGGGCAAAAGTTTGATGGGTTGGTGGACAATAAGTAGCCAAGAGCTCATGATCTAACTCTCATTCTAGCTTAATCCACATAAGCTCCAAACAGTCGCTTGTGGGCTGTTTCAGCAGCAACAGGTACACGGCAGATCAATCTCTTTAGTGCTTATTTAGGTTATGATCTAGCTTATTCAGATTCCTCTAGTTCCAATTCAGTAGGTTAGATTAGATTAGATCCCATTTAGCTTTCATAGTGCTTGTTTGTAGCTTATTTGCCCTTTTAGCTCATGTATTTAGTTTAAGTTTCCCCCTAGTATAGCTTAATTCCAACTGCTTATTCCTCTAGTTTCTGTAGCTTATTTCCTTTGTTCTTAGCTTATTTTATTTTAATATAGCTTGTCCTCTAATTTTATTGCTTATTCAACTGCTCATTGTACTTATTTGTGCTAAAGGCTGTCAAAAAGGGTGTTTGGTTGTGTCTGCCCACAGCAGCCCTTTCTGCTATCCCAAACAGCCCCCTTAGTTCTTTTCAGCCAAACACCCCTTTAGTAGTATTTTCAGCTTCTGATTTTCCTTCATGATTTCTCTCAGCCTAATTTTAGTTTAGTGGTTTTAGTGTTTGTATAAAAGAGTAATTTTGCTATCATTTTCGAATTGCAAGAGAAAAATAAGTTTGACAAAAAAGGGAAGGAAGTGGGATTCGAACTTAGGACCTGCTGCAGCCTTCCCACGACCACAAAACCAACCCCTCCTACCATTTGCTCTATCTGTCTTTCTTGTTATATCTTTTCACTCATATTCTCTTAAATACGTTTTTAGTAAATAAGCTTTAAAGCTTTTTTCGAATATAACTTCTTATAGGATTAAGCTAGCTTATGGTTTTTAATTTTCTCTTATTTAGTGTTTCAAAAAGTACTTTTCTGGATTTTTTGGTAATTTTTCAAATTCATTAGCTATTTTTAATAATTAATTTAGTTTAAAATAGTTTTTAATTCGTAATAAATAATTTAAGAGTCGAAAAAATACCCGGCTTTTTCCTAAAATTTTCTTTTATCATATAGTAAGTAATAAAAATTGTTTTGCACTCGTAGGACTTTTATTTTACAAATTTTACGTTTTATCTTGCGCTCCAGCGTAATTTTCGTACATATCGTACGTTTTCATTTTAGGCCACGTTTTTAGATATTTTAAGTTTACGTTTTAGTTAAAATAGTTTGTTTAAGTTATTTTATTTTATAAAATCACAAAAACATCATTGTAAATATAGTGATAGCGTTTATTTAATATATTTTATCTTTTTAATTTTCTTAATTTGCATTTAAGTCGCTTTATTTTATTAACTTTTTCAGTAGTGTAATTATCCTATCCAAATCCTTTCCGATCACTATCATTAGTGATCATTCTATCGTCTGATCTAGTGTTTGCACACCATTGAGTCTCCGTGGGACATAACGACCCGGGAATTCACTATATTCTCTGATCTTCATTGCATTTGTGTTTAAGCTGTTTTAAGTCTGTTTGACTTGACGGTTTAGCACAGATCAAAATTTTGGCGCCGCTGCCGGGGAGGCTTTGGCGTGTGTTTAGCCTTTTTCAGACTCATTCTTGTGCATATTCCATCTTTTGTAAAAAATTTTTGTAAAGTTTTCAAAAATCCAAAAAGTTCATTAACACTTTTCCTAAAGTGTTAAAAACGCCAAAAATATTTCCATTCTTTGTTTTTATAGCTTATTTTTCAAAAATCCAAAAATATCCATCTTTTATCCTCCAATCTGTTTAATTCTACATTTCTTTATCCTCAAACCTGTTTAATTCTCTATTCCTTATCCTCTATAACCGTTTAATTCTTCATCTCTTATCCCTCTTATCTGTTTAATTCTCTATGTCATGGTATTTGACATGTTCCTGGTGTGGAGGTCCATTTAACGGTGGAAATTGTCGGCGATGTACCAATGTGGGTTTCGGAGACAAGTTTGTCGGTAATCCCGATCCCATTTCAAATAATGAAACACCCGATTTTTCCTACCTACCTCCACAGCCCCATTACGAATCCTACTCATGCGAGTATTGTGGGAATGATTCTCATTACGGTTTTGATTGTCCACCACGGGTCCCGCTTGTCTATGAGCCGAAACCGTGTTACAATCAGAACTTTGGTGAAAGTTATTTTCCCAACTATCTCTGTTGTGAGAATTGCGGGGGTCCTCATGAGACTTTTGAATGTCAACCGATGAATCAAAATTTTCAAAATTCCAATTCTCCCGGTTTTGACAATTTCCAACCCCCGCAGTATTCCATCAGTCATCAGATTTCCGAGCCTTCACAGCACTTCAATGATTACGAGGAGTGCAATCTTCCTCAAAGTTCTGAAGAAATACGCATTCGAAAGAAGCTGCAAATGAAAAGAATGGTGTGTAAGCTTCAGCAGATGAACATAAGAATCCGATATGATGACGATGATGATGAGGATAGTATTCAAATGAAGGAATACTATGATTACGACGAGGAGAGTGTTACTCAATTGAACGATCTTATTTCTCAACTCCCTCAGTCTATTGCTATCACACCTATCTTACCTTTTATTGCTTCCAAAGAATCTCTCATAATGGGGGACGAGCCTTCTAGCACTATTCCAGAAATGGAACCGTCTAGTGTTGAGAGCCTTGTCCCAATCCCAAGTGAGTCTGAGGATATATCCGATAGTGATTGTGATTTGCCTTTTTGTGATTCTCTCGACATTTCTGAGGTTACTTCCGGGATTTTTTCAAATCCTCTTTTTGAATTTAATAATGACTACACTTTTGAGAAAGTAAATCCTCTTTTCGATGAAATGTCTGAGGCCGATACAGAGACCATCACGGAAGTGGTGGAAACTGCTAGCTCTCAGAGCACACCACTTGTCCCACCTCTGTATTCTATCTTATCTCTTTCATCATGTGATGATGATTCTATCCTCACTAATGAGATTCATGATCCAAAAATCATGAATTCTCCTTCTGATAATGAGGAGTTAGTCATGATCATTATCATAATTCTCCTTCTTTTCTTCACATACGGTGTGACTTCTCCATGTCTTAACTCCTTCGGGAGTGAAGACATTATCTTTGACCCCGGCATTTTCATGTACCATCTGTGAGCCGGGTCTGTATCTTTCTATGTATATCTCATCGGTGTGGAACTTTCACACACATTCAATGTTTATCCAAACCATTTGAATGAAAGTCCGATGGAGATTGTTTCTTCCACTTTGCTTCCCCATGAACCAATGAATTCGGGGTCGAGTCAAGCTAGCGACTCGGTAACCAAAAACAGTAGCACTCGCCATATGGGTTTTCACCCATATTTCTGTCTTCTTACCCCCTTTCTACCACCTAAGTGTGGGGGTGATGCCCCACATGTTATATATATATATATCTCTAAAAAAAAAAAAAAAAAAAAAAAAAAAAAAAAAAAAAAAAATCCTTTCAAATAATGGCCGTAATATTTCCCTTTTACGTTCTTTGTTTCGGCATAACCGCCGGTACTGTGAATATTGAGGGCAATATTCATTTCTAAGTGTGGGGGGGAATTCTCACGAATTTCATATATTATCTACCTAATTCCCCCGTTTTTGGCCAAAATTTTTTTTTTTTTTTTGAGTAAGTGTTCTACACTTACTCAGCGTGGTTATCAGTCCGACATGTCTGTAAGACAAAAGGATTGGCTAATCCAGGAGCAAACGGCTCTTGGTAAAGATTTCTCAAATCCGTTTATATGGCTTGCAATTTGCCCAAAATTGTATGGTTTTCAGCTCACCATATCCTAAAAAGTGAAAAGTTGGCTAGCCCGCAAGATTATGGCTTGTGGTAAAGGCAGTGGAAAAACCATAATTGGTAATCGACTCACCAAAGATAATATTGATAATTTATCTAAGAGTTGGCTAGTCCAGAGCAAACGGCTTCTGGTAAAGACAAATCAAAACCGTTGAAAGCTGGTGGTTTGCTCAAAATCACATGGTTATCGGTGTACCATGGTTCTTACTTGAACTAAAACATTTGGCTACTCCAGAAGTAATGGCTTTTGGTAAAGAGATTCAAATCCATTAAATTTTTCTCAAAAGATTGCTAGGGACTAGCAATAGTTTAGTGTGGGGGATTGATGAGTGCTCAAATGCTCATCATTTTTGTCGTATTTAAACTGTCAAAACATACAAAAACAATCAAAAAGATATCAAAATACTTAAAATATCCCAGGGATTGTGTTTTATGTGTTTTAAATGCAAAATGTGCTAAAACAAAGGAAAATCGATCAAAGTTTGCAATATTGGCAGTTTCAGTCCCACAAGTTTCAAAACTTGTCAAAATTAGTCCCTATGCATTTATTTTGAAAGGAAAAGCCAACCCAAGGTTTTGAAAGTCAATTTCACAAAATATTACACTTGGGTTACAAGTTTTCCAAAATTACATGTTTAGTCCCTGAAAATCCAAAAATGGCAAAATAGGTCCCTGGGAAATTTTGCAATTTGAAAAATGGAAAAATGGTTTGTGAACTTTGGAATTACATCATAATTGGTCCTTGGAAGCTAATTGGGAAAAGTGCAAAATCAGTCCTTGAAGTTTGGGAAATTACACTATTGGTCCTTGTGATTATATACAAAACCATTTGGACCCTTTTTATTAATTTGACCCATAAACCAAACCTGGTCCAAAGTCAACACCCACACCCCCGATCCACTGTTCATCATCCCCACTTCCCTGGTTTTCCTCAGCCTGTCTCACCTTCCCCCTCCTCCTTTTCCACTAAACCCTCACCAACTCCACTTCAACCCTTGATACATGCCCCCTCCCCATTAATTACTCAACTGCCAAAACCTAACCCACTCAAACTTCCAATATAAAGTTTTCCCGCCAAATTTAAATAGATGGCTCAGATGAAAGATAGCCATCCAATGGCTCACAAGCATGGTGGGAAAGTCTTTGTGGACCTCCAGGACCTATAAAAAGGAAGAAGAAAGAGACGAAGACATCAAGTAGTTAGTAGTTTGTAGCTAGTCTTTGTAGTTTAATTTTAGTTTTCTAGTTTTAGTCTAGAAAATCTTGTTCTAGGACCAATTTACAATTATTGATATTTAAATTTTCATGTAACTTTTAACTTCCAGTTAATGCAAATTCAGTTTCCAAGTTCTATTTTGCATATACAGTTTTTAATTTTCTTTGTTCACCAATTCTCCAAGTAATTGCTTAAGTGTTTTGCTCCATTGGTTTAAGCTCAAGAGAGCTTTTGTTAGGTATCAAATCAGTTTTTTTTTACTAAGTCTCAAACCGAGTTTTCATACCAGTTTCGTAGTATTTTGCCCTTCTGTGCTTTTCTTTTATTGAAAATTAAATCAGCTAAGTTAAGATTTTAGTTTTCAAATTTGGTTTTAATGGAAATTCATTTATCTGCTCTTGTTATGTTCATAGAAAAAAGTGGTTTAATATGTTTGCTTAAGCTCATGTTGGCTTTTGTTAATGGGTCTAATTAGTTTTTAAGGTTTCTGTGTCTCAAACCCATTTTCAGAATCAGGCTAAGTTCGGTATTAAGGGTAACCCATGGTCAAAGTGGTTTTTACCCACTTTGACCTGATTAGTCAACCCACTTTTAGTGCTTTCAAGTCAGTTTTGAAGTTGAAAAAAAGATTTTACAACTCTACAACAGTTTAAGGTTTTCTTTGATTTCAAAAAAGTTAGCTTCTTTCAGTTTTCCTTAAAGCAGTTCAGTCAAGAATTATTTGAGATAAAAAATTTTAAAAAATAAAAATCACAAGTTCACCAGCTTGTTTAACTTGGGTCAAAAGGAAAAAATTCAAAAAAATGGTTTACTAGGTCTGCTAATGGGTTAAAGTGGGTGGGTTGGCCGATTTTCTGTTATGTGCAGGTTATTCAGCCCAGTTCCAAGTTTTTCTTAGCTTATAAATAAGCTGCGAGCAGCTTTTTAAGGGTAGCTGATGGGGGCAAAAGTTTGATGGGTTGGTGGACAATAAGTAGCCAAGAGCTCATGATCTAACTCTCATTCTAGCTTAATCCACATAAGCTCCAAACAGTCGCTTGTGGGCTGTTTCAGCAGCAACAGGTACACGGCAGATCAATCTCTTTAGTGCTTATTTAGGTTATGATCTAGCTTATTCAGATTCCTCTAGTTCCAATTCAGTAGGTTAGATTAGATTAGATCCCATTTAGCTTTCATAGTGCTTGTTTGTAGCTTATTTGCCCTTTTAGCTCATGTATTTAGTTTAAGTTTCCCCCTAGTATAGCTTAATTCCAACTGCTTATTCCTCTAGTTTCTGTAGCTTATTTCCTTTGTTCTTAGCTTATTTTATTTTAATATAGCTTGTCCTCTAATTTTATTGCTTATTCAACTGCTCATTGTACTTATTTGTGCTAAAGGCTGTCAAAAAGGGTGTTTGGTTGTGTCTGCCCACAGCAGCCCTTTCTGCTATCCCAAACAGCCCCCTTAGTTCTTTTCAGCCAAACACCCCTTTAGTAGTATTTTCAGCTTCTGATTTTCCTTCATGATTTCTCTCAGCCTAATTTTAGTTTAGTGGTTTTAGTGTTTGTATAAAAGAGTAATTTTGCTATCATTTTCGAATTGCAAGAGAAAAATAAGTTTGACAAAAAAGGGAAGGAAGTGGGATTCGAACTTAGGACCTGCTGCAGCCTTCCCACGACCACAAAACCAACCCCTCCTACCATTTGCTCTATCTGTCTTTCTTGTTATATCTTTTCACTCATATTCTCTTAAATACGTTTTTAGTAAATAAGCTTTAAAGCTTTTTTCGAATATAACTTCTTATAGGATTAAGCTAGCTTATGGTTTTTAATTTTCTCTTATTTAGTGTTTCAAAAAGTACTTTTCTGGATTTTTTGGTAATTTTTCAAATTCATTAGCTATTTTTAATAATTAATTTAGTTTAAAATAGTTTTTAATTCGTAATAAATAATTTAAGAGTCGAAAAAATACCCGGCTTTTTCCTAAAATTTTCTTTTATCATATAGTAAGTAATAAAAATTGTTTTGCACTCGTAGGACTTTTATTTTACAAATTTTACGTTTTATCTTGCGCTCCAGCGTAATTTTCGTACATATCGTACGTTTTCATTTTAGGCCACGTTTTTAGATATTTTAAGTTTACGTTTTAGTTAAAATAGTTTGTTTAAGTTATTTTATTTTATAAAATCACAAAAACATCATTGTAAATATAGTGATAGCGTTTATTTAATATATTTTATCTTTTTAATTTTCTTAATTTGCATTTAAGTCGCTTTATTTTATTAACTTTTTCAGTAGTGTAATTATCCTATCCAGATCCTTTCCGATCACTATCATTAGTGATCATTCTATCGTCTGATCTAGTGTTTGCACACCATTGAGTCTCCGTGGGACATAACGACCCGGGAATTCACTATATTCTCTGATCTTCATTGCATTTGTGTTTAAGCTGTTTTAAGTCTGTTTGACTTGACGGTTTAGCACAGATCAACACTCAATACTAGTCATGGTAGGATTTCATCCTTGTTAATGGCCATGTGAACTAGTTGTGCTACTAAAAGTGCAGTTGCATTATACATTAAAAGAATAAGAATACTTTAAATTTAAAAATGTTTGAAAGTTTAATTGTCATAAATTGGTGATAGAGGATGTCACACACTTTATAAATTATTATGTGGATTGGTGAATGCACACATACAAGGACTTCACTAATTGAATTCTTAAAATAAGTATTCTCAAAATTACGATAGATCAAGTTGGTTGATTTATGCCTTGTCAACAAGTATGATTGTCATTACTTGAGGCATAATTCATCAATTAGAATTTTCATGTATTGATCTATTTAGTATTTGGATAAAGGATGTTAAACAATTATTATAATAAATCAAATACTTGGTATGTTTGATTTTATAATATATTGTATCCTATATTTGCATGTTTAATCCGTGAATAAATTTATTTATTCTAAATCATCCGTTGTCAATTAATGATATGGGAGTATCATTAAATTAAGACAAATCTGAGTGATTTGGTAGAATATACTTAAAAGTATATTGATGAGAAAGCATACCAATTTCAGATGATATTCAATGAATTGAATATAGGACTTATCCCAACTACATGATTTTACTTTATGGATGTTGTTATTAAGTAAATCATGAATAGTTATCCTCAGACTTGAGATACCATATAAGTGTCATGAATGTAGTGCACTTCTGTGGAACAACTTAACGCTATACGTAACTGGTAGTCATAAGGGTTGTTTTCAGAAGTGTTGCAAAGTTTGTGGGTTAGTCTCGTAGTCAAGATAGAATTTTTTCCTTCAAATTTATTTGAAGTTTAATACTGCTGGGCCCCTCGTTGGGTTGACAAGATGTTTGCGTGGCCACGCCCAAAGATCTCCCCTGAATATGTTCAGAAGATTTGGTAATCTTGCTCAATCTCTATAACGAGAAACAGAATGGTTGAATAAAGAATGACTTAATTCCATATCTTTATTTAATATGGTATTAGAAACAAAAGGATAATAATAATGAGAAATCATTAAAAGGTTTTCCAGGAGCCTTGCTCGAGTTGTACTAGAGGCATCGAAGTGTTGCTAGACGCTAACCGATATGATCACTCTATTAAGATATGTCCAAGTGGGAGCTGTTGGTTTAATGGACAATAAATTAATAGACGTGTGTTAGGATCGAACTCGAGACCACGGGATTGCACACTTTGCGTATGAGAATTAAAGTTAATAATTAAATGTAATAGTTATATTTATTTATTAAGTAAATGAAATAATTATAACGGACGTTAAGTAATTAGTTGTAATGGACTAACGGTCGTTAAATAGAATTGGAAAAGGACTAGATTGCAAATATTGGGAAGGTTCTGGAATCCCCTTGGGGATGTTGTAACCGATCGGCCAAGGGAGGACCAAACCCAACCCATATCAAACTCAAACTTGTTCACCAAGTTTAGTTTAGTATATATACAAGGCTAGGGGTCTTGTGTTTTGCATCTCTTGTACTCATTATGCTAAAACCTAAATAGTTTTGTGTGTGTTTGCATAATTCGGTCGACAACACCTTGTGGGTGTCGATCCAAAGCTTTTCCAAACTCAAGTTATTTTGTTTGATTAAAACTAGCATTCCTTTAATTCGGTATAGTACATGTGTACAAGAAAGTGGTACTAACACATTATTGTTAGTATTCTTGGATTGAATTACAAAATGGTAAGGGGTAATTCATATAATCCTATAAACCCTAATTAGGGTTCATCCAATTGCTAGTTTTGTGGATTTGATTCTTGTTCGGCTAGAATCAATAAAGGTACGCATATTCTTGTTTATGTTAATTAATTATTCATTAATCTTTCCTATACGCTTCCGCATGTATACTTTGATGTTTTATGATTATTTATTGAATGTCATGTTATATAATTCCAACATATTGTACATTACAATCTAGATGTCGCACCTATAATATATAATAAGGTACATAACAAATTAAATATCAATGGTTTTTGCAAAAGGTATGTGAATAACATATGGTAGGAAGTTTTTACGAGATAGTTGATACAAGTTATAAAAAGTTTGATGTTGAAACAAAATACAAAGTAAATAGTAGGTCCAAAACATTTAGAAAAGAAAACAAAATAAAACGAAAAAAAAAAAAAAAAAAAAAAAAAAAAAAAAAAAAACCTTGTACATGTTATATTTCAAAAGAAGAAATAACATTTCTCATTTAACAATGAACATCAATTTACTTAATTTTGTATAGATATACTAGTTATAATACCCGTGCACGCACGGGGTTTTTATTTAAAAATTTTAATTATGACGTTAATACATTATTGTGAATTTGAAGGTTGCAATTAGAGAGTACACACTTTTGTTGAGTCTAAGTACCAACTTGGACATTAACAATATCAAGCAATTTTGAAACAATATTATTGATGTAATAATACAGTTATTGAACACATTAATTGTTCATGCGCTCTTAAGTATGTAGTAATTTGAGATTGAAGTACCATTAGAAGAACATGTTAAATCAGAATACAACAATACATATGAAACACATTGCAGCAAATGAGAATAACCAAAACATCAATTTCGTCCTTCCAAACCTACATTCAACATCATATCTCCTTCCAATGTCCATGTCCATTTACACCATTCTGACTTTTCTGCTTGATTTATGTGAGTCACCTCTTTGGTTGCACTTATGCAAGTGTCACTCTCATATTTTCATCCGGTGTCACGTCTCATGCACCAAATAACAAAGCCTGGAAAACAATTAACATTTTTAGAAACCAAATCAAGTTCTTGCAGGGTTGACTGACTAATATAGTTCTTAACTCTCATTTCTTTCAAGTTTTGGTAGTGTAAAAGGTCTTTGGGTCTGCTTATTTTGAAGCATAGCAACACTTTTGAGGTTCCGTATTTAGGAAATATTTGTTGACCTTATCATGTCTGGCAAAGTGATTATTAGAGATGATGTCAGTAGAACGGGCGACAACAACAATAAGACCATCATATGATCCAACAAAGGAGCAATTGCCGATCCATACATCAGTAGTTCCAACTATGCAAATAGCATGTTCGTCTCTATCTCATCTGATTCCAACGTAATCCGCTTTTGATCTAATCATCCTCCGATTCCAACATAATCAGCTTTTGATCTAATCATGCCACCCTTACCAGGAGTAATGTCGTACATGTGGATGTTGGATATGATAATGTTACGAATGTTTGTAAGATTATTACAGCCCTACCAGCACCATGGATATGTAAACCACGTCCATCGATGGTCTTATGGCTTTAAAAAATATGCTTTTGGCAAAGCTTGGTATTCATGTGTCCCGAGAAAAGGATCCAAATAGAGGACTGCATGATGGAGGGTTGACCATATCAGTATCGGCTGGGTTAGTTACGATGTAGACTTTGCGACCTTTGCTTATGTGGTATTGTGAGCGAAGCCTTGAACAGCATGGGCTAACTTTTGAAGGTTGTCTACTCATTTGGGGTCGCATCGCCAACCTTTGTCAATTAAGTTATGAGCCTTGCATGGTGCTTCGTGTTTCTTATGCCTGATCAACCCCTTCTAGTGTTTACGGTGTCACTAAAAATCAAAAACCACATTTCTATTAGTTTCACTTTTTCCCCCTAAAGCGTAACATATGTCGGGCCTCAAATGAAAGCAAATGGTTCACTTAGAGATTTCTGTATCGATGAGACGATGAGTTACATTTTTATCTAAAATACAGGTAAATAATAATCACCAGAACTTATCATGATACACAGACATACAGTGAGCTAGCAGTGAAACTAAAGCTGTTAAATGGTTCAGTGAAACTCAGGAGCATGAGAGTGTTGCAAGACTGTACTAAACACATATTTGTTCAATGCTTTGTCGACTTCCCTTATACCGATTATCAAGACATATATAAATTTATAGACACCATGCATCACAATCGTTATGGATACACGACAGAAACATCATGCTTCACGTATACCTGGATAGGAAACATATTATACCGTTTTAGTTTATTTTTATATCATTAATACGTGCCAATTTAGCCTGCAGATTTTTGGACACAGAATTATTGAAATTGGGTGGTTGTGAACCTTACAGCAAAAGATGCATATACTATAGTAACTATAGCTATTGTTCCTCACAGGCCATGATCTGGATGCACACATACATTGTTGTAATCTTTAATATTGGTATCAAAATGGAAAACCTTAACTTTTACTTAAACAATACCAACAACGTGATTCCAAAGGCAATGACATGCCCAATCTTAATAATCTTAACTGATGTCCTATTATGACCAATATCAATTATCTTAGCTACTATCCTATTATGATTAATTGGCATGCTTATACTCTTTATTAAGCTCTAACAAAGCACACTTGTGAATTAACCTGAACCGATATGGCCAATAATTCAAACAACAGATAATTTATAAACTAATGCATACCTATTAATTGTATTATAATGTTCCTTTACTGATATCTACTATTCTGTGTAGAAACCCAACAATTTGAATTCGAGTTTATCGAGTAGCTAGCAAAAGAAACAAAAAATAAATCGAATTAGCTGCTTAAAAATTATTTCAGAATATTAAGAAAAGGATTATGATGACAATCAAGAAATAGAGAGTTGTTACTCACTTGAGACATAGCAAGACAACTCTCACCACAAAGTAAAGAGATTGAGATTAGCTTTGAATCAAAAGACAACAAAATATTACTAAAAAATAAACTCTTTTTCATGATACCTGAGCAGATCATGTGACTTCCAAAGGTTTGATCACATGTGCATCATTTAAATCAAAGAGGATGCCAACGAATACAAAAAAGATAAACTTTAATTAATGGAATATATGATATGGATGAAAGAGTGTGTGTCTCAGACCAACCCAACCCGTACAAAAATGATCCCTTTCAATTCAACCCCATTTGGTTATATGCAACCGACCCATCTTGTTCCAAGCTATATGCAAATTCATATACAAAAAAATGATGTATTGCACAATATGATTTATAGTATTATATAAAGACATCACACAATATGACATCATAACCAACAGAATCCAATCGGTATATAATTGTCTTGAAAAAAATCATGCCAAGTTGAGATGATACATACCAGAGATTCAGAATTGTTTGGAAACTGAAAAGTAACCACATCCGAAAAGGTCTCCTGCAAAATGGAAATTGACTATGTCACATCACAATATGACCTAATAAGCATCAACTTGAGCTTAATAAGAATGACGTTATTATGATTATGATGGAATCTCAACAATTTACCTTCATATGACATGATTGCATGCTAAGAATTGATTTGCTGTGAAGTCTCTCTCTCCTAAACTCAAGTTTGGATTCTCGCATGTCAAATGAAGAAAATCATCAATCGAAACCTTCCCCATTATGCAGTCTCCACATCCATCTACAACTTTAACAAAAGGACAAATGATCAAGAAACGAAACCAAATAACATCAAACACATAACTTGAGATTGAAAGCATGAAAACATCAAAGTTCAGACCTCAATTTGTTTCTTTTCATATTGGCATCGTTAACCTCGATGAGGGTCTACATGTAAAACCTGATAATTAAAACCAACAAATATACAGAACCCTGAAACTGGAATTGAACTCATGGGAGTCCACAAAGGTATTCCAAATAGTGAAATTATAAAACTGACAGCAATATCATGTACCTGGCCTTGTTTTTTTTTCTTCAAAAGCCCAAAACTCAATATACTCTACCATCCATTAAAAAAAATCAAACCGTATGCAATTCAAAGCAATAACTAAAAGAAAAATCCAAGCAACATAATATATTAAGAAACAATGTAGAAAAGGTTCGGCAAACTGATAATAGGAACCATGAATATTAAAGCATCAAGATGTAAAAGCGACAAAATAACAATATAATGTGACTCGTAAATTACAAATAAAACTTACCCTTTCGGACCAGCAGATTCATAATCTTTAGATATAGATAACCTTGTAATCTCACCACACATGAAAGTGTATATTCAATTAGGGATAGATTCATAAGTCATTTTTTTTGTAATATTTTTCGATTTCCATGTAAGACTATTATGTGTATGTCATTTTTTCAGTCAAATCCTATTTTGAATCGTTACCCAACCTACCAAATGCGCTACCTTTGCTTCTAATCAATTTTTGTATCTCAATTAGGCACAACCCACATATAGATTGTATAAAAAGCATAACAAACATAGGCACTCGCCTAACATTCTATTTGTCATTGTCAGAGGCTGTAAGTTATGCAAGAACAATTACAAACGGAGATTAATTATATATAAGACCTACTTATTGTATGCATGGAAGTAGTATTAACAGATTTGGAAATCAATTACTTACTTTCATCGTGCTAGAAATTTTGTACTACGAACAAAGTAAAAGCACACGATATCGCGAGGAATATAAATCTCATTACCTGGATTTAATTCATACATATCATTAGATGTGGTAGTTTATTCTTGTTCGATTCTAGAAGACTTATGAGCACCATGGTGAACTAAAATATCACATAACATATATGGGTGAAAAGTCGAAAAAAACAATCACATTAGTTTCAGAAAGTGTGTATCCACCACCCACAAGATATGAATTCTCAGTCAAATGTTCTAAAAACAAATGCCAAAAAATAATATAGGCTAAAAACATGTGAAGATGATAGATTCAGAAATATCCACTTAATTAGTAGTATTCCTAAATACCTATACCTACAGAGGAGCAAATGAATTTAAGAGAGCTAAAAAATTAGCGATTCATCAGCGAGCAATTGAACCAAAACTTGTATTGCATCTATCTTCAACCACGTTTTGTTTTATGATATCAAAACATATTTACTCACCAGACAGTTTCTACCTTGCTCCTTCTCTTTTCCACACCATTTCTGCCAATGGGTTCTTGTTGATCTGTCAATTTCATCTTGATTTCGTATTTGGCGGCAGTAATGCCCATCATTTGCCCCTCAACCTGCACCACATTAAAGTAAGATTATATACAAATGTACTTAACATATGAACAATTATATTCCAATGAACTTCGCATATTAATCACTATCAAAGGAAAGGCTCAATTATGACAACTCGTAATTTCAGGACATTTCATATAGACTAGATTTAGTCTACACATCATTAGTAACATCATTTCATATCAATTTATGCATGGGTTTTGCATTTTACATTAAACGTTTATTTTCTTATTAAATAAACGTTATCGCGTAAACATTATTTGAACATTTGATCCGACACTTCCAAAAATTATTCCGATATATTTTTGTACTCATAATAAGAACTTTACCCGATGTTTTCAATTTATTTTGTATATAAATTGTTATGTATAAAATTTTACGACGGTTTTCATAAATATTACACGATAATTATTATTTCACTCAAATTTTGCAAGGAATGTATTTTTATAATTTTTATGACTTCAATATATTTTATTTTGCTCCGTTAAAATCTATTTTTAGCTAACGCTACCTTAAATGCTTAAATAAATACATAAGTTATTAATTATCCTTAATTAACTACACATTTATTCTACATTAATATACTTAATTACTACTAAATGCATCTAGTCCCCTTTTTTTTTATGTATGTCGACAAGATGGATGACTCACAACTCTTGTATTAAATATCTTGTCTAAATATCCTAAGTATAGTTATTATATTCATTAACTTACACATACATAACACATACATAAGGTGTAAATCAAAACTACTCTCCTTCCTTTTCTTTTGAAGAACCGGCCAACCCAAAGAAACATGGAGGAAATCCATAAATTTTTCAAGATTCATTTGTTTATCAATCTCTATTAGTTGTATATCTTAAGGTTTTGAAATATAAACCTCTAGGTTGATTATGTATTTGCAATAAAAATCCCTTCATCATTCAAGTAAGCATTTCATGTTCATATTCATCTTTCATATTTATATTATGTTCATTTCATCATGTTTGAGAAAAACATGCAAGTCATATTGATGTCTATACCACTTTTTATTGTTTTTAAGTGTTATAAATATATATTCATCATCCTATAATTACTCCTTGAAACATATCACTTTTGGTGATGTCTAGGAACCCATGACACCCTAAGAAGGTGTATGGTAGGATTAGAATAGCTTCAGAGTTGGTTTGAATTGGTTAGAATAGATTTTGCGCGAGAAAAACTCATTTCGACAACTTATTTTAGAGGTCTGACCTTATTTTTGAATTCTGGAAATCTCGACAGTTTACAAAAATTTTTGGGCTAGATATTTAGAAAATATACTTTAAAACGAAAATGTGGCCGCTTGAACAGGTTAAAACGGAGTTATAACGAAGAAGTTATGCTATTTTTAAGTCTAACGACGAAAACTATTTGTTTCAGAAAATTCAGCATGTATTCTCAACTTATTACGAGTCAAAAATGAGGCTTAAGCGTTATGATATGTGTCGACTTATCAAAAATATATTAGTATACTTTGATACGAAGCTAAGGATATATATAAAACGTAGAAAACGGATTTGTAACGATTAAATTACACGCGTTAAACAAAGTTGCCGTAACTATATTATATAAGCAAAATTAATATATTTCTATTAGACAAACATTACGGCCACGAAGGACCATGTTGAGGGTCGTTTTTAACATTGATGTAGTACTTTTTATAACATGATGTCTTCTAGTAAAAGTAAGTTCGCCTAGCCTATTTTCCAAAATATCCAACCGTTCGTCAAGCGGAGTTGTAACGAATAAAATACGGTCACTTAAACTTTGCCGAAAAACCACCCTTAAACAATATTTTGGACACAAGTACCATACTTTACCTACATTTTTCTCCATGATCGAGACCTCTAGGATGAAAACTTTAATGCTAAAACTTTGAGATAATGATACAAGCTTTCCAAAACCGTTGAGTTTGTTTCCTAACACTCAATGTGCATCATTTTACGATTAGCTTTTCAAGGCCGTTTAGTCACTTTCATGAAATTGTCAAACTATATTGTTTTGCGACGAAAAGCTATAAATTCTTGATAAATTACTAAACGAATATTGTAGGAGGTTGTTTCAACGTAAATACTTGTAAAGTATTTTATAATATGACGAGATGTCATAAACATATATTTCGACGATAAACATTATTTTCAAATGTACAAGTGGTATGGATGTCATATGAGTTTGCATGCACGACATTGTTTCATGATTTACATTAGAACATATCATTCATAATAGGTCGCGGTTAGAGGTTGCGCCTCATTTCAGTATTGCCATTATATCATCATAAACATTGCACCAGGTGAGTTTCCATAGCCCCATTTTCAATTGTTTTAATGCTTTTATTAAACTCTTTGGAGGAGATACATGCTCAACAACTTTTATGAAATTCATAACTATTTGCAAACTATATGTTTATCTGAACTGAATGTTTAGTCATACAAAGTAACAATATTGCCATATTTAGAGTTTCTATATCATAAATCATTGAACTGATGGTCTTGGTATAATCATCGAACTGATGGTCTTGGTATAATCATTGAACTGATGGTCTTGGTATAATCATGAACTAATGGTCTTGGAATCATTTGAAACAACACTCATATGTGTTATATCAATTGAATATTGAAACATTAAGTTATATACTATAATGTGAATTCATTTGTCATCATGCGCTTGAACATAAACTATATACATTTTGTCAGTGGGTTGTAAACACACAGGTTGCAAGTTTTGTATGGGCGGAACTTGGAACTGAGTGGATTTGCAATGCCTTTGCTGCATGAATATTCTTTAAAGGCTTTACATTTCAACAAAAACTCTATGAACTCACTCAACCTTTGTGTTGACACTTTTTAGCATGTTTTATCTCAGGTATCTAAGGCATTCACTTCATGGCATGCATATGGACACATCATAGAGTTGCGGTGACGACGCGTCTCACTTGGGTTTTATGAACTTTAAAAACATCGTTTGGCTTGTATCAAATTTATTTCCGTACATATTGATTTTCATTTGGGACCTACATTTTGTAAACTCTGATTGTTTTATTAAATCAAACGATGTGTTTTCCAAACGACACTTTAGGTCGTTCGATATAACTGTAACTTTGATGCTATGACAGTCATCCCCCAGGAATTCCATTCCGCTGCAAAACAAGTAATTTGGGGGTGTGACATCAATGAAAGACAAACTATAAAATCTTATCTAGACCATAACTTCTTATGTATCTTTGACAATAAAGGTTGTACAATTCGCAACCACCTTGCCATCAACACAATCCTCAAGTGTGATAAGATTTGTGTTTTATAATTAAAGAAAGTTGCATGCTCCATCAAAGATCAATACCTTTAATATATAGTGAAAATAACTTAAGTATAATCAAATAGAACTTTATGTTTATCATAATTCCGAGTTTATATAGATGCAGCCTAATCTCATAAATTAAGTTCCAAGTTAACTAAGGTTTACTTGTACATTGATTATTCCTAATAAAGATATGTGTTTCTGATCCAATTCTTGAAATTTTTTACTCTTATACATGCTTATTAGTATCAAAATTAATGATGCAAAAACATTACAGCTATTTTCACTCAACTTATTAGCAGTGACAAACGCACTCTATAAATCCTAATCTTTCAACCTTTGCAAGAGAAACCATGAAGCACTATACCCATAAATATCAAACCATTATATTTACTTAGATGCAAAAACAAAACAGAATGACTACGTATCACATACACAATTATAGTCATTGTTTAAGCACAAAAGATTCTCAAGACTATACAGTTGAGTGACAGCGTTCTAACACCCATTTTCCATTCTTGTTTGTTAACAACTACATTCCCAACGAACTGTATTAGCTTAGACAAAACAGCAATCCATAAATACATTTGTCAAAAGTAACCTAAATGAAATTGGATAACAAACACACCATCTACAATATCATAGATGCAAAAGTGTTTGGCATTAAGTTTTCAATGCATTTGTAGGAGCCATAGATTGGATCCAAGTAATTCCAAAATTCCGTACTAGCACCAGTCTTGTTAACATATATTTTTTGTAATATTAGTTGATTCAAAGAGATTAAACTTTAATATTTATACATGATGCTTAAAGCACCATCCAGTACATGATTAACCTGGACAAATATATCAATTAATAATGAACATAGTAGAAACAAATAATAACAGAAAATAATAATAATAATAATAAACCCCAATCCGATTGTATAACTAACTTACTCTTCGAGATCAATTGAATTTTCTATTGAAACGGATTATGTTCTTGTGGAGAGGATTTTTGTAGATTAAGCGAAAAAACATACATTCGATTAATGAGATTAATTGATGTTGATTTAAGGTTGGTTAGTCGCCGCAGTTTCTTCATAGTCTGCACACACAAAAAACCTGACTACCTTTATTTCTTTTTGTGTGTGTTGAATGAACCTTGTGGGGAGAAGAACTCCGTCCTTTTTTTCTTTCTAATTTACACTTTGATCCAAAACTATTGGAAAATAACCACCAAGTACATATGTATTTTAAAGTTTTTTCTACATCTCATATATAAAAACGAATTTATAAAACTTTATGTCAAATTAGGAAGTATTTGGAATTTTTTCTATTAAACATCTTTTCAAAAAATATAATAATAGTTTGATTATTTCCTTAATAGGAATTAATTGATTTTTTTTAGATGAAAAATTCTCACTAGGGGTTTTGTTTTATTATATAAAAGATTATGTTGGTATTATTTTTGTAAAGGAAATATTTTCACCCTTGGATTACTTGGCATTTTTAATGGGCAAGATTAGAGCTCAACAAAAACAAATACATCTCTTCATCTCTTTGTTATTACCATACTACCTCACACTCTCACACACTATCTAAAAAAAGGACGCACCACTTTTATTCATATGTGATTCCCACAGCCACTTCGACCAACAGACCACCACTTCGACCACCGAACCACCCACTTCGACTGCTAGACCACCACATACTCAAATTGTGGTCCATCTTTGTTATATATCTTGATAATTGATGTTATGTTTTTGTTGTATATAAGAGGTATTAATTTTAGATCTAAATAGATTTAATGTTTTTGTTTGTTGGCTTTTAATTTTGGTTTTATTCACTGAGTTTGGTTTGGTGTTGTATTTGTTGAGCACATACAGGTTCTTAGTAGGTGCTCACATGTCTAAGGTGGATGTATTATAAAGACTAAAGAAAAGATTATTATAGGAAACCAAGATATAGTATAATGTTTGTTGTAATGGGTTGGTTGAGTATATTTGTAAGTTTATATGTTTTTCAATGGTATACGACAGACTTTAAATAACGACTACGTGTTTCGTGCAAATATCCGATTATTGACTCTTAACATTTTTATTGTTGCATTTTGATTTTTAGTTTCCAATTTATAATTATATAAAATATTAAAATTTTCTAGAAATATATAAATTTTATGGGAGTATATAAAATTTATTCGACATATTTGCCACAGGTTTCACACGAATTTTTCCGTTATAAATCTGTGTGAAGTAATTTTGTGCAAAAGCTTTGATTCAAATTTGTAAGAAATAAATTAGTGGGAAAAGATTTGTGGGAATTTTTTGTAAGAAAACTGTGGGAAAATTAGTGAGAAAATATTTACCCCCAAGCTTTTTACAAACGGAATATGAAAACCTTTAATTTCCTTGACCTCTTCATGCCACACAAGCTTGAAATGGATGTTCAATATGGTTTACAAGTGTTTAAACATTTTCATAATTTTATAAACCTATTCATAAACCATCATAACAGATGCCTTAATAAAACACAATATTGAACAATTAATGATGCAATAATTTTATCATGTGTCAATACAATATTTAAAGATAAAAGTTTTAAATCTACATGCACGCACGAGGCTTTGTCTTAACTTTTGTTATATATGTGTTGGCTTATTAGATCTTATAAATATATTATATTTTAAATAGGCTTTGTAAAAAATTGTAGCTGTTAAATTTTGTTAGATTTGTTTATGCAAATTAAACTTTTAATTTATATTATATTTTAACTGGACTTTTTTAAAATGATTGTAACCCTAGATACATAATAAAACGCCTCTTTTTATAGAAAAGCACATAAACAAACACGCCCAAAATGTCGACATCAAAAACCGAAAAAGAAAATGAAGAAAAATAAATCATCATTTCCTTCATCATATTCATCTGAATTAAATGATGATTCTCGTTTAAGGAACTAAAAATTGAAGACGGTATGTTGAAAAACAATTGAATGATGAAATCATTCAAAATTTATGTGAAGATATAAAAGAATATCATAAGTATATTAGTCATCTATTGGAGCAATATGTTGTTGGTCCAAAAAAGAATAAAAATAAAATAAAACAGTTGCAAGAAAAGTTAGTTTGAAAAATGGTTATGCTAGTTTTTGTTTTGTTATCATCAGTATATGATGTTAATTGTTATCGTAGAACCGTATAGGGGGTGAATACGGACTTTTCGGTTTCTTCGAAGTTTAAAGACTTCAAGCCTCAAATATCAAGTTGTGGTGTAAACAACAAATCCAACAACCACGAACACAACGAAAGTATATAAAGCAAGTAAAGAGACACAACGATATATACTGGTTCGGGATGGGGGGTTTATACCATCCGTACATCCAGTTGTGAATCCACGACACTATACTATTCACTAAGTATAATCCTTTTAGTGGACTACAAACCGTTACAACTTCACTCCACCAATATGCACAAAGATCGATGCTCACAAAAAATAGTTACTCCCCAACGGTATTCCACCATCGAAAACCACCCAAAAGAATCTTGTGATTTGACTTACCACAAAGACCACAAAGACTTCCCAATGAAAGTATCAAACCCCAACTAGATCCCCCATGATCTAGGCTTAGTCACCAAGACACAAGACTTCCCTTACAATGAATATAAACAATAGAATGTTTGATAACTCAATCAAGCCCTAACCTAACCTAGAGACTCGATTGTAATAGAAAGGGCATAAGAAGAATACCCTTGACACAATCACAAGAGTGGATTAGGTTCTTGTGATTCTTCTCTTGCAAAGAATGTGTTCTTCAAAAGATGATATGTGAAAAATCAGGAACACAAGAGAGAAATAGAGGATTGAAGAAGATATATATAGAGAGAAAGAAGTAATGGAAAGGGGTGAGGAATACAAGAGCCAAGGTGGGGTATTTATAGGCCAAAAACACAAAAGAAGAAAAATATTACCGAGGCTGGCGCGCTACTGGCGTGTCGGAGCGCCAGCGACGCGCCAGGATCCTGTAATATTTTTTCTTTGGGTTTTGGCCTTTAAATACCCAACCTTGCTAAACCCCCAATTGTACTTCACACTTTGACCTTCCCATTATTCATGCTCAAGGTCAACCAACTCAAATAGTCATTTGATAAAAATCATTTGTGAAGTGTTAATGTAAAACCAATTATCAAATAAAGAAAGAGAGAATGGATAATTGGATAGGGGTAGTTTGGGTATTCCTCACATGGCATAGATAAGAGAGAAAGAATATTCCATAGAAAATTCCATTGCTTGGAAAGGTAGGGTTGTGTTAGAGAGAGAGAGGGAAGAGTTTGTGAGAATACTTGGTTAAGATTGAACCATGGTTGGGTTAGAAAGAAGCATGGTTAGGTTAAGGAGAATATGCGAATGACATTAAAGAATATTCCAAAAGGATAAGAGAGTGAGAGAGATTAGTTGGATTGGATGTGATGTATGATAGTGATGGGAGCCTATGACAGAGGAAGAGGAGAATATGTGTGTAGTGTGTGAAATTTGAATTGTAGTGTGTGTGAGAGTGTCTGACATAAAGAGATGGTGGTGTAAGAATGATGTGATGGGGATCCTATGTAAGAGTAGATGAGAGTGTATGTGAGTAGTGTGTGTAATTTGAAAATCTAGTGTGTGTATGGATATGAAGGAGAGCCTATGAGAGAGTACACAAAAACCCACATAAAATTACACTTGTCTGTAATTTTATGTAAATCTCTGTGTACTTTTTCGTGGACCCCTGTGTACTTATTGTGTGCTTAACTTCTGCCCTTAAGGCACAAGCTAGAAAAACCCATGGAAGAAAGTGAATAATAATATGGTGATGTGTGTTAATACAAGTAAGCCGTAAAAACGTTTATTTATATTTTTCGACCTTCTAATGTTTTGTCGATAACAAACGTAAAATCATTTTTACGAAACAAATAAAATACGTAAATGGTTAGAGCCAATAGTTTACTAACACACTTACATTTTCATATAAAACACTAAACAAGTAATATTGTTTACATCTTATAGAAATGCATATGTATAACAACTAGCGTTTACATAATACGGAAATGTACATATATATATATATATATATATATATATATATATATATATATATATATATATATATATATATATATATATATACTTGGTATATATTTTAATGGGTAATGTAATGGGTAAAAATCTAAGTCCATCAACCCATTGACTAGATACAGAATATTGGTGGGTAAAACCCAAAGTCCATGACCTATACCCATGGAGCTTGATCCATAACCCATAACCCATTGCATGACATCATGCAGGAAGTCATGTTGGGTATTATCCATGATCCATAACCCAAGACCCATGACCCAATGTCTAGATACATTGCATCTTGTTGGGTATCCATAACCCATGTTTCATAACCCATAACCCATAACCCGGTTTGCAACCCAAAATCCGGGCTTAAGCTGACCCAACTACCGGATCCCTTGGATTGCACTAGCCGGATCCATCTAGGGAGGGATCCGTGGGAACTAGGGAATAGTAGAGAAATTTGCATATAAATATTGAGCCATTTCTCTCTTGCAACTCACCCATTTTTACACATACCTCTCTTAGTATTGTAATATCTCTAACCTCAGATCCAAAGGATCTTTCTATGTAGTTTTGTGTTTGTGTGATTCTCTAGGTTCCTTTTAAAGGCGAGATCACCACCTCTTGAAGTCGAGCAAGCTCAAGTCCATGAGTTGCCAAGCTTCGTCATCATCAAGACTACTGAAGTTATCTTGTTGATAGTTCTTTCCTCCCTCTTTAGAAGTGTTGTGTTGAAGGCATTAGTGAAAGGTGCCAAAGGGTCAAGTCAAAGGCATTAGTGAAAGGTGCCAAAGGGTCGTGTCGAAGGCATTAGTGAAAGGTGCCAAAGGAATACATTCGATATGGTGCATCGATGTACAAGATAGATAGTTTGGGTTAGAGGATATTGATATCCTTATGATGTTGTAATAAGGAGTGTGTCTCCTTTGGGGTAGTCGTGTATTGGTTTATTGTTGGGTAGTAGTTCCTCCTTTGTAATGGAACTCGGTATCTAGTCTTGTACCGGATAAAGTGTAGGCGACGTTGTGATAGGTTTGGTTATACCTCGTGGAAGAACCCGGTGTCTAGCCTTGTATCGGATAAAGAGTAGGAGACGTTGTGAAGGCTTCTCCACCACATTAAGGAGCTTGTGTTGTGTAGTGCTTACGAACTCTCGAGTGGGGAACTCGGGGAGTGGAGTAGGGCAAGGAAGGTGTCTTTGTAGCTGAACCACTATAAATACTTGTGTTGTGGTTTTGTGTTTCTTATTCTTTATCTTTGCATTACTTACTTACATGCTTATCTATCATCATCCAACACACACATTAAATAGATTGACATAAGTCGATCTAAATAGTTTAAAACGAAGTTTTAATCGGTAAAAATATTCAACCCCCCCCCCTCCCCGTTCTAGCTTTTCACAATTTGTATCAGAGCTTTGTTACCAAGTTTTTTAAAGTATATTGTACTTTAAAAACTTGATACGATCCGTGTATGTTTGAAAACTACAAAGAAGGGAATTTCTTAAAACAAAAAGTCATGTTTTTAGAAATCATCATATTTTAAATGTTGGATAGTGATAGATCATTCTAACATTTTCTTTTGAGAATTCTTCATACTAGGATTTGAGCATCTTAGAAGATCATGAAAAATTTCGCGTCTATGAGTTTTTAAATCATAAAAAGAATATATATAGCAAAGGTATGTTCTTTTGTAATTTACTTATAGATAAATTATTAATATGTGCGTTCTAGCTTTATTAGTAATATCATTTCCTATAACACGTAAAGAATCGTAGACTTAATACGTATACTCCAATATCACAATTCTCCAAAAGGTTGGTACCTATATTAAACACATCATCAAGAATAACATTCTTGGTTGATCTTCATAGACAAAAACTACAAACTAGTCATTTTACCTCATAATGATAACCTGGCTAATCAAAAGCATAAGTCAACATTTCTCACATAAGGATATTGGCATTACATTAGTAATCTATGTCAATAGTGTCCATGTGAAACTTTCCATATCATGATAAAATATTATTTTGTCATGACTTCTAACTTCCAATTTATGATTCATTCGTAAAAAAAGGGAACCTCGTTAAAAAGGACTAGTAAAACACGAAAACTCGTCAAAACCTTGAACCATAAACAAACCTTAAGTTATAGAGATAAATCTTCAACATTAGTCAAGAATTAAAACTCCCGTGTCAAAATTATTAAAGTTCACTTAGACTGTTTAATGTTGATCTGCCGGATCCCTGCGAATGAACTAGCCGGATCCCTCTTTCAAGGGATCTGTGGGAACCGGCACATCAGAAGACAGAGTAAGGGCTAGTTGATCACTGAGAAATTTTACCTTCTACTTTACTCTCCCACTCACGAACATAAACCCTAAGTTACTGTTCATAGGAGCTCATTCCTCATCATTTCAAAGGAAACAATCACTTGTGTAAGTATTATCTTCACTACATTGTTACTTCCATTCTCTAATTCCTAGTAGTACAATTTTCATCTTAAGAACTTTGGTTCAAATGGGTTTATCACAAGTTAGTATCACATTGTTTTCTAAGATAAACTAATCTAAGAATCAACATTGTTAATACAAATTCAAAACTCATTTTGAATTCAATAGAGATGTATTGAGGAAAATTGTGATGAACCTCATTAGGATACTATTCACGTAATTGACACCAGATTGTGGTTTTGGTGTTTAGGATCAACCATGTCGAGCTCTAGGCAACAAGACTATCAAGACACGGCATACTACATACCGATGTATCATATAAAGTAAGGTCTTAGTCCCTAGGACTGAAAGGCCTTCAAAATGTTGCAAAAGAGGTTGTTCCACGAGGGCCGTGTAATCGAACCTTCATTTCTTAACAATACCGACATCCCCCAAGTCTTTGCGGGAATCAACTTCCAATGCCTTCTAACCATCAACGAACAAGTGTGTCCGGTATTTGTTCTCGAGTTCTACAAGAGTATAAGGATCATAATAAATGAGGATGGTAGCATTTCGATTGCTTTTGTCATCAATGAACACGACTATACCTTCACCCTTAAAGAGTTTGCTCAGATACTTCGTATCCCTTGCCAAGGAGTATGCTTGTATTCAAATGAATGATCACTAGCCCACCTCCATGACATGGTCGATGAGAATCCAGTTTATTCCACACCTCTCCTGGATCCGGCTACGGTAAGAGATTCCGTCTTCATTCAAAGAGCCTCCCCGTCTCGGGTCACTAGGAAGTCGAAGGTCATCTATAGGGATCCCTTTCAAATGGAGCTTTCGGAGATGTTCCCGTTGTACAAGAAATGGGAACTAGTGTTAAGGGAGAATGTCCTTTGTTTGGTGGGAAATAAGGATCATCCCAATGCTTGCTTAGTCTACATGATCTATTGCCTTGTCAATGGGACTCATTTCAACCTCGCCTATTACATGGTTAAACGGATGGCAAGTGTGTCAAGGACGGACAAGATGGTGCTCCCCTATGCTATGCTCCTAAATTGCCTAGCCAATTTTGTCTTCGCTCTAGATCCATCTCCATGCACCGATGACCACTTATTTAGCAACAAGGTCATGGTACCCTTGTCCGATGAGAAGACCACAAGGTTTATGGTTGAAGGCAAGAGACCTCATCCACCGACGGACTCATCCGAAGAAAGGGAGGGAGAAGGAAGCAACCCGATAGGCAACTACCAACTTGACCCCGTGGCATACATTGAGCAATTGCTGGACATCCCAAGCCCATCTCAAGAATTTCAACAAACGAAGGGGATGTTTAAATGTCTTGCCAACTTTCTTATGGGAAGAAGAAGAAGTAGGCTTGAAGGGTTGAAAGGTGAAGCTTGGAGGCTTTGGAGTAGAAGATTGAGTGAAAGAGGAGGTAAGGTCGAGGACCTTAAATTCGAACAATGGTTTGTAAAACATCTTAAAACAATATTTCTGTAACTTAGGACTTAGCATTAGTAGATGGCATGACGTAAAACAATGACACCCTAACTTAGGCGACCCTAATGAGAATTTTACGACTACTTGATTAAAATCAAGAAGTCGGTCTTCCTCATATTTGCTTGCATTTTAGTCACTCTTACATATCATGCTTGATATACCTTGCTAACATACATGATTGCCTGATGTAGAAACGATTAGGTTTTTAATTTGCTAAGAGGTGCAAAAGTTGCACATTTTCTGTGAAGCTACTCGTCAGCAGTAGCCGGATCCCTGAGCTATAACTAGTCGGATCCCTCATATGACGGATCCGTGGGATCCGGGAAAACAGACATAGGAGTTTTTACACTTTTACTTCAATCCAATCTTCCAGACCTTGTTAGACTAATTAAACATGTTACTTTAGGATCACTTAAGTCCTCCTCAAACTCAGATGGTCTCATATTCATTCATAACTAACTTAGGATCACTTTCAAAGTTCTTTTGATTTATCACTTCATCAAAACTCACCATATCTCCGCTCCAATGTTCACACACTGTTTCTCGCATCTTAAAACACCTAGTTTGATATTTCTCTCAATTTTAGCAAATTGATTTTAGTCATCCTTATCCCAAAAGAGGCTAAAAACTAGTTTTACATTTTTTTAGGATTTTTAAGGAATTTTCCAAATTTTCCTTGAGCTATCATCTGATCTCTAGGGTCATTTGACATCATGTGACACCTTCAAATTCTTAGTATCATGCTTAAGCACTTAGTTGCACACAAAAAAACTCCATTCCTCTTACCAAAAACCATCATTAGATATCCTCACTCATTATGGTTGGACATTTAAGTCCTATATCATTTAAGACATCTTAGGGAACCTAAACAGTCAAGACTTATAGGTACTAGACCTTGATAGAACATCATCACTCTACTTCATTACTGTCTGAGAGACAGATCCCCAGATTATAACTAGACGGATCCCCAAAGTTAGAGATCCGTGGGATCCGGGTCTACATAACAGATTAAAATCACCTTACTCATCAAATTCAAACTATCTTTGGTAGTCTAAACACTTCACCTTGCATTAAATGACTCCCTAGGATAGAACAACACTATAGTTGACCTTAGTGCATGCCAAAATTCTTAGTGGTCAAGAATTTAATTCACTAACCTAATTTCATCCTTTATAAACCAAGTGTGTTTATGCTTCCAAACCATCACTCAAACCACCATTCAAAATCAGTAGCTAAGGCATCCATTACATCCTCTCTTTTACTATGACTAAAACATCTAGCACAACATCTTCAACCAAATGTTCCTCCAAGAAAAATGCTCATATGGTTCATGAGATTTCTTCAACCGAGACATCACCCATCAAAGGATCAAATACTATAATACCTCCTCAACAAGCTCAACCAACCAAAGCTAGAAAAACCGCTAGAATTAGTATTCGACCCTTTAATTTAGAAAGGCCTTCATCAAGCACTACCATATCCTCTAAACCAAACACACCTAGCTAAACGCCTAAGCCTTCATTTCTAGAACCTAGACTACACTCCTTTACTGCACCTCTTTCACACCAAACCTCTACTCTTTAGAAGACTCACCACCGAGGACTTCTCATTCACCATCCTTTTCATTAAATAGGGAACCACCTTCACACCAAAAATTTGACGATGAAACATCACCAACACTCGTATTCCAATCATTTTCACCGTCAAATAATCCATCATTAGGAACAAGAAATCACCACAGACATAACCATATAGATAACTTCTGTTGGAATCGCTCCTAACTCGTAAATGGAACAACATTGACGGGATTACATTTTCTATCTTTGTTACCTTAAACACAAGGGCTTGTTATATCATTTAGTCATAGTTGTATGTGTTTAGGTATAAATACCCTCCTAGACTTTCCTAGGAGGATGAGACTCTTAGTGTAATTTTCCTTTCATCAATAATAAAACACATAGTTCTCTCCCTTCTCTCTATACTTCTCTCCCTTCATCCTTAGTTGAACCACACCCTACGTCACTCAACTCACCTCCATAAATCCCGCCAACCTTTGTGGAACCTCCTCAAAACATCCCATCTCCTCCATCTCCTACTCATGACAATAATTGCTCTTATTGTCAACTCACCCAAGGTCTAGTTCAAGAAGTACGAAATGAGTTGCATTTCATGTTTAATCATCTCCTTGAACGATTTGACCAAATCAACAAATCTACTCGTCCTTAGAACCTAAGATTACAAGCACATTGATGCTTTTTATTAGTTTTTGGCACAACTTATAAATTATTAGAAAATGTACTACATGCTTTTGTGATTGTCTTAGTTGTAGAGATATGTATATCATTTCTCATGTTTTATTGAATGAAATTACATGTTGTATGCCATGTGGTCTTGAGAATATATTTGGTGCCTTAATACGTATCTTATTTTGATGTTAACATCATACTTTACATCCACATTACTGTCATGAGATAGCAGGTACACGGATCCCTTCGTTTTGCCTAGACGAATCCCTCCAAAGGAGGAATCGTGGGATCCGTGCAACAGAAGCACTTTTAATTACTAATGTGAGTCTCATTTGTAGGAAATTATGCATCATATACTTGTTTCCTAACCTTTGTTTTGTAGATTTTCAAAATACACATGAAGACTTTATCATCCTCAACAATGGGTAGCTTTTAGTCAAAGCAAAACTATAGCAAAACTGCTTGCAATACTTTCACGTAGGATTTCTTTATTACTTGACGCCCTCACAAAGGGGATCACTCGTTAAGGGGGAGCATTTTCGTCAAAAAGACGAAACCATTTACAAACATAATTGCAAACCACTCGCTTAGTCTTCCTAATTACTTGACGCCCTCAATAAAGGGAAACACCCGTCAAGGGAGAGCTAAGATGAGAATTCTTCTCTTCTCTTACTCTCTATTTTTCATATTATTTCTTTTCACACATTTTTCTCAAAACAATGTGTCAATTTCTTTTCGACACTCTTTTTGTTTCGACAAAAAGAGGGAGAAGAGAGTAAAAACTCCAATTCAAAATTTTACGAATTTTAGTTTTTCCTTAAAATAATCTTATGTTTTGTCATCAACAAAAAGGGGGAGATTGTTAATACAAATAAGCCGTAAAAACATTTATTTATATTTTACAACCTTCTAATGTTTTGTCGATAACAAACGTAAAATCGTTTTAACGAAACAAATAAACTACGTAAATGGTTTGAGCCAATAGTTTACTGACACACTTACATTTTCACATAAAACACTAAACAAGTAATATTGTTTACATCTAATAGAAATGCATATGTATAACAACTAGTGTTTACATAATATGGAAATGTGTGTATATATATATATATATATATATATATATATATATATATATATTCATATATATATATATATATATATATATATATATATATATATATATATATATATATATATATATATATATATATATATATATATATATATATACTTGGTATATATTGTAATGGGTAATGTAATGGGTGAAAATCTAAGTCCATCAGCCCATTGACTAGATACATTGAATATTGTTGGGTAAAACCCAAAGTCCATGACCCATACCCATGGAGCTTGTTCCATAACCCATGACCCATTGCATGACATCATGCATGAAGTCATGTCGGGTATTATCCATGATCCATAACCCAAGACCCATGACCCAATGTCTAGATACACTGCATCTTGTTGGGTATCCATAACCCATGGCTCATAATCCATAACCCATAACCCTGTTTGCAACCCAAAATCTGGACTTAAGCTGGCCAGCTACCGGTTCCTTGGATTGCACTAGCCGGATCCCTCTAGGGAGGGATCCGTGGGAACCGGGGAACAGTAGAGAAATTTGCCTATAAATAGTGAGCCATTTCTCACTTGTAACTCACCTCTTTTTACACATACTCTCTCTTAGGTTTGTAATATCTCTAACCTCAGATCCAAAGGATCTTTCTATGTAGTTTTGTGTTTGTGTGATTCTATAGGTTCCTCTTAAAGGCGAGATCACCACCTCTTGAAGTCGAGCAAGCTCAAGTCCATGAGTTGCCAAGCTTCGTCATCATCAAGACTATTGAAGTTATCTTGTTGATAGTTCTTTCCTCCCTCTTTAGAAGCGTTGTGTTGAAGGCATAAGTGAAAGGTGCCATAGGGTCAAGTTGAAGGCATTAGTGAAAGGTGCCAAAGGGTCGTGTCGAAGGCATTAGTGAAAGGTGCCAAGGGAATACATTCGATATGGTGCATCAATGTACAAGATAGATAGTTTGAGTTAAAGGATATTGATATCCTTATGATGTTGTAATAAGGAGTGTGTCTCCTTTGGGGTAGTCGTGTATTGGTGTAGTGTTGGGTAGTAGTTGCTCCTTTGTAAAGGAACTCGGTATCTAGCCTTGTACCGGATAAAGTGTAGGCGACGTTGTGATATGTTTGGTTCTACCTCGTGGAAGAACCCGGTGTCTAGCCTTGTACCGGATAAAGAGTAGGCGATGTTGTGAATGCTTCTCCGCCACATTAAGGAGCTTGTGTTGTGTAGTGCTTACGAACTCTCGAGCGGGGAACTCGGGGAGTGGAGTAGGGAAAGGAAGGTATCCTTGTAGCCGAACCACTATAAATACTTGTGTTGTGGTTTTGTGTTTCTTACTCTTTATCTTTGCATTACTTACTTATATGCTTGTCTATCATCATCCAACACACAAATTAAATAGATGGACATAATTCGATCTAAATAGTTTAAAACGAAGTTTTAATCGGTAAAACTATTCAAACCCCCCCCCCCTTCTAGTTTTTAACAATGTATTTGATTGTGTGTGATTTATAAAGAATGTGGTAAAAAAAAGTTGATGTGAAGAATGTTAGAATGTAGAGAGACAAATAGTACATGAAAGTACAAGTGTCTAAGGGAATATTTAGGTGATGTTTGTGATAAGATTTGGTGAGATTTGGAAGGTTTATTTGTTAAAGGGTTGGTTTTGTAATAGGAGAATAATCAAATGATTGATTATGAGATAATCATATTGTCATTAAGAAAGAAAAGATTGGACAATGATGATTATGGGTTGTGTGTGCCAGGTAAGAAAATCAAAGAATACCCAAGCTCCCAAATAACACAACGTCAAGTGTTCATAATATCATAAATCATGGTTTTCACAACTTGACGTAATCAATAATCATCTTAATGCAAACAAGATAAGTGCTTTGCATCATAGTAAAGCATATCCCATAACGGGAAAGGATGCAGTTACACAAATAGACCTTTGAATTAATTTGACCAATAAGATAGTAAAACCCGTTACGTGATTAGAGAAACGTAAACACGAATTATGGTCATACGAATACTTTCCCTTGATGTCATTAGTGGAGGAGGGCATTTTAAAGATGAAAAGTTTTTGTTGATTCATCATGACTAATGTTTAATAAAGCTTGGCAGAAGAAATAGCATAAAAGCATTCAAGTATATGTTAATAATATTGTCTATAATGCAGATAATTTTAAGTGTAATGATGATATATGAAATAGTATTAAAAAAAAAGTTATCAAATTTTCAACCAACGACGTGATTAATTTTTTAAAGACTTACATGTTTAATGAACATATTTGTGTAGAAACTCCATAACGTATTAAACATAATTTAACATAAAGTTAAACATTTTTTAAACATAAGTAAATGCTAATTAAACGTGTATTTTTCAAAACTGCTCATATAAAGGCCATTCTTTATATCTTGTGTTTCTGTGTTATGAAGTCATGCCCCGGTTATCTTTCGCTGCAATATTTTAAAAGTGTGACACATATTATGGTTGATATTGTTCGTTTTGACACATCCGCCTTAAGCCATCCTACCATATTGTGACTTATATTGTTCGCTTTGACACATGTGCTTTAAAGTTTTGTTTTTGGTACATGTCATACTTTGTACCAAAACACCTCAATCTATTTAAAGTCATGTCAAATATCATTAAATATCCAATATCTCCTCCCTTTTAAGGCGGGGACAAAAATGTAAGAGGTTGTTCCTAATTAAATTTTAAAGTAAATCCCATCTTTTTTACATCAATTCTACTGGATTCCGGTCTCCAAGGTTGTTACCACGCGCCACGTACGCATACATTTGTCCTCGTGAATAACTTGCCTACATGCATGTAATTTTCTAATTTAGTCCTCACTAGCTAAGGTGGATTCATGATTATGTGTATTGCTATAGAGTGGAAATAAGCCTCTATTTACGAAAGACGCCCAAAAAGATCACATTTTACTTTGGTTATGTTTAGAGTAAACTCCAAAGCACATCCTTGTGGTTTACACCATTTCATACTATACATCACTTTCTCAACAATTTACACATATACATCTTTCCGATAAACAAAGTTAACCAGTATACATTCCTTCGTTATTTTGTTGTAAACTATTTCTCCGTTATCTTCTAAAGCGAGAGAAAATATTGCACCGTAGTCCCTCCATTAATGTCTTTTGCACCGTTAGTCCTCACTTTCTAAACTAAATTAAAAACAGGTAAGGATCGAAGTTGGGTCTTTCGCTTCACAAAGCAAAGCCCGAACCACTGGACTAAGCGTCCACTGGTCTAAACATATAATTTCACATTTGTTTTAACCTTTTTTTCGTTGGGCTTAATATTCATTTTTATACGTTTTCATACGTTTTTGTCAGTTTTTATACGTTTTCCGATTTTATACGCTTTCATCCATTTCTATACATTTTCGCCTGATTTTCTGCGTTTTCATACTTTCTTGTCCGTTTTATACGCTAGTCCGTTTTATACGTTTTCATACAAATTTGTTCGATTTTATACGTTTTCGTCCATTTTTATACATTTTAGTCAGTTTTATATGTTTTTGTCCGTTTTAAACATTTTTGTCCGTTTTTATACATTTTTGTCCGTTTTTATATATTTCGTCCGTTTTATATGTTTTGGTCCGTTTTTATTTGTTTTCGTCCGTTTTATACGTTCTTCTTACTTTTTCATACATTTTTATCTGTTTTTATATGTTTTCATCCGTTTTTATGCCTATTAATCCGTTTATATACGTTTTCATACGTTTTTTGTCCATTTTTAAACGGTTACGCCCGTTTTTATACGTTTTGGTCCATTTTTATCTGTTTTTATATGTTTTCGTCCCTTTTATACCTTTTTATGCAAAAATATAAGAAAAACGAAACATATAAAAATGGCAAAAAAATCGACAAAAATGCATAAAAGTGAATGGAAACGTATAAAGACGGACGAAAACGTATAAAAACATATAGAACATATGAAAAGATAAAAAAAACAACATATCAATACAGACGAAAACGTATAAAAATGGATGAAAATGTATCAAAACGGTCAAAACGTATAAAAACAGACAAAAACGTATAAAAACGGACGAAAACGTATAAAATCAGACAAAAACGTATGAAAATGTATAAAACGGACGAAAACGTATAAAAACGGACAAAAACGTATGAAACATAAAAAATAGATGAAAACGTATTAAAACGGACAAAAAGGGATAAAAACGTATAAACATATTAAAACGTATAAAAATGGACGAAAAGGTATAAAAACCGGAAAAACCGTATGAAAACGTATAAAAACGGACGAAAACGTTTAAAACGTATGAAAACGTATAAAACGGTTGAAAACGTATAAAATCGAACGAAATGTATAAAACTGACAAAAAGGTATAATAAGGGACAGAAAAGATGAAAACGTTAAAAACGGACGAAAACGTATAAAATCGGGCAAAAACGTATAAAATCGAGCGAAAACGTATAAAATCGGACAAAAATGTATGAAAACGTATAAAAACGAACGAAAATGTATAAAAACAGACAAAAACGTATGAAAACGTATATTAAACACAACGAAAAAAAGTTTAAATCAAATGTGAAATAGTATGTTTACACCATTGGACGCTTAGTCCAGAGGTCATCCAGTTGTTGGGGCGTTGCTTTGTGAAGCAAAAGACCCATGTTCGATCCGTGCCTCTTTTTAATTTATTTTAGAAAATGAGAAGTAACGGTGCAAAAAACATTAACGTAGGAACTAAGATCATTTGAGAACAAAACATTTTTTACATACCTCTAATGGATGAGATTTCAAACAATTTAAAAAACTTATTTTCGTCATTTTTTTCAAATATTAATATCTTTCAAACTGTTAACCGTTAAGCGAAAAACATATACCATTACGACAAGCATTTAATTATCTTTCTATAGATAAGCACTTTGATATACTTTCGACAAAAAAAAAAAAAAAAAAAAAAAAAAAAAAAAAAAAAAAAAGGTCGTGTTTTTCACGTTTTCTTTACATTTTTTCGTTACTGAAATTTGAATGAAAAAATTCACGTATTATTAAACACTAATTTGAATATCACATGTGATATTAGTGTTAAATAACATATGATATAGTGTTAAATCACATATGATATGTATATCATATGTGATTTAACACAAATATTACATGTGATATTACATATCATATGTGATTTAACACTAATATCGAATGTGATATTCAAATTAGTTTTTAATCACAAGTGATTTTTTCATGCAAATCTCAGATTCGAAAAAAATGAAAAAAAAAAAGACGAAAAAATTGATTTTTTTTCTTTTTTTGAAAGTATATCAAAGTGTCCGTCTATAGAAAGATAATTAAATGCTCGTCGCGATGGTGTAATTATTTTCGCTTAACAATTAACAGTTTAAAAATTATTTAAATTATAAAATCTAATTGAAATAATAAAATGTTTTTAATCTCAATCATTAATTTTTTAAAATAGATAGTGAAAATGAATCCGTTAATAAATAAAAAATAAATTGATATATAAAATAACTTATTTTAGAGTTTACCCTTATTGCTATTTTACTATATATACTAAAAGGCGGGTAAGAAAACAGTAACAAGCCAACACATTAAATGCTATCTTTAGCATCTTGGCAAAATAGCCCTTGAGGTTTAAGTGTCGTTGCAAAGTAAGTCATTTAGCATTAATTGGTATCTATAGCAATTTGGCAAAAATAGTCCCTAAGGTTTAAGTGTCGTTGCAAAGTAAGTCCTGTAGAATTAATAACTATCTATAGCAATTTGGCAAAAATAGTCCCTAAGGTTTAAGTGTCGTTACAAAGTAAGTCCTTTGTAGCCACGAAAATAGTCCCCAAGGTTTTAATTGTATTTGCAAAGTCGGTCCTTCAAGGACTAACCAAATAAATATCCAAACAAATTTTCCGGTCATTCATCAGTTCAAAATTCACGTCTACAAAAGCAATCCCGCTGCATCGCGCGGGTTTCCACACTCGTTATATACTAAAGATCGGGAATGTGGTTTTTGCACAAACATGTTTGTTAACACATGTCTCAAAATGTGTGGCTGAGCAATAAATGAATGTGATGTGGCATTAATTACTATCTATAGCAATTTGACAAAAATAGTCCCTAAGGTTTAGTTGTCCTTGCAAACTAAGTCCTTTGTAGCATTAATTAGTATATTACTATCTATAGCAATTTGACAAAAAAAAGTCCATAAGGTTTAGTTGTCCTTGCAAACTAAGTCCTTTGTAGCATTAATTAGTATGTATAACCATTTAACGAAATAGTCCCTAAGGTTTAATTGTCCTTGCAAACTAGGTCCTTCGAGGACTAACGATGTAACATAATTAAACTTTAAAGGACCGCTACATAAAAATATAACGAGGCCACAACACTTCCGCAGCAACGCACAGGATCACCCACTCGTGTTTATCTATTCTTTAACCAACGGAGGTTAATAAAACATGTGCATAGTGACATGGAATCCATGTGAAGTCAATGTCCATAAACCTCCATTATTTGATGAAATTTTTGGAAGTTTATAAGAGCACTCCCATTCATAACACCATAACACCAATAACACCGTCCACGTCAGCGCCACATCAGCTTTAACATTTAACATTAACATCCCCAAAAAACACCCACAACCATAACATCCCAATAACATCAATAACATTCCCAACAATTTACAAAAACAACCCCTCATTTAGGGGCATAAATGAAAAAAAGAAAAGGAAAAAAAAAGAAAAAAAAAAGCAAATAACGGGCGTTAGCCCTGTAACGCCCAAGGACTAACGCCGTTATAATGCTGCGGTTCCAGTGGTTAACGCCAATAACGGGCGTTGTTTTGGACATTCACGCCGTTGGGGCGTTATGAATGTTAATGCTCTAAAGATGAGGATGTCCCATACCCATAGACTCAAGAAAGATTAAATTATGTAGGTTTATATTACATTTTTAACGCTCGCATATACGAAAGAGATAAATATTTTGGTAATCGACGAAATCACGATCAAATATTGTTGGGTGCATAATTTTTTTTTAAGAATAATAACTAAATAGCACTAAAATATATTTCGATGGACCGGGTGCATTTAAAAAAAGTCGATACTTTTTAAAAAATTAACATTATATCGAAAAAATTTATGAGTGTCCCGGGAAGCCTCTGGTTTCGTCCCTGATTTGGGTCCCATTTATGGACATTGTAAGCTAATACTACTTTATAATATATTTTGGACATTCTCAAAATGGATAATTTAAAATTTTAAGCAACACATTTAATAATAACGAAAAATGAAGTTACATCTATAAATTAAGTGTTTTAAGTTTGTAGACTTGTAACAGCCTTCCAATAAATACCTGATAAATGTTATTTTTAAAACACTCTTGCAATGACAAATACATGTTATTATACATACTGTATAAACTAATAAAAAAAACAAAACTTCATACAATTAATATGAAGAAAAAAAAGTTGAAGGTACATAGTGTTTTAAAAACCGGACTGAACCAACGGGTTCAATCGGTTTACCTGGAAATCGAAGTCATCACCGGTTTGGATATCCAATAAAAACCGTCCGAAAATGAACCTGAGCTCGTCATTGTTATTTTTGAACTTTAATCACAGGGTACCCATAGATACTCGTCATCGCAACGCATGGATACCCTGCTAGTATTGTTGAAGTTTATATTAGTTGTGGTTTATAAAAGTTTGATGTGGCATTGCTATGGACATGGTAATGTCTATACTTTGAATGCTCTAACAAATAAGAGTCTCGCATCAAGACTAAAACTCTGATGCTGTTTTATGCAAGTAAATATTAAGATCTTTGTATTCGATTGCAACAAGAATGCAGTCCAGCTAATCATTGCCGTTAGTCTTGGTCCAGCCTTTTAATCATTTGATATGTTTAAAGTAGACATATTGAGTAGCGATCTTGTGCAAAGTAAGAAAAACTAAAAAAGCTAAAAAGCCACTCACAATTAAGGGTGCTAATCGGGGTCGGGTTGGTCGGGTTCGGGTCAAAAGGGTCGGGTCCAAGTCGGGTCAAGGCAAAAAATAATATACCCGAACCCGACCCTATTTGAACTCGGGTTAGTCGGGTTCGGGTCAAGTCGGGTCGGGTCGGGTTCGGGTGTGTGCCATTTACAAAATCATAGAATTTAATTTATAAAATAACACATGTATAAATGACACATTTTTTTGGTTGCATTTGTTTGTTACATATTTTTTTTATACAACTGTTTTTCTTGTTCCCTATAAAATGGAAAGAAACACACTCACGCTGTCAAATATAAGGTTTTAATTCAAATATGTGTAATGCATGCATATTCAACGTTCATATAAATATTCATATAAATGCCTATAAGCATATTTTAAAACAACATTAATTAGACTTTTAAATAATACATTCAACAATTAAAATTAAATAAAGATTTACAAAAGTAAAAAAAAAAAAAAATCCTAACTCGGGTCATTTATACATGTGTTATTTTTGAAATTAAATTCTATGATTTTGTAAATGGCACAGACCCGAACCCGAATAAGCAAAGTATTTGAACCCGATACCCGACCCTAGTTCGTACTCAGGTTAAACGGGTTGACCCGATTGACCCGAGTTAGACTTTGGACCTGAGTAACCCGACCCGATTATCTTTAGTCGGGTTCGGGTCGGGTCCGGGTCGGGTCGGGAGTTTTGACACCCCTACTCACAATGTGACAAATGTCCACCACCTTTCCTCCTTCCATTTTAATTATATTTTTAGTCAAAGGGTTGTTGAAGCAAATTCCTGCTGCCCGGCTTGATCCGGAGGTCTGAGTGTTGTCCCAGGACCAAGCTCCAGCGTGAAAATAAGCGGATGGTAATGAGTGCTTTAATAAACGCGAAAGTATGTGTAAGTGAAAATTCAATGCAAAACATTAAATGTGTTGGGGTATTTATACTACCCCAACCTTGTACTTGTATTACTGTTCGGCGACTATTCAACTACTGTTCAGCAGACCTATATTACTCACCCGCGGGCCTATAGCCACCCTACTTAGTAGGTGTCAGGCCACGTGGTGGACAAATCCCGCGAAACCTGTTGACATGGTCGAGTCTTTCGTCCGCCAGGCAAAACATTCCGGAGAGCAAAGCAAACCGTCCGGAGGGCTAAGTCTTCCGGACAACATGACGTCCGAACACATACGCCAACATGTCCCCCCCCCCCAGTATTGTATTACCGGAGGAAGACCGGTGATGCAATACTCATAATTAGTTGGTCTGCCAAGGAGGTTCGTATCGTTGCCAGTCCAGGAGTCGTGATAGTTGGACCTGAAAAGTATGGGCTGGTCTGATGGGCCTGATCACATGTTGGGCCTTACCTGTACTTCCTCATCTCTCCTGACTATCTTGGACGGCCCAGATAATCCCACGTACCCTTTTACTGACTGATGGGACGTTTTGACAGTCTGCTAGGGTTTTTTTACGGTATAAATATTCATTTTCACCTCATTTGGTTTTCACATTCACACACATAGATTGCTTTCTTTTCTCCGGACGTTTTCTTCATTTTTCTTAAGGTTTGTCTCGCCCTCTTCCTGCAATTATTTGTAAATTGTCTTTCGGTATCTTTTAGAAATGGCCGAAATCGGAACCGAGGGGGGAAATATTCCAGCCAGAGAAATTGCATCCGTCCTCTAGACGGAGGAAACAAACGAGGAACCTGTTCAAACCGTAGTTCCTAAGTTTGATATGCACATCTACACTTCTAGGTTGAAACAATCAGAGTTAGATGACCTAGTCGCCGAGTATGGCATTCCCACTGATCTACGTCCGGTATTGACTCCGGATGATATGACCATGGACCAACTGCCGGAGGATAAGATAGGGATTTATCCTCAGCAGCTGGATACACGGGGGGTCAGGATTCCTTTCTCCTCTTTCTTGTTGAATGTGATTAGACACTTTAGGGTTCACATTTCCCAATTAGTTCCGTTAGGTTTGAATCGAGTTACCCTCTTTGAGATAAGATGCTGCAGTCTGAATATACAACCTAGGGTTTTACTTTTTCGGGCATTCTACCGGTTATGCAAGCAAGGACACTGGTTTTCCTTTGAGAACCGGACGGGAAAGGGTTCGTATAAGTGCTTCAAAGAAATCCTCTCCAGCTTGAAGCATTGGAAAGATAATTTCTTTTTGATTGATAGGAGGGCCATTCCTTATGCCATGGCGTGGAGGCATAAGGATTCAAAGATTACGGATAATTTCCCCACCGGATTTTCTCAAGAGGACGCCGTCAAAACTTAGCCGGGTGATTATTCCGTTGCGTAAACCGACCGTGAGCCTTTTGTGGATATGCCACCTCTCCTCGGTTTTCAAGAATCCTAAATTCGAGCCCATTCTAAAAGATTCCCGGGGTCATGGTAATTACCTGTTTTGTTTGTCATCATAGGATTAATGTTTGTTTTCTCCGGATCTGCTAGTTTATGTTTCTAACAAATTTCATTGTTCTTTCAGTTGTTAACATGTCGGAGTATCTTGAGCTTCCAGACTGAGAGGGGACCGTGGTGAGCAAGGGTCCTGCGGTTGACCCGAACCGGGAAAAACCGAAAAGAACGGCCGACCCCTTGGCCATTGGAGAGAACATTCCTCCAAAGGATGCCATGGCCAAAAAGGCCGAAGAGGCGGACCCAGAAGTGGTCTCTGCCCGCGAGAAGAAGGAGAGAGAGGCTCTTGCTCGCCAGGCGGCGGAGAAAAGGGGTGAAGGGACTTCCGGGGTCCAGAATAAGAGAAAAAAGCAGCGTCGCAGTATGTTGAGCACATTTCCTCCGGATCCCCCATCGAAAATGCAGAGCCCTTGAACCATGTCCTTCCGGGGGTTGATCAAGGGGCCAATGTGAATGCTGATGCAGAGCAGGAGACTCCCAACATTGCGGCCGGAAGGGGTGGAGAGAACGTGGTAAGTGAAGGGATGGGGGAGAATGCGGCTGGAGGTGGAGAAGATTTGCAACAAGTGCCCATCCCTCCCCTCAATGAGGACACTCTCAGCCGACGGACTCGCTCCCGTACAATTCTAAAGGTATGCATGATTCGTCATCTAACTTGTTTTTGTAACTTTCTTTTACTCATTTTGTCATTCTGTTATGTATTTCAGGTCACTCGGACCATCACTCCCGCCGTTCCAAGCGCGTAGAAAAGGTCAACCTGGACTCGGGTACGTTTAGTTTATGTACACTCTCAGTTTCACTTGTCAATTGCCTCTTATAATTCCCTCTCCCTTTGGTGCAGATGAAGCTACCAACGTTTTTATCCCTAACTGGGCTCTCCGTGATGACGTCCGGATCGATTCCTTCATCTCTTGTCGGGAGCTGATTGACAATCTCGCTACTCCCGCCAAGAGAGAGGCTCTAGAAGAATTGAACAACGTTCAACTGACCCGCCGGGCATATGAGGAGTTTGGCTTGAGCGTAGTGACTCAGGGGGAGCTTCTGAGGAGATTCCGAGATCTTACCACAGGGTACTGGCAGTTGAATCAAGCACACAATGGCTGCCAAGGGATTTTCGACAGGTTGACTGCAGCCGAGGGTGAGAATGAAAGGTTGTCGGAGGAGTTGAAGAAGCTAGGGTTCGATCATAAGGCTAGTCTGGATAGGGAGAAGAGCTTGGAAGACCAGGTTGACAGGTTGGCTCGAGACAGGAACGAGTGGCGAGAGACTTCTTCTGCACAGGCTGAAAAGATCAGGAAGCTGAAGAGTGAGCTAAATGCCAAAAATCAGTCTTTGGAAGCTTTACAGGCAAAAAAGGGGAACCTAGCGGCTGAGGTTGCCCAGGCTGAAGTAGTGAAACAAAATGTAGTTCTTTGCCTTCTTCCTACCGTTGTTCGCTGGTTGCTCGACAGTGTCGAATATAAGAAGAGCATGGCGAAGGTATACAGTCTGACATACCAAGCTGGGTTCGTAACTGGGGCAAGTGTGGGGAGGAAAGAAGAAGAGATAGACGCGGCTCTGAAGGGTATAGCCAGGGTAAACAGGGAGGCTCCCAAGTTGTGGAAAGCTGAGTATAACAAGCTTTTTGAAGCTGAGTATCCCAACATCCAAAAATTAGTTGATTCATACCGGCTGCCCTTGGGAGACTTGCTAAACATGGAGCCAGAAGCCCCTCCTCGCAAGGATCCCGCCGGTCCTTCCTCTCAACCTCCCGTCGTTACCACCCCGCCCGTCAACACTCCGGCGGAGAATGTTTGAAGTTTATTTTTAATATTGTATGCTTGTGAACAATGATTCGGATAACCATGGTTGTAATAATTAACAATTCATCTTTTGTGACTTATTATTTTGTCGTCCTTTGTGACCGGACAGAATTCATAATCTAAACAGGTTTATATGCATTATATATTTTTTTGTGTGGATGTTTCTCCTGCCCTTTTGCATTCTCATTTCGTATTGACAGACCTCCTTAGATTATTCTAAGGGCATCCGGCCAGGTAGGCCGTGCATCCGGATTCCGGGCATCCTTAGGAATTTCAGGGCATCCATTTTGGGCATCCGGCTTATGCGCTCGGGCATCTGTGTGGTCATTCCACCAGGCATCCACAGTGTTTGTTTATTCACTTGGGCATCCATTTTTCGGGCATCAGAATAAAGTTCTCGGGCATCCGACAGAAATACCCGGGCATGCTTTTGTCAGTTATACTCGACGGGGGCCAGCCGTCAGAATAGTCATACATTACACAAGTTATCACGGAAAATTGTCTCCCCACTGCAAGAAGACTTTCATCATTAAACAAAATAGAAAATGATTAATTCAATTTACATAGTAGTTGTAGGATTCTTGCCACAATAACGATTATAAGAAACACTTTATGAGGTTTATCGCGTGCCAGGTCCGAGGGACCTCCTTTTCCTCCATTGTTTGTCACTTATAAGAGCCATTCTGGTACACTCCTACCACCCTGTAAGGTCCTTCCCAATTGGGTCCCAACTTCCCTTGGTTTTCAACCCGGCTCGCCTCATTCCTCCGGTAAACAAAATCTCCCACCTTGAAGTTCATCGGTTTGACTCTCCGATTGTAATATTGTTCCACCTGTGTTTTGTATTTGGCCTCCTGAATGGCAGCATTTTCCCTTCTTTCTTGCAAGAGATCCAGGTTCAGACGTTGTTCCTCCTCGTTCTGATCTTCCCGGAACATCATAGTCCGGTGTGTAGGCATTCCTATCTCCGCTGGAATCACAGCTTCGCTATCGTAAGTCAAACTGAACGGGGTTTCTCCATTGCTTGTTTTGAGAGTAGTCCGGTGTGCCCATAAGATGTTAGGTAACTCATCGACCCATTCGCTTCTCTCTCGTCCCAGCCTTGTTTTTATTCCCTCCATCAAACTCTTGTTAGCTCGTTCTACCAATCCATTGGCTTGCGGGTGTGCCACGGCGGTGTTCATCTGCTTAATTTTCAACCGCTCGCACCAGCTTTTGAATGAATCATTGACGAAATTGGTTCCGTTATCCGTGACTATGACTCCCGGCAAACCGTACCTGCATACAACGTTCTCCCACACAAACTTTATGACATCTTTCTCTGTCGTCTTTACCAATGGTTTTGCCTCTATCCACTTTGTGAAATAGTCAATAGCCACTATGACGTATTTGATCCTTCCTGGTGCCTCTGGAAAGGGGCCCAACACATCCATTCCCCACTGGTAAAAAGGCCATGGTGCCATGATGGAGGTCAACAGCGTTTTGGGAAGCTTTGGTACCGGGGCGTTTATTTGACAAGAGTCGCATTTTTTGATTTCCTCCCTTGCGTCTCGATGCATGGTAGGCCAATAATACCCTTGCCTCATAAGTTTTGCCACTACGGTTCTCGGTCCGGAGTGCATTCCACAGCATCCCTCATGCACTTCGCGAATTATGTAATTCGCCTGCAACGGTCCTACACACCTTAGCATTGGTACCAAGTAGCCTTTTTTGAAGAGGACTCCCTCCTCCATCACGTACTGCGGAATTTTCATTCGGAGGTTCCTGGCCTCGTTGGGGTCCTCCGGCCAGATCCCTTCCTCTAGACATTTGATGATTGGTGTCATCCAGTTATCTCCTTCTTCCTCTACTATGGTGTTAACCATTTTTTCTTCTCCTGAAGGTTTTTCTAGGACCTCTACTAGCACCTTTTTGGTGAGATGATCAAAAGCTACCGATGCCAGTTTACTCAGTATATCTGCCTTTTGATTTTGAGCTCTCGGAATGTTACAAATCTTGAAACTATGAAACCCAGTGATGTGTTCTTTTTCCTGGGCCAGGTATTTCTGCATGCTTTCCTTGGTGGCCATGAATTCTCCATTGATTTGGCTTGCCACTAGTTTGGAATCCACCCGTACGTTCAAAGTCTTAATTTTAAGCTTTTTTGCGATCCGGAGACCGGCCAACAAAGCCTCATATTCGGCTTCGTTGTTGGTGCTGGGGAAGTTAAGCCGTAAGGCGTAGGTCAATTCTTCTTTCTCTGGATTGATGAGGACCAATCCTGCACCGAAACCTTTTTTATTGGACACCCCGTCCGTGTATAGTAACCACTCTCCTTCATCCCCTACTTCCATCACGTCCCTACCTTTTCCCTTGTTGTGAGGATGTCCGGATTCCACGGGTACTTCTGTGAGGAAATCTGCTAGCACCTATTCTTTAACCGCATTCCTATGGACATAGGTAATGTTGTAGGCTCCCAATTCCACGGCATATTTGGCCAACTTCCCTGAGACCTCCGGTTTATTTAATATCTGCTTAATGGGTGGATCAGTTATGACCCGGACGGGGTGAGCCTCGAAATATCTCTGTAACCATTTGGATGCATGCAATAGACATAGGGCCAATTTTTCTATCGGGGCATAGTTTCTCTCCGCGTCATGCAATTTCCGACTAACAGAGTGTACCGGCAACTGTCTTCCCTCCCTTTCCACCACTAACACTGCGCTTACCGCCCCCTTTGATGCCGCTAGGTATATGAATAGCTGCTCCTTCGGCTTGGGGGTGGACAAAGAAGGCAATTCCATTATCAACCTTTTCATCTCCTGAAATGCCGTTTCGGCCTCCTCCGTCCAGCGGTATTCGTCCTTGTTCTCCTTGGTGATGTTCTTTAGTATGTCAAAGAAGGGGAGGGATCTTTCCGCTGACTTTGATAAGAATCTATTCAAGGCTGCCAATTTTCCACTCAGACTTTGCATTTCTTTTAAGGTCTCCTGGGATTTCATTTCCATGATTGCTTTCGTCTTTCGGGGGTTTGCCCTTATGCCTTCCGATGTCACCATGTAACCGAGGAATTTGCCCTCCTCCACTCCAAATGAACACTTCCGCGGATTCAACTTCATGTTTATCCTTCTGAGGTTGTCAAAGGTTTCCTCTATGTCGGCTATCATCTCTCGCTCCGTCCGGCTCTTTATAACCATATCGTCCACATATGCTTCCAAATTTCTGCCTATCTGTGATTGGAACGCAGAATCTACCAATCGCTGGTATGTTGCTGCGACGTTCTTTAACCCAAACGGCATTTTGGTGTAACAATACGTCCCTTGTTCTGTATAAAATGCCGTCTTCTCCTCATCATCCCTATTCATTTGAATCTGGTGGTAACCCTTGTAAGCATCCAGGAAGCATTTGTACTTATATCCTATGACAGATTCGATCTTCCAATCAATTTCCGGTAAGGGATAGTAATCTTTCGGACACGAAGAGTTTAGGTTTTTGAAGTCAATACACATCCTCCAACTTTCGTCACATTACTTCACCAACACAGGATTAGATATCCATGTTGGGTACCTTACCGGGCGAACTATACCGGCCTTAACCCATTCCTCAACTTCCCTTATGACCACCTGGTTTTTCTCTCGCGATAATGCCCTTCTTTTCTGAGCGATCGGCGTGTCCGAGACGTTTACGTTGAGGGAGTGTTGAACGAGACGTCTCGGCACCCCGGTCATATCCGTCGGTTCCCAAGCGAACACCTCTTTTTTTTCCTCAAGAGTTCAATGAGCTGCTTTCGACACTCCCGGGAGAAGCTAGTTCCTATAGTCACACGCTGCTCAGGGTAGGCCGCATTAACCAAAATATCTTCCGTTAGCCTTAGCTCCGCCTGAGCGTCCCGATCCACTACCTCTGCTTCTCTTTCAGGAGAATAACTTTTCTTGGGATCTTGCCTCTCTTCCAACCTTCTGCATTCCATAACTACCGCCCTTTTAGTGACCAAGGTAGCTATTCCTCCGGGCGTGGGAAACTTCATCATAGCGTGGATAGTTGAAGGTATGGCTCTTAACTCCCTTAAACCTGACCGTCCCAATATTACATTGTAAGGTGAGGGTGACTTTACGACCGTAAATTTCATCATGACCGTCCTGAATAAGCCATGATCTCCGAAACTCACCTCTAACTCAATCTTCCCTAAAGGCTGGATGACTTCTCTGGAAAATCCCACCAACGGTGAGCTGGTTTCTTGTAACCTGGATCGAATGGACGGACACAGGTTACTGAAGCAATGTTCATACATCACTTGGACAGAGGCACCTTCATCCACAAACACCCTCCGGACCAAGTAACCCTCTATTTCCGCTTCCAAAATCAGTGGTTCTTCGGACAAGTCGTCCGTGGCTATCCGGGGAAAAGATTTGGGGACATTCATCCAGTCCTCGTCGTAGAACATGGCCTTCCTCTTCCGGTCTTCTACGTAATGATTGACCATATTGATCACTTTTCCTTTCCCATTATGACCTCTCGGTCTTTCCCTTCCTCTCTGTTGTACGTTCTTTACCAAGTGATCCAACTTTCCCGATTCAAGGGCCATTTCTAACTGTCTTTTCAGATGGTAACAGTCGTTGGTTAGATGACCCTTCTCTCCATGGTACTCACAAAACCTGTCCTCGTTTTCCTTGCTCGGCTTTCCTTGTAAAGGGGGCGGGGGAGGTAAGTTTAGGTGGTGCTCGGTGGCCAATATCTCCTTAGGCTGCTTGAATAGGCCGGAGAGCATGACCCTGTGATTGTCGGGCTTGTTGAAATCGTTGCGCCGAAACTCAGTGCGGGGGCGAGCGTCTACTTTTGGAGCAACTTATGGGGAAAAAACCTCCCTCTGCCTGGAATCATTTCTTTCCCAAGGCCGCCGGTCATTCCTTCTCCTGTCCCCGAATCCCCCTCTAGAGTTCCGATCTCTTGCTACTGGAAGGTTTCCCTTTCGGAACAATTCGTGTGCTTCTCCTTTTGGTAATTCCGTGTTCTTATACGCCTCTTCCGCTCGAACATAATCATTTACCCGAGTCATCATTTCTTTGACGGACGTTGGGACTTGATCAGAAAATTTCTTAGCCAAGTCGGGGCACCGATGAGCACTCATGAATGCCGATATCTTCATGAGTTCTGGAACTCCTGGTATCCTACTGGCCTCATCGGTCCAGCGTTCCTTGAAATCTGTCAGCGCCTCATTCGCCCTCCTTACAATCCGGGTGATTTCTGTGGGGTCTTTCATGTTTTTCTGCCGTAGAGCAAACCTTGTAGTAAATTGTTCTGTCAGGTCATCCCAACTATCAATACTCCCCGGCTCTAAGTTACTGAACCATCCATGTACGGCCCCGTCCATAGTCTGCTAGAACATTCGGCACCATACCGGCATTGGCCATTCCCCTTGGTTCGCTGCCCCCACAAAACGGTTGATGTGATCATCCGGATCAGCTGACCCATCATACAACTTCAGGTTAGTGGGCATGATGTATTTGGGGCCGGCGAACTCCACTATCCTTCTCGTGAAGGGTGACCTAGCCACTTCTTTATGGGGTTTACTAAGATCATCTTTGGGGTCTAGCTCAGCATCCTTTCCCCGCTCATTTTCGTCATCTCCAAACGAAAACTGGATAGGTTTAATGGCACTGGCCCCTGTAGCGTTGTACATCTTAATAAGAGCTTCTAATGATGTCGCCTGGGCTTGTATCTGTTCTGGTATTCCGGGTGGTTGGTTATTCGTGACCCCGCTTCCGCCTATTTGCTCCGGCGGAGGAAGGGGTCCAGGTGGAGGTGTTTCTTCTGGACCTGTCATTCAATTCTCCAGTAGAATGAGTTGGGGTCCCACGGATGGCGCCAATTTGTTGAAGCAAATTCCTGCTGCCTGGCTTGATCCGGAGGTCTGAGCTTCTATCAATCTATCCGGAAGAAAAGGTTGGCTCCTTCCTGCACAATACACCGACACGCGTTAGCCTCGCCCTGGGTCTTGTCCCAGGACCAAGCTCCGGCGTGAAAATAAGCGGATGGTAATGAGTATTGTAACAAATGCAAAAGTATGTGTAAGTGAAAATTCAATGCAAAACATTAAATGTGTTGGGGTATTTATATTACCCCAACCTTGTACATGTATTACTGTTCGGCGAATATTCAACTACTGTTCAGCAGACCTATATTACTTACCCGCAGGCCTATAGCCACCCTACTTAGTAGGTGTCAGGCCACGTGGTGGACAAATCCCGCGAAACCTGCTGACATGGTCGAGTCTTTCGTCGGCCAGGCAAAACATTCCGGAGAGCAAAGCAAACCGTCCGGAGGGCTAAGTCTTCCGGACAACATGACGTCCGGACACATACGCCAACAAGGGTATTCTTGTCATTTAACCCGTTTTTTAATTCCGCCTCAAACTTCAAAAGCAAATAACTTTTAAACGATAAACTTTTACAAAAAATCGATTTCACCATAATTTTTAAAATTTAATCATTTTTAATTTGGTATGCATTTTGATATATGAACCGCAACTTTTTTTTTTTGACTTTTTAAGTGGGTGTTGATTTTCTTGAAATTTTCGGCAGTTTCGGCTCTAGTTTTGTTTAGTTTAAAAGCCTAATTATGAAAAATTTAAAACACGAAAGTTGTAGCTTTTTGGCAACTTTTTACCCAGAATTTTGAATTACTCAAATCCGATATGATATGAGTGAGATATCGCACGTTAAAGATGACGTCTTAATCATATTTAGTGTACACAAAGTGTTTGATAAAATGCCTAAAAGAGACTTTTCTTATAAAAATACATTTAAATGCACTAATTGGTGTACCACAATACATCTTCTATTGTTTTTGTTATTTTTAGTTTTTTAACTGATGAACAAAAACTAATTAATAAAATGAGTGAGATATCGCACGTTAAAGATGACGTCTTAGTCCATATTTAGTACACACAAAATGTTTGATAAAATGCCTAAAAGAGATTTTTTTTATAAAAATACATTTAAATGCATTAATTGGTGTACCACAATACATCTTTCATTATTTTTGTTATTTTTAGTTTTTTAACTGATGAACAAAAACTAATTGTTGAACAAACTAACTGATGAACAACAACCAACTGATAAACTGATGAACATTGCGACCATAAGTGATGAACACTGTGATTTTTTTTAGGCAACTGATGAACATTATAATTTTTGTTATTGATGGAATAATTTTTTTTTATTGATGAACAAATGAGCAGCTCTTTTTATTGATGAACAACACTTTCTATTAATGAACAAAGTGTTTGATAAAATGTCTAAAAGTTATTTTTCTTATAAAAGTACATTTAAATACACTAATTGGTGTACCACAATACATCTTTTGTTATTTTTAGCTTTTTATTAACTGATGAACAATAACCAACTGATGAACAATGTGACCATAAATGATTGACATTTACATGAACAAGATTAACTGATGAACAACACTAACCGATGAACAATACTGTACATCAGCTTGTATTGTTCATCAGTTTGTATTATTCATCAGTGATAAACTGATGAATAATGTGACCATAACTGATGAACAATCGATGAACATGATTAACTGATGTTCATCAGTTAGTATTGTTCATCAGTTAGTGTTGTTCATCAGTGACACACTGATGAACAACACTAACTGATTAACAATAACAACTGATGAACAAAACGTACAATTTTTTTGAAAAAAAATAACAATTAAAAACATCATTTTTTGAATCTTACATTAATAAAATGATTAATGATGCGTTGTGGCACAAAAATTAGAGCATTTAATGCAATTTTAACAAAAAAAAAATCTAATCTAGACATTTTATCAAACACCTTGTGTGCAACAAATATGACTAAAATGTCTTCTTTAACGTACGATATCTCACTCATTTCATATCAGATTTGAGTGATACAAAAACCTGTGTAAAGAGTGAACGGAAATCTATAACTTTCATGATTTACGTTTTTCACGATTCGACATTTTCGAGGATAAAAAATAGCGACGAAAATGCCCAAAAAATAAAGAAAATATACACCCATTTGATATGTAAAAAAAAAGTTTCGAAATTTCTAACAAAAATTATACCAAATTAAAGAGGATTAAATTTTATAAATTATGGTGAAATTGATTTTTTTTAAAGTTTGTCATTTGTGAGTTATGTGCGTTTGAAGTTCGAGGTGAAAAGAAAAAAATAGATCAAATCACCAAATTATCCCTTTGACAAAAAATAATTAAAAAAAAAAAGAAAAAAAGAAAAAAAATGTATTTGACTATATCTAATCTAACGGCTATAATTACCTTTTAAACTTTTCAATTTGTGATCACTTTTTATTTGATCCGTAACCCATATTACAAACACAGAACTTTATGTTTGACAATTTCGTCCTTCTATTTATCACTTATCATTTAACCTAACCCGTCGGGCCATAAACAGGGGAATGGTTAAATTGGTAAAGATAATCAAGCATATATATCTACTATATTATTAAGAAAAGTGGTGTGATAGATTTACTTGTAGCACAAAGTATACAACTCAGTGAAAAAAGCATACATACATCAATAATTAACCATTCCATATAAGAAAAACAGGCCATGTTTTAGTATCAATGTTAAAACTATAACTTATCCAGATTCCACCTGAACTTCTACCACTTGTGGTGTAGCACTCTCTGGCTGTTCAGCGGAAACTGATGTTGTGGTTTCTTGCGCTTCTGAGTCTACTTGTGGGGTAGAGCTCTCCGGTTGTGCAGAAGTCTTGGTTTCTGAAGCTTCTAAATCTACTTGCGGGGTAGAGCTCTCCAGCTGTGCAGATGTCTCTGTTTCTGGAGCTGCTGAATCTACTTGTGGGGTAGAGCTCTCTGTCTGTACAGATGGCGCAGTTTCTGCTGGAACTGAAATTGGGACAATTTCTGAGGGTTTAAATTTCGTAATGTAGTAGCTAAGGGATGGGCCTGAGTAATCTAATGTTTGTATCTGAGGTGGGTTCTTCCCTACTTGAAGGAGTATTGCAGATGCAGAAGCTACAGCAATAAGGGCACCAAAAGCAAACAAGGCTGCTGTATTCTCAGATCCGTCAGCTGATGTACCTGATGTCCCTGAGCTGAGTGCACTCTCTGCCACGTAGACCGCAGGCTGCACGAGTTTGTAGACATCAAATTATTATTACACCCCTATAACCTATAAAAAAATGCAATAGTTTCTGTTTGCATATAATGCAAAAACTGCATTTGATGTGGTTAGAAATTGTAAAAGACTTTTTGGGAAATGAAATTCTTCTGTTTTGTTAGTATTGAAGATTCGATACATATACGCGGTGTTACCAATTTTCAAATAATTTGATTATGTGGTTGTACCCATCAAAAGAACACTTTGGGCAGCTTTCTACCGTTCCCATCTAGCCATTTCTTCTTGGTTATAAAGTTCTATGTTTGAGATAGCCAGAATCAACCCTATGATTAGTAAATAGGTTTTAGTTATAAAAAAGGATGTGTCTGAATAGAAACAAGGCAAGAGGTCTGTCTTGCACACAATTCCTTGCTAAAACTGAAAGAAAACTGTTTTGGTGACTTGACCATATGACTTGTAGGACATAGAGGATTGAGATTAAATTCTTGAGATACTAATTTTGGAACCACTAACCTCCACTGAATATATATTTGTCTGCCCAGCTGTGTCCTTCTCTACATAACCACTCCAATCGCGCCTACGTGGTGGGAATGTTCCAGCCACTTTGGTCTTCTCCCCTGCTAACCATTCCATGCTCACTTTCCCCACCTGATTTTATAGCGTATTTAATAATCAACAAAATTTTCGTTAATTTCAATAATTTTCATTAGAAAGCCCAATACAAAAGAAGTATAGTATTGCTGTCATCTAACAAGATAAGTGGCCAGAGTAACATGATTAGAATTAAAACTCTTCAAAAGTTAGCCTGAATTTGAGTTTCAGGATAAAACATGCAGGACACTTATTTACTAGGAACTCCATGACTCTTGATGTGTATTTCATAGAGATAATATCAAATCTTGAGAATGCAAGGAACACCAGTTATACAAAGTATTTCTTGAGCCCCAGCTGACAGCTCAAAACAGGTAATTTTTCAGTATAGGTCAGAACTCGGCAGGCCAGGTTGACCTGAAAAACTTTTTATTTAGACAGTGGGAACTGAGAAAAGTGTTCATGGTTAAACTACAAGAAAAGTTGTGACTCGCGAAAATGGCCAATGATTGTTAATTTGAATAAGAACATCCATCATAACTAGAATTGGTTTGAAGTAGTTTATCTTGAAATACGATAGATGGTATACTAGTTGCTGCATTTTTATTTGAGACTGCATTCCGAGAGAGAGACCATTGAGAACATGATGTTAAATCATTAATGTAAACAATGATTCATGCCATGCCACATACCAAATACATCAACTAATATCTTCAAGATATAGGGTCGTCAACGATGCATTGAAATTTGAGACAGACACAGATTGGACAAATTTAGAAAAGCTATTTTGAACCAACTTGTATGTATCATGCTGCAACAATCATGTGAACTTGCTGACCAAGATTGTCACCCTACATTATAGAAACAATGAATTCTTTTCCAAACTTTTTTTTCTTCAAATATATCTCGAAGAATGCAACCTATGCTCTTGCGAACTCTGTCTTTATAAAAAATTATACACTTACAAAATGAAATTGCAACTAGAGGTGGCCTAGTTTAATAAGGCTTGTGACTATCATAACTAAAATGTAAGAGGTCTCAAATTCAATTCTTGCTTGGTGCAAACAACACTGACAGTGGCCACGCCAACCTTCCAAACAAAAAGCGGAGGGCTTTACACGGTTTGTGTCTCTATGGCGGTGGGCACAAACCCAGTGGATTAGCGGCCAAAAGGTCGGAACCCTATGGTTACCAATTTTATTTACAAAAATATCCATTTGGAGGCCAATTTTTTTTTTTTTTTTTTTTTTTTTTTATCGAAGTTGCATTCCTACTACTAGAAGTATTCCGGATAATAGCTGGGTGGGAACATAGGATTATTATGATAATAGCAACAATAGTCTCAAACAATATTATAGTTGATGTTCATATATCAACGCCCCCCAAAACCATGAACAATGGATTATTTAGATTCCTTCCAAACACTTTAGACACATAAATGTGTATGAAACAAATCAACAATTACTCAGATTGAAAAAAAAAAATGTAAATGAGTTTGCATTTATAAAAGAAGTAGTACCTCTTTATCAGGAGCACATTCTTCAACATTGCAATCTTCTTCTTGTCCATCAGCTGAAGCTCGAATCTTGAAGAAACCAAGATTCTGCTTCTTGTAACGATTCTTAAAGCATCCATTATTGTTGAAAAAATGTAGCCTCATGTTTGCTGATAATGCTGTAGCAGTAGAACCCATCTTGTTGATTCAAATCACTACTTCTTCACCTTTGTTTCTTCTCTTGCAATTCAAAGATGTTGTTTGTTTGGTTTTTTTCTTTTTTTTTTCTTTTGAGGATATTTGTTTTGGTGGGTTTTTTTGTGGCTGCTTTTTAGTTGAGTTGGCTTCATGTCCAGCGTCGATTCATTCATTTTATCCGTATGCTGCATTCCATATAATTTAATCAATTTTCTAATTAAGCGTTACTCAGTATCCTACTTAAGATCGTTTTCGTTTTTTAAGATCATTGTAAAATCGGATCAGAATCTCAAAATCATACTCTAATGTTATTTTTTAGGGCAAATCGCAAAAAAATGTACTTATCTTATGTCCAATTTCAATTAAAGGTACTACTTTTTTTTTTCTTCTCAATTTAAGGTACTCGACTTTTTTTTTGGGTCGATTTAGGTTTTTTTCTAACTTCCGTTAACTATTTCGTTAGTAAATTACATGTTTGGTCCTTGGGTTTGTATAGGCATTTCATGTTTGGTCTATTTTCGTCCGTTTTCATACGCTTGCATACGTTTTCGTCGGTTTTATACGTTTTCGCCCGTTTTTACACGTTTTCGTCCGTTTTTGCACGTTTTCGTCCGTTTTTACACGTTTTCGCCCGTTTTTGCACGTTTCCGCCTGTTTTTTCACGTTTCTGTCTGTTTTTACACGTTTTTGTCCGTTTTTTACACGTTTCCGTCTGTTTTGCACGTTTTCATCCGATTTGCACGTTTTCTTCCGCTTTTACACGTTTTCGTCCGTTTTTGCACGTTTGGTCCGTTTTTGCACGTTTTCATCCGTTTTTCCACGTTTCCGTCCATTTCTACACGTTTTCTTCCGTTTTTACATGTTTCGTCTGTTTTTACACATTTTCGTCCGTTTTTGCACGTTTTCGTTTGTTTTAACACGTTTCCGCATGTTTTTGCACGTTTCAGTCTGGTTTTACACGTTTTGTTTTCCTGTTTTTATACGTTTTTTTCCTGTTTTATACGTTTCCGTCCGTTTTTGCACGTTTTCTTCCGTTTTTGCACGCTTGCGACCGTTTTTGCACGTTTCGGTGGTTTTTGCAAGTTTTCGTCCGTTTTTACACGTTTTCGTTCAATTTTACATGTTTTTGCATGTTTTCGTCTGTTTTTACACGTTTTCATCTGTTTTCGACGTTTTGTCCGTTTTTGCACGTTTCCATCATTTTTTCCATGTTTTCGTTTGTTTTTACATTTTCCCATTCATTTTTACACTTTTATAATCATGTATAAAAATGTGTATAAATGTGTGTATAAAACGTGTAAAACAGACGAAACGTCAAATACAGAAAAAAAAAAAAAAAAAAAAAAAAAAAAAAAAAACGTGTAAAAACGTTTTTTACACGTTTTCGTCCGTTTTTGTCTATTTAAACAGAAACGTGTAAAAACGAACGAAAACGTGCAAAAACGGACGAAAACATTTAAAGACATATAAAAACATGTAAAAACAGACAAAAACGAGCAAAAATAGACGAAAATGTGTAAAACCAGACGAAAACGTGTAAAAACGGAAGAAAACGTGCAAAAACGGACGAAAACGTGCAAAAACGGACGAAAATGTGTAAAAACAGACGAAAACGTGTAAAAACAGACAAAAACGTGCAAAAACAGACGAAAATGTGTAAAAACAGACGAAAACGTGCAAAAACGGACGAAAACGTGTAAAAACGGACGAAAACGTGCAAAGACAGACGAAAACGTGCAAAAACGGACGAAAACGTGCAAAAACGGACGAAAATGTGTAAAAACGGACGAAAACATATGAAAGCGTATGAAAACGGATAAAAATGGACCAAACTTGAAATGCCTTTACAAACCCAAGGACCAAACATGTAATTTACTAACGAAATAGTTAACGGAAGTTAGAAAAAAACCTAAATCGGCCCAAAAAAAAAGTCAGGTACCTTAAATTGAGAAAAAAAAAAGAATAGTACCTTTAATTGAAATTAGAAATAAGATGAGTACCTTTTTATGCGATTTGCCCTATTTTTTAATAGTTTTTTTTGTAATATTATACAAATTCACAAATTATTATACATTATGAACACAAAATATTATGAAAGTTTCATATAAATGTTGCTAAAGTATCATTATGAAATGTTTAAAAAGATTAACATGCTGTTTTTTGAATTCTATAAAAAAACAACCCATGAATTTGTAGTTTTTAGTTTGTAATCCGAGAAAAGTAAGATCGGATCGGATTATATCTTAAGATCGTATGGTCAAGATCAAGATCCTAAAAACTCTTAAGCTTGCAAAGATCCTATATAGTATCCGAATCGTTTTTGCTTTGCAGTATCTTAAAATCGTAAGATCCTAAGATCAGGATCGGGATCCTGACAACTATGCTTTCTAATATGATTATTCCCTCCGTCTCAAAATACTTTCAAATTACAGACAAAAACATGAGAAACGGTCGAAAACATATAAAAACATAAATATATATTTTTATTATGAGATAGTTATGTGTCGTTATAAAAAAATATTTTTAGTATACGTGAACGAATAAGAAAGACAAAAAAATAAATAAGAAAGACAATAAAGACAAGAAAAAGAGAATGTTTGATTAAATTTTAGGTTTAATACCCACCATTATATTAAACTAAAGGCCCGTTTGGTTTGTAAAATGATTTGAAATCGGATTTGGATTCGGTTTAAAATGACAGAAAATGAGGTAAGAGAAAAAAATATTTTATTAAAAAGTTTATTTTAATAGTTGATAAATAATTTATTGAAGAGAAACTAATGTATTTTTATTTTTTAATAATTAATTTATATATAGATTGTGAGTGAGGATTTAAATGTGGGGTCTCATTTGTCATGAATTATTCTATCATTCCTGGGCCTACTTCAACTCCAAAAAACTTGAACCAAACAATTAAATTTTAAAATAAAACTATTCTTTGAATCTAAAAGCCATAAACCAAACATGCCCTAAATGGAAAGATTTGTTCCTCGGTATGTAGCAAAATAAGGGTATGTAAATAAACTTTTTTTCATTTTATATATTGTAATTATTATTATTAAATGGCAAGTCAAATAACTCACTCCAACATGGTATCACAGCCCTGATACTAATCCTAACCTTAATTATTATTTTTCTTATTATTTTCGTCGACCCCTCAAGCAAAAAATCTCCAAACGAATACTATAATTGTTGTTTCTTATTCTTGATTCTTACTTTTCGTCCCCACCACAAAAGCAATTGTTATTATTTTATTTTTTTTCGTCAACCAAATACTTTTCTTTGCTGCTCTCTACTATTTGATCAACCATGATAGGATCTGCTACACCACCCACTCTAATTGCCTCTGATAAATTACTTACCGTTCATAACGTGACTTCCCTTGTTCCCATTAAATTAGACGTGGATAAACTAAACTACTTATCGTGGGTTTTCTTTTTTATAAATATTTGCAACAGTTTTTAAGTGATTAAACATATACTATGTGACTCCACTGGTGAATCGTTTGGTGCCCCAGCACCTCAAACTGCCAAATGGTTGAAAATCAATTCAATCGTGAAATCATGGATCTTTTTCCATGACAACAAACGAACAAGGATCATCTCTTTGAAGGGAGAATTAAGAATGCTTCAACTTGGTAATGAAACTCTGGATGCTATTTTCGTAAGATTGAATCCATCACCATTATATTAACAAACCTTTGATCTTCGATGAGTAACGATGATGTTTTTCACTTATGCTATTAATAGCTTAAGTGAAAAATATGAGCATGTTGCGGTATTATTGCACACATGGATCCTTTCCTGGATCTCAAAACGGTTCGTTCTATGGTGATTATAGAGGATATGAGGTTAAAATTCAAGTCACACGCTTTTACTACTAATGCCATGTTAGGTCACCATGATATAAACACAAGTATGTTTGATGTATAAAGAATGATAAAGAGGAGGAGGGACGGTCGGATTCAATCACACACAAGAGTAAGGAAATGTTATGTTTATTATGAAAGAACCAACAACTCTCAAATGAGAGTTAACATTGTTTATATAGGCAAGGGAGCTAGGGCAACATGTTTAGTCCCTTCCCTTGGCCTTATGGGCCTTTACTTAGGCTCATGGGCTTACTACATAAGCCTAGCCTTAATTACATACTTATAAGCCATATTTAAGCAACCTATTACAAATAAATGACTAACACTTGAAATACTAGTTACAAGTGATTCCAACAATCTCCCCCTAAGTGTTTGTCATAAGGTTGTTTGACGTCTTTCTTGCATTCTTCTTTCTTGTGAGTAGAAATGCTTTGAATTCTTTAACTTTATCATCTTGACGTCGTTGTTTTCTTTGTTCGTTGTTCTTTATGGATGTTGTGATCGTATGTTGTTGTCTGCCATTCGTCAACTTCTTTGGTTGGGCGTCTCCACGTCTTTCTCCACCATGCTCACACTTCTTCTGACTTTGGTTTCCAAATGTGATGTAGTTCTCGAGTCTTTATACTTTGTAAATTCTTTAACTTTGAGGAAGAATCGTTTTAACTTTTGTGTTGCCTTTAAGTATGAGAGAACTTCATGTGTGATGTTGTTGGTATGAGCATGTGGAGATTGGCACGGTCTTTCCTCCAAGGATCAATCATTAGTACCTGCATGAATATGTTAGTGAAAATACTAATTGATCATTGTGATCTTTTATTAAAGAATTGACCACTATAATTTTTTTACTGATGAATGTCTTGATTCCATTCACCTTGGTCGGGCGAACCAGCCGTCCTAATCCCATTGAGGGACAGTTGACATTACATTGAAAGTTCAAGTAATGACCCACATCTTCAGGACTCGATTCTTGAAAGGAATCTCCTTAGCGGGATTTCCAGCACTTACAAGTTCGAATGTCGAGGGTGTTAACAACATAGTGTGAAAACACGTCTCTAATTCTTACAAAATTTATTCCTGAACTGGAGGCCCTTGATGCGCGTACAAGGCGCGTTCGGGGTCAAAGGAAACTTCCTTTTCGTCGAGCAAGTTTTTCAACACCCTAGGCAGTGAGCCTAATCGTTGTAGTGTAGTATTGGGTAAGCCTCGGGTATTGATATCGTTCTCTAGGGGAATAGGAATGCTAGTGAGAAATTACTACGCTAAGGTTGAGGTTGAGAAAGATTATTTTTTATCTTTTTATATTTTTTTAGAAACTAAAGGTAAAATCTTGGGGTTTGGATTTGGGGGTTGGTACTTCTACCGATTACTTCTATTATCTAATTATCTAACTAATTGGTAGTCTATGTCTTTTTGAAGTGTGCTCTTATGATGATTAAAGATGTGTCTACCTAGATATTATTACTCCCTGGTTATCTTTTATTGGTGGTTGAATTGTCACTTCCTTATTCTTAACGCGTTGTGTTTTCAAGGTCGTAGGGTGTGCTTTTATCCCTAACTCTTTTAGACTACCTTAAGGTTAATGACTACGAAATCTCTAGGATTCATAAACTTAACACTAAGGTTATCTTCGGATGTTTAACCTACAGTTCCACTAGTAACTATAAACTAATGTTCAACAAAGATTAATCAAGCATTAAAAACACAACGATGGCCTAATGCACTCCTAAGCCATTTACAATTAAGATGAGAGACAACCAATCAATAATTAATAACTAGGTTTCATAGATATAAGCAAACACACAAGTAAATTAGCTGGACATGTTAAACATGCAAACATACATACATTCAATCGAAGATATAATGAAATCAAGGGAATAAATAACTTATCTCGATGTAAAATTGGGTATGAGAACCCTAAAATACTGTCCAAACCGGACTACAATCGTTTTAGGTTTTTACTCCACAAGTCTACCTCCTAAAAACTGAAAAATCGAATTCTATATATAGTTTTACAACTGCGACGACGTCGCCTTATAGGTGGGACGTCGTCTGATCGCCGTCATTAGGGTTTCGTCTTGGCCAAGTCATCATTGGGACGGCGTCACGTTGTGGTTGTGACGCCATCTGAGTCTGGATCTAGGCCATCTAAGAAGAAAAGTCTTCGTGATGCCCTTACTCTTCAAAGCCTGACTCCGTCAGGTGTAAAATAGCAATTTCGCTCCTGAGTCGTCACAAAATAGGGACGGCGTCGCCCTCTGTTTGGGACGCCGTCAGGTGTTATTCCAGCAGTTTGAGTGTCTTGATCTTGACTTAGCCATTTTCTTCACATATTCCCTCTTTTTCGTCCAAAAATGCATCATTCCAGCATTTTGCTTCCAAGAGACCTAAAAAGTGAAAAGGAACGAAATTAAGCAGTAACGGATATCAAAGTGGGCGATTATGGCTTAAATGACCCCTTAAAAGTGTACGTTTTAAATGCTTATCAAATATCCCTACACTTGGTATTTGCTTTTCCTCAAGCAAATGTGCTTTTGGCCAATCAATTTATAAGTTAGGGGGCATAAAGCAATGGTTTAACATCATTCATAACAAGTATAAGCCCCGCAATAGTCATAACAAGCACGGAAATTATATACTAGCACCTCACAAGTGGTGTTTAGATACTCTCATCTCTCGGGTGTATATGAAATAGAGCAAATGGAAATGGAAGATAAACACTCATTAACCGGTCAAAGTACATAAATTACCATAGGCTTGAGACTAGATCAAACCTCCACCGCTTTGGCTTAACCACCTAGGAACAACTATCTAAGAGGTCTTTTAACGTTAGGCTTTCGGTAGGGAAACAAAGGGTTTGGTTGGATAGGCGATTTAGTGGTGGCAAGTCAAAAACCTTTATGTTACAAGCATGAGAAGAATGGCGTTGCTAAGCCAAGACTCGACTCCCTAAACTCTAGATAACTTTGAAACAAACAAACATAAATATAAATATAAATGTAGGATGGTAGCCTTTTTTTTTCTTTTTTTATTTTTATTTTAAACACTCTTTTTTTTCGATCTTTTTTTTTTCTTTGCATACACTTTTACTCTACCATCCTCTACGATAACATCAAAGTATAAGGGATTTATAGGCACATCCCTACACTTGAGTTTTTATTACTCTAACACTAATTTGACCCGAATTGAAAAGATCTAAACACTTGGAGTACATGATTACGTAAATAAAGGGAATTTGAATTTAACGTTCTTTCCCGTCACTCCATAAAATTTAACTTTACCCATGAGTCCCAATCGTCCCAAAACTATGTACAAAAGATATGACTCGACTTAGCAACCATGCAAGTAACTAGATAATTGAATTAAGGGTTTAGTATGATAACAATAATGCACTAAAAGTGAGTGCATACAAGGTAGGCTAAGGCGATTTGGGTGTACATTCGGGGGTGGATTGTAAACAATGCTCTTCATTGATATTCCGGAAAACCAAAACCTCACGAGAACTGCGAAAAGGATAGGCTCTGAGGGGTTAACTAGGGGTATCGTGTACTAAAGATGAGTACAACGCAAGGGTGTGGGGGAATTACTCAACCGATGTGGAAGAAGTAATTATAATACGGGTATCAAACAAGGGTTATCCTAATGCCTCTTATCATTTAGTTATTCCTAACTACACAAGTGTAGTCTCACTAGCGATCTCGGGATGCATCACAAAACAAGTTCTAGAATCTATTATACAACCGGTACACTCTCGAAGCATTAAAGATGAATGCTTTAATTCCTATAGATTTAGGGGCGAACCTCACATTTTTTGGGTGGAATTTGAGTGGTAAAGGGTTTTTGTGCTAGTCATATAACTCCTATCCATGAGACGCTTTATTAAGACTAAAGACCCACTCGCACAAGTCATGAAATTTTTTAAATTTGGTGCTAAAATTACCCTAACCGATATTTCTCATAGCTTATTACACAAATGAAATAAGACAAGACAAATAATCAAGGATAAGCATAGTTTCAAAGTTCCCGTTTTATTCTCCCTCCCTACACTTAAACTGAACATTGTCCCCAATGTTTCTCGAAAGTTTCAAAGTTATGATAATGGAAGGTAATTAAAAGAGAAAGAAACTAATACTCCCCTGATTAGCTCGGTAGGATCCGTGTGAAGTAGTGGTTAAATTCTTTCCAAGAAGAATGTATGCGTGAAAAGCTCCATCCAATCTTATGTTTCTTCTTCTTGATAAATAAAACCTGCACACTTTAAGAAAATAGACGAAACCTTCGTGTAAAATCGGCGGTAAAACTACATATGACTCTACTAAACTAGGATATAATGCTTGTGGAATGGATGTTTGCAGGTTTTCTGAAAAATTAAGACCTGAGAAATTCCAAAAATTTATAAGTAGCACAGAAAACGAGAGAAAGTAATAAGTTGTTTCTGCTCCTCCTGACATCGTCAGGTTGCAATCCTGATGCCGTCAGGTTATCCTGACAAAAACTGGTCTGCTGCGTTTTTCTAGAAAGTTTCTGGAAAAATTGCACCTTTAAAATCTGGAAAAGTTCCTGCAAAACATCCATTATGACTCGATACAAGCATTTGACTCTAACAAACACACATATATATCTTTTTCAATAATCGTAGTTCTCATGTTCATATTCTTTTAAAAACGTGTGTAATCCTCCCTACACTTATCCTTTCTGTAAAATACCTTTATATGTAATTAAGACGAGGTTAAAGACAAAATAAAGCATTTTCACAAATTCAAACACGAGAATAAACAATCAATGAAAAGATATACGACACACAAACAAGCAAACAATTAAGCATGTGTTGCCTCGCACGAAGCGCTTTTCTTTATTTATGAGTCTTGTAGCTAGACTCGAAGTCGTGCCCCTACGTAACTTCATTACCATCACCTTCTTCTAAAACAATATCTTCATCGTTGAATATTTCATTATTGTCCAACTGATAATGTTTCACACATTGTCCATTCACGGTAAATTCCCTTCCATCATGGTCTAATAGCACCACGGCTCCGTTGCTCATTTTTCTTTTTACTGAAAAGGGCTCGTACCGTCTCGATTTGAGTTTTTCCGGAAATAGTCTCAACCTTGATTTCTACAAGAGTACCTTATCTCCTTCTACAAACTCTTTAGGATTCTTTATTCGTTGATCATGCCATTTTTTTCTCCCTTTCTTTATATGTGATCGACGATTCATAAGCTTCAAGTCTTAGTTCATCCAGCTCTTGAAGTTGTAAGAACCTATTTGACCCTGCCTTAGAATAATCCATATTACAAGCCTTAAGTGCCCAGTATGCCTTTTGCTCAAGCTCAATAGGGAGGTGGCATGCTTTCCCGTATACCAAGCGAAAAGGGGTTATTCCGATGGGTGTTTTATAAGCTGTTAGAATGCCCAGAGTGCCTCATCCAGTTTGAATGCCCAATCTTTTCTGTTCTGGTGGACTGTTTTTTCAAGTATCCGCTTTAATGCTCTATTTGTGTTCTCTACTTGCCCATTAGTTTGGGGGTGATATGTCGTAGAGAACCTATGCGGAACACCATACTTCTTCATTATCTTCTCCATTTGAGCATTGCAAAAGTGGGTTCCTCTATCACTGATCAATGCCTTGGGAATCCCGAATCGTGCGAAGAGATTTTTAAGAAAATGAATGACCACCCTTGCATCGTTAGTTCTAAGGGCTTGTGTCTCCACCCATTTGGACACATAATCAATGGCAACTAGAATGTATTCATTTCCTCCGGATGATGGAAAAGGTCCCATGAAATCGATACCCTAAACATCGAATATTTTGCAGACTTGGATATAGTTCTGAGGTGCTTCATCCCTCCTCAATATGTTTCCTGATTGTTGGCATGCATCACATGTTTGAACTAACCTCTTAACGTCGCGAAAGATAGTAGACCAATAGAATCCGGCATCGAAAACTTTTCATACCGTGACATTTATACCGTGATGCCCCCCAGATGGTCCTGCGTGACACTCTCTCATAATCCGATCAATCTCCCTTCCAGCAACACAATGTCGAATGATTTGATCGGGACATATATGGAATAAGTAGGGCTCGTCCCAAAAATAGTATTTCAGCGCTATGAAGAATTTCTTTTTATCTTGCCTAGTCATCTAATTTGGTAAGACCCTGCTGGATAGATAGTTAGCATAATCCGCATACCATGGCTCAATATCCTTAATGGCCATTAGCCGTTCCTCAAAAAAAAGAGTCACGAATTTCGTTATGGTCTAATTCCTCCAAGTCTGGGTTTTCCAATCGTGATAGATGATCAGCAGCAAGATTTTCAGCTCCCTTTTTATCTCGAATTTCAATATCAAATTAAGCAATAGAATCCATCTAATAAGTCGGGGTTTTCCATCTTGTTTGGAGAACAAGTATCATAAGGCGGAGTGATCGGTGAAGACGACAGTTTTGGAAACCACAGCCAAAAGCTCTTTCTCGGTGGTTGTATAATTCTCTTGCGCTACATTCATGGTTTTGCTAGCATAGTAAATTGGTTGAAAATGCTTCTACTTTATTTGGCCTAGCACGACGCCTACATCATAATCACTAGCATCGCACATGATCTCGAATGGTTGGGACCAATCAGGAGTAACCATTATAGGAGCTTGAGTAAGATCTTTCTTCAGGCGATAGAATGCTTCCTTACATTCTTCCGAAAAGTCAAAAGGAGCGTCCTTGACTAGAAGCTGTGTCATTGGTCGAGCAATTTTTGAGAAGTCCTTAATAAACCTTCTATAAAAGCCCGCATGACCAAGAAAGCTTCGAATGGCTTTAACGGTAGTAGGATAGGGAAGTTTAGATATCGCTTCGACTTTATCCCTATCAACCTCTATTCCATTTCCGGTGACTTTATGTCCCAAGACAATTCCTTCTCTTACCATGAAATGGCATTTTTCCCAATTCAGGACTAAATTGGTTTCTTCACATCGTTTCAGCATCTTCCTAAGGTTGGATAAGCAAAGGTCGAAGGAGTTTCCAAATACCGAAAAATCATCCATGAAGACTTCCATGCTATCTTCAATCAATTCATGGAATATGGCCATCATACATCGTTGAAAGGTAGCGGGGGCGTTGCATAACCCAAAGGGCATTCGCTTGTATGCAAAAGTCCCGTAGGGGCATGTGAACGTAGTTTTTTCTTGATCTTCAGGAGCAATGGGGATTTGGAAGTATCCTGAGAAACCATCAAGAAAACAGTAGTACTCATGCCCGGCTAACATTTCTAGCATTTGATCGATGAATGGTAAAGGAAAATGATCTTTTCATGTGGCATCATTTAATTTCTTGTAGTCGATACAAACACGCCAGCCAGTGACCGTTCTTTGCGGCACTAGATCGCCTTTCTCATTCATCACAACAGTCATTCCTCCCTTTTTTGGAACCACTTGGACTGGGCTGACCCAAGGGCTGTCCGAAATGGAGTAGATTAGGCCGGCATCTCGAATCTTGACGACCTCCTTGATATTGGGGTTAACTCTTCTTTGAGTTTGAATGGTGGGTTTGTAATCCTCCTCCATAAGGATTTTATGAGTGCATAAAGTAGAGTTAATTCCCTTAATATCAGCAACACTCCATGCGATCACTCCTTTGTATTCTCTCAGAACTTCTAAGAGTTTCCCTTTTTGTTCAGTGGTCAGTGAGGAGCTTATGATAACAGGGAGTTGATCCTCTCCTTGAAGGAAGGCATATTCCAAATGGCTCGGGAGATCATTCAATTCTAAGGTAGGAGGTTCCTTGATCGATGGTTTTAGCTTGTTTTTCAGCTTTTGAAGTTCAAGAGGTTCAATTTCTTCCCAACGTGGGTAAAAGGAAACATCTCCAACCATATTAATATCTTCATCATCGTATATCATGTTGTTGTCATCATTCATGAATTCGTTTACTAGATATTCATCAATACAACTATCTATATCATCAACAAACTCATCAACTTCTTCAACAAAATAAATAGGATGATCGTAAGAGGAGGGACGACCCATAGAATCCTTGATGTCAAAGGTTAAGCTCTCGGATCCCACTCATAAAGTGAGTTTGCCATCATGAACATCGATGATGGCACGAGCTGTAGCCAAGAATGGTCTTCCAAGGATTATCGGGACTGAGTTATCTTCCTCCATTTCTAAAATCACGAAATCAACTTGAAACTTGAACTCCCCTACCCTCACAAGAACATTTTCACAAACTCCAATGGGATATTTGATTGATCGATCAGCTAACTGAATACTCATTCTGGTTGGTTTCAGCCCTGAATATCCGAGTTTGAGGAATAAGGAATAAGGCATCAAGTTCATACTTGCCCCAAGATCTGCCAAGGCGTTTTTCATAGAGAGCGCCCCTATAGAGCAAGGGATGGTGAAGCTACCCGGATCTTCTTTCTTCTTGGGTAGGCTTTTTTGGATGATAGCCGAACATTCTTCTCCTAATGATATCAACCCTTCAAGCTTCTTCCGATTCGAGAGAAACCTCTTGAAGTATTTGGTATGTTTAGGGATATGATAAAATACATCGAGAAGTGGTATGTTGACGACGACTCTTTTTAAGTAAGACAACATCCTCTCATTGTCTTCTTCAGCCTTTTGATTCTTTAAACGCGAGAGATAAGGAATCCGTGTGAGAGTCGAATGTTAGATGGGAGTTGATGCTTGTGGAGGAGGGTCGTGAGGAGTCGGAGGGGGTTCAGGAACTTCTCCCTTATCCAACTCAGGCTCCCTGGTGGTGGGATTTTGAACAGGGTATGGTGGATCCTTGGTAGTAGTTCCTGATCGAGTAGTAATGGCACAAGTTGGATCATGCTGGGTTGGACCAGGTTCACTTACTCTTTTGTGGAGTTCGGCGAACTGGCTTTCTAATTCAGCTTGTTGCTCTTGAATGAATCCTTCGAGACCCTTTAAAAGCATTCCCCTTTCCGTGGCGAATTGCCCGAGTTATTTTTCAAATGCATCACGGATGGTGTATTCGGAACCCTCTTCTCCCTCAGTCTTCCATTTTAGATTACCCCAAGGAGTGTATTCATTGTATTGATAGAATACGAGGAGGGAAGGGTCATCATAGATGTCATGGCCGGAAAGGAAGGCGTGCTCTTGGCGTGTGTTATCGTCACACTCATCACTCTCGTGTGACCCTCCACAAATGTCGCATATAAGGTATGGGTTAAACAACCTCTTAGATTCTTGCGACTTTGTGAGGTATGCGAGCTTCTCTTGCGCCCTCTTCATCCGATCATCGAGAGATAATGGGCTATTATTCGAGGTAGCAGAGATACTCATCATAGTCACTGGCTCGTTCCAAGTATTATCTTGGTCCTGGACATACTCCTCCATGCGGTCCCATCCTTTTTTTGCACTGAGATTGGAAATTTTTCGGCCAGTCGAGAAGTCAATCCCCTTTTGATCATTGCGGGAGACATTGTCGTAAAAGATTTGAACAAGTAACCAAAGGTTCATACCATGGTGTGGGGCTTGTTGAATGAGGTCCTTGAAACAAGTCCAGGAGTTAACGATAGATTCTCCATTTGTTTGATCGAAGTGAAGGATTTCGCTCCTGATGGTTGCAGTTCTCCTAGGAGGAAAGAACTTTTTGGTAAACTTGGTGGTGAATTGTTCCCAAGTGAAGATGGACCTTGGAGGTAGCTTATCGAGCCACTCTTTGGCCTTTCCTTGAAGAGAAAATGGGAAAAACCGGAGTCTAGATGTCTGATTCGTCTAATGTAGTCTTAGGGGTATGTGTATGGATAAAACCACAATATCGATATAAAAAATAATCACGAAGATAGATTAAAAATTCCTTTAGGAAAAAGAATATTAAATCAAATCCCCGTGTGTGATCGTGATACGGATTAGTCAACCCGAATCGTTTCCCAACGAGGCGTGAATTGCCAACGTCGTTTTTGGTTTGGAATTTTAATGCTCGATGTTTTGATTTGTTGAATTTGATTTTATTAAAAACTACGGGAATTGGGAAAGTAATTAAGGGAATCTAATCTACGGGAAATCCTAATTACGAGAATTAACTAAAACGTAATAAACGAAACGTAAATAAAATGCAACTACGTTTAATCTAAATCCTAAAAATGTCCTAAAATTATTTTTACTCTAAATATGCAATTTGAAAACTATTTATGAATTAAAACTAATTTTTAGGATTTTTCTGGAATTTATTAGGATTAAAAATTAATTTTTAACTTTTAAAACTAATTTAAAATACTAAAAATTATGAAAATTAAAGGGAAAAATATGAAAATATTTTTCAAAAATCTAAAATAACTAAAGAGAACTTTCAAAACTAATTTTGTATTTTTCTGATTATTTTTCTATTTTCTACGAATTTAAAACTATTTAAATCTAAGTTTATGAAAAATATAAAAACTATGGCTTATGTGTAAGAAAAAGAAGTTGTAGTGTAAAAACTTATGAATAAGCTAGACAAAATAAGCTACAAGCTGTAAAAGAACACCAATTAACTACAGAAGCTATATTAAGCTAAAACTACTTAAACTAAACTACTTTCAACTATGCTAAACCTCTAATGTATTAATTGAACTGATTTGACTAATTTGATTACTTAAGCTAAAACAGCCTTGATCTACCTAATTGCAGCTTAATTATAAGCTAATCCAGTGAACTGAAACGCAAACCAGAAGTTGAAAACTCTAGACTACCAACCCAAGATCCACTAAACCAAATTTCAGGTCCTAATGATCTAGATTGAACCTTGTGCAAGGCCTGCAAGTTGGCTGGCTCACACTCAGAACCAGCTGATAGTGAACAGGGCAAATCAGCTCTAAAGAAGAGCTGATTTAATGCTTTTAACAGTTTCTAAAAATTACACAAAGATCAACTTTCAAAACTTGACCAAATGAACTTGTTTATCCCAAAATTTCACTTGAATTGAACCAAAGATGAAGCTATGAAAGGTCTATACAGTTTTGTGAAAACCTGTTTTGACACTTTTGACTTTTGAACACAGATTTGAAATTTTGACTAAACTGAGATTTAAATCAAAATGAATGACTGATTATGATGTTTAGTGATAATATGGACCTAATGCAAGCTAGATTAACTAGTTTAACACCTAAATGTAAGAAATGATTAACTGAATCTCACAGAAATGGAAATTAAGACTGATATATTGTGATTTTGACTTTGAGTGAAATAGAGTGCAAAGTTTTGACAGATTTAACTCTAGTGACCTTAATTGAGACTGAATATGCAGATTTTAAGCACAAACCAAGGCTCAATCTCACTTACACTAACTGATCCAAACACTATTAAAGCTAACAGTTATGCAATCTACTCTAGCTTATATTCTAATTCAATCAATGATAGCCAATAATAATGACCTAACAGCAGCTTAATGAACTAACAAATGCAGAATTAACATCAAATACTAACAGTTTACTACTAAGCTAATAATGCAGTTGAACATATACTAAAGGATCAGATTCTAACACTTACAAGTGTCCAGCTTATTTGCAGCTTATACCATAACCAAACTACCCTATTTTAACCAAATCAAACCCAAATCCAGCTCTGCATCACCCCAATTCTGATCCAGTACCAGCAAATCAACCCATTCTTCCACAGTTGACTTTGTTTGACTGATTTTGTGAATTGAAGTAATTTGATTATAGAACTGAGTGAGCACTTGTTAAGCACTAAATAAGCTTTTGATGAACTCAATATAACAAAACCATAAGCTGAAAACCTCTTTTAGAATTAATACGAGATATTTTTGATTTTTGAAGTATTTTCTTATTTTTTTGTGATTTTTGTTTGAAAGAGGGAATAAGCTGAAAACAATTTAAGATAAGCTAAGATGGTTTAACTGAAACACTAATAAGCTACTGAAATCAATGAAACAGTGATTGAGATTAATTGGAGATGAAAACTGAAATTACTTCTATTAATAAAACTTGTGATTACAAATGAACTGAAATTTAGAAAATACAGAATTGAAAATTAAACATTAAACATTAATAAGCTACTAGTATTCTACTCAAATTCTACATCTATTACAAGTGAAATAAGAAGGGTATTTATACACGAGCTTGAGGCCAAGGAAGGATCTAGAACTTGGCATTTGTGCTTCTTTGAGTGCATTGGTAGCCCTTGGATCACCTTCCACGTATCCCTTTTGATCTCAGCCCTTGGTTTACACATGCCACGCTTCATCCACCAATGAGAGAGCAGGGATTAGAATTTTATCACACGGATAGCTGACCTGGCAGCCCACATGTGTCAGGTGTGTCATAATGTGTCAGGGAAAGGACATAATTACCCTTAATTGTAGTGAATTTGGCTTAATTAGTGCAAGGGTATTTTAGGGTTCATGCCTGGAAATATTTGGGGGAAGATTTTGGCGCGTGGTGTTTTTTATATTATTTTGGTTTTGTTTGACCAGGCTTAAGTGTTGACCGGGTAAAGGGTTACGGGTTTGGGTGGCTTTGAACCGTGGGTTATAATTTAGGATTGGACCGGGTATAGGGGAAGTGAATTGGGCCTTGGATTTTATTATTTGGATTTAGGACTAGTTTAGGACCCAAGTAGAATTATAAGGACCAAAAGTGCATATACTGAAAATCCAGGGACCAAACTTGTAAATCTGAAAATGTCTTCCAAGGGCCATTGTTGCCAATCTCAAATAATCCAAGGGCTGAATTTGCAACTTCTGAAACTTCAGGGTAGATTCTGCCAAATGCTCAAAGTTCAGGGACTGATTCTGACAATTCTTCAAATATGATCATATCTTCCAAAAATTATCTTTTCAGCATAGAATTCTTCACAAATGCAAAATTCTGATCTTCTGGCTCAACTCTGGCACTCTTAATCTCTCGTGCTCGGATTTACGTCTGATTTAGCTTCTTTTTGTGTGTTTTGACATATCCGTACCTGCACAAGCACAAACTCAAGAAAACAACGAATATTAGCAATAAACGGCTCTTTCTTGGTTATTTTGGGCTGATTTTGATAAAGAAATGATATGTGTTTTTGCACATATCAAAATACCCCAGACGAGACCATTGTCGTGTCCTCACGCAATGCAATCAACTCACGCTTCTAAAACCAAGGATTTCAATCTCTTTCTACTAAACCTATGAAGAAGTAGCAAAGATTCCTCAAAAGAGATTAAGAAAGCCTTAATTCTAAAAACGCCCCGTTTACCTTTTATATTTCACATATAGATATTACGATTAAGCACATTCCGGTTATGAGTGACGGTTTGTTGAAATTTCATGTCGATCAATAACTCCAACATTTTTCAAAAGACACGTTAGGATCACGGAGTAAGAAACACAACACAGCGTGAAGTGACCATACGGATAGAATACATCGTCCCTGATTTTTCACAAGTCCCCAAACTAAGCGTAAAATCGAACTCATTGTTAAATATGATTCTAGATGCTAACACTACCAATGGAAGTTACTTGTGTAATTACCTTTTGTTCCCATTTTCCTATTTTCCTCTAGATTTTTTATTTTTGTGAGAACTGAATTTCTTCAAATTTCTCGTTTCGATAACTTTTATTCCGATAAAGATACAAAGCTAAGTCGCTAATTAGTTATCTATCTTCTCTCAAGAACCATTGTTCCAAAAATGAGGTCCACATCAAGAAATTTTTATTCACTTATATTTTTGATTTTTCCTCTTTTTTTTTTTTTTTTTTTTTTTTTTTTTTTTTTTTTTTTTTTGCACTTATACTTTTTACTTATACTAGCTATGAACTACGGAGCTTCACGGGGTAATTCCAAGACTATAGGCTTCATGAAATGAGGATCCCAGTTAGTTAGACCAAGAACCTCACCCAATCCTGGCTAAAGATCCAAGGGTCCGATCTCGACACCGCAGCTCATAACTTTATTTATTACTTATTACTTATTACGAGTCCTTGATGTGTACCCAATTTTTAAAACAAATATTCTTTTAAGAAGATAAAGAACTAACTATCGCCAAAAACTCAACATCTCTAATTATTGTTTAGACAAATATGGGGTGAAACAATTTTGTGGGAACAAAAAGCCATAAGTACCTTCGATGGGCTCTAAAGAGAACCAACTACTCCACGCTTAGCATCTAAACTCATAAGTAACTCTATCATTTCTCGATCTCCGCAAATTTAAAATCCCAAATAATGAGATCCGCGGATGCTTAGCCGATAATTTTTTAGATTATCTATGGTTAAGGGAACAAGCTAGGGCTCAACACGCCCGGTCAAGTCAGAATTCTATTCCTACTCTCACCAGCGGAAAGTCAACAAGGTGTTAAAACATATATTAATTTAGCTAATGTTTCGTCAAATAATCTCAAGTCTCGCATTTTTAAAGTCACTTATTAGAAACTAGCAAATCTTTTCAAAGCTTCGCATATATAAAATCACTTAGGGAGACTTGCAAATTCTTGGCCTTGTGAGCTAGAATCGCATTTTATATCCTCTTGTCTAAGCAATTAGCAAAGACTATTCCAAGAAAAACGCATATTTAAAGAAACTTCTAAGAGACTAGCAAGAACTTTTCGATCATAAAACTAACAAAAGCTTACAAATTTTTGAAATTTTCTCATTTTTGCACAATATTTTTCATTTTCTAAGGAAAAACGGGGTTGCGAGAATTCACGACAAAAATAAGCAAGTGCGGTCAAATCAAATCAATGATTACCCTACCCCAGACTAGAACGGAACATTGTCCTCAATGTTTAAAAGCAAGGGTATCAACGAAAATCTAAAAGCCGTTTATTAAGTATGCTCAAAGATAAACGTTAGTCGATAAGATTAGGATATCGGATTTCCATCAGCATCGATCATGAAACTCGAGTGGAGAAAAGACAAACTTCGAGCACGAGAGTCTTCATATCGGGAACATCCTAAACACAACATCACAAACAACCAAACACGAGAAATCGAAGAGACTAACCCCTTCACGTCACTTATTAGAAAATAGAAAGAAAATAGAGATAAGCATAGGGTGCCTCCCACGAAGCGCTACTGTTTTTGGTCACCGAGTCGCTAGCTTGACTCGATCCCCGAATTCAGTTGTCCTTAGGGAAAGTTTGGAGATCCGGGACAACCATAGAAGTGATGTCCCCTCCAAAATAATGTTTCACACGATGACCATTCACCTTGAAATTTGGGCCATCGGGTTGAGAAAGCTCTACCGTTCCATACGGGAAAACCTGAGCAATGGTGAATGGTCCGGACCAACGGGTTTTGAGTTTGCCCGAGAATATCTTCAAGCGAGAGTTAAAGAGGAGAACTTGATCATCAACGTTGAAAACGTGGTTTTTGATTTTAGCATCATGAATCCTCTTAGTCTTCTCTTTGAAAATCAAAGAATTCTCGTAGGCTTGATCCCTAAGTTCGTTTAATTCATTCAATTGAACTTTCCGGTGATCACCCGCGGTCTTAAGATCAAAGTTTGCATGTTTCAAGGCCCAGAATGCCTTATGCTCGAGCTCGATGGACAAGTGACAAGCTTTTCCATACACCAACTTAAATGGGGTGCACCCGATGGGTGTCTTGTATGCGATGCGAAAAGCCCATAATGCATCATCTAACTTATCGGCCCATGAAGCTCGATTTTCTCCTACGGTACTTTCTAAAATCCTTTTCAAACCACGATTCGAGACCTCAACTTGTCCGCTCGTTTGCGGGTGATACGCGGTAGAAAGACGATGGGTAACTCCATATTTAGCCATAACTTTAGCAAATTGTTCATTACAGAAATGGGTACCGCGATCACTGATGATAGCACGAGGTGCTCCGAATCGGGAAAATAAATTCTTCAAAAACTTAACAACCACTCGGGCGTCATTGGTGGGGAGCGCCTTCGCTTCAACCCATTTAGACAAGTAGTCGACGGCCACGAGGATATACTTATTACCCCTAGATGATGGAAATGGTCCCATAAAATCGATTCCCCACACGTCAAAAATCTCACAAACTTGAATAGCATTTTGTGGCATTTCATCCTTTTGCGAAATTTTCCCTTGACGTTGGCAAGAATCACAAGATTTAACTAAATCATGAGCATCTCGATATACGGTAGGCCAATAAAATCCGGAATCAAAAACCTTTTTAGCGGTGTAGCTTGCACCATGATGGCGACCAGTGGGTCCGTTATGGCAAGCAGTGAGAATATCAAGGGCCTCTTGGCCATGAACACACCGCCGGATTACTTGATCCGCACAAATCTTAAACAAGTAGGGGTCGTCCCAGAAATAATGCTTAACATCTTTGAAAAACTTTTTCTTTTGTTGGGACGACATCCCTTTCACGATGAAATTGCCCGCATGGTAATTTGCAAAGTCGGCAAACCATGGGGTGTTCGGGTCTTTCTTAGCAATCATCCCAAGTGTCTCAAGAGGAAATGTTTCCGTGATCTCCTTTTTCTCGAGCACACTTTGATGGGGATTCTCAAGTCTAGAAAGGTGATCGGCAGCAAGGTTCTCCGCTCCTTTTTTGTCAAGAATAGTAACATCAAACTCTTGAAGGAGGAGAACCCACCGAAGTAATCGTGTCTTAGCATCTTGCTTTGCCAAAAGATACTTTAGGGCAGAATGGTCGGTATACACTATGGTCTTCGATAAGACAAGGTAGGGTCTAAATTTCTCGAAAGCATAAACAACGGCCAATAATTCCTTTTCAGTAGTCGTGTAATTGTGTTGGGCCTCAGACAATGTCTTACTCGCATAGTGTATGGGTTGAAAATGTTTCGATTTACGTTGCCCCAAGACTGCCCCAATTGCGTAATCACTTGCATCACACATGAGCTCAAAGGGCAAATCCCAGTCGGGGGCAACTAAGATCGGAACCTCAGTTAATTTCTTTTTGAGAAAATTAAAGGCTTCAACGCATTCATTGGTGAAGATAAACGGAGCATCCTTCTCGAGGAGATGGGTCAGAGGGCGGGCTATCTTAGAGAAATCTTGGATGAAACGGCGATAGAAACCGGCATGACCCAAAAAACTCCGAATACCTTTGACGGTAGTGGGATGAGGGAGTTTAGCTATAACGTCAACTTTAGCTCGGTCGACCTCAATCCCAGATTTTGAAATCTTATGGCCGAGGACAATGCCCTCTCGAACCACGAAATGGCACTTCTCCCAATTCAAGACCAAATTGGTGTCTTCACACCGTTTGAGCATGTGGTCTAGATGAGAGAGGCAAGAAGTGAAAGAATCTCCATAAACTGAGAAATCATCCATAAAAACTTCCATAGACTTCTCGATCATGTCATGAAAAATAGCCATCATGCACCTTTGGAACGTTCCGGGAGCATTGCATAAACCAAATGGCATTCGTCGGTAAGCAAACGTTCCATAAGGGCACGTGAAAGTCGTTTTCTCTTGATCCTGCGGATCGATCGGAATTTGAAAGTAACCGGAGAAACCATCGAGAAAGCAATAGAACTCATTCCCCGCTAAACGTTCGAGCATCTGATCCATAAAAGGTAGCGGGAAATGGTCCTTACGAGTCGCATCATTCAATTTCCGGTAATCAATACACACCCTCCATCCAGTGATGAGGCGTGTGGAAATCAATTCATTATCTTCGTTCATAACTACGGTCATTTCACCTTTCTTCGGGACACAATGGATAGGGCTAACCCATGAGCTATCGGAGATTGGATAAATGATTCCGGCGTCGAGGAGTTTCAGCACTTCCTTTTTGATAACCTCATGAATTTTCGGATTAACCCTACGTTGTTGTTGAATAACGGGTTTACAATCGTCTTCCATTAAGATCTTGTGAGTACAAAAACGAGGGTTTATGCCCTTAATGTCGGAAATTTGCCAAGCGATGGCACTCTTATGTTTTCGAAGAATATCCAAAAGTGCGGTTTTCTCCTCATCTTTTAAGTTTTTAGCAATGATGACGGGAAATTTATTCGGTTCTTCAAGAAAAGCGTATTCAAGATGAGGAGGTAAATCCTTGAGCTCGGGCTCTGGAGGTTTTTCGTTAGACGTTTGTACGGATTTGATTTCTTCAATCGTGATTGCTTTCGGAGGGAGTGACGGTAATGGATCTTCATTCAACAATTTCTCAAGATAAAGGATATCTCCCTCCGAATCATAAACACCATCATCAATTCCCGGCGGAATCGATTCATCATCAGCAAGAAACTCATCGATCTCTTCCAAAAGGAAATCACCTCCCTCGAATGGAGTGAGAGAGGGGGAAGAGTCGGCAATGATTGGTTCAGAAGGTGAATCAGAAGAAGTAGAATTTTTAGCAAAACCGAGAACTTCTTGAGCGTACTCCTCACAAGAAACATCAATAACGTCGATTCGATTAATGGAAGCATCGTCGAAATTTGAGGAGTACCTCGTCGTTTGATTAATGTTGAATGTGACGGCTTCTTGATTAACTCGCAACGTAATCTCTCCTTCGAACACATCAATTAAGGCACGACCGGTCCTTAAGAAACATCTCCCAAGAATGATGGGTACTCGAGGGTCAGCATCGAAATCTACCACAACAAAATCCGCGGGAAAATAGAACTCCCCCACTTTGACAAAGACATCCTCGGCTATACCCTTTGGATGGGTCGTAGAATGATCGGCTAGCTCGAGGGTCATACACGTTGGGGTAAGTGGGGGTAAGGAAAGTTTTTCGTAGATTGATTTCGGCATCAAATTTATACTCGCGCCAAGATCGGCCAAGGCGGAGCATTGAACAATTCCTTGAAAATCACACGGAATGAGGAATTTGCCGGGGTCACCTAACTTTTCGGGAAGTTTCTTGAGGATAACCGCCGAACAATTCTCATTCAGAGATGTCGTAGCAAGCTCATATAGTTTCTCCTTGTTCGTAAGTAATCCCTTAATCGTAGAAGCAAGTTTGGGCATCAAGAGAAGGGCATCTGCAAAACTGATCTCCACATTCAAGTCTTTGAAGATTTGGAAAAACGTTTCCATTTGATGATTCGACTTTTCACGAAGAGTTTGATCTTTAAGACGAGACGGATATGGGATAGACGGTTTCGGATTAGCTTTCTTCACATTAACGGGAGCATCTTCGGGCTCAGAATCTTGGACAACCATGGGTTGGACATTCACAGTACTCCCCTTATTAGTAGGAAGCACCGAGTCCTTTGTCACCCTAGTCTCACGGTCTACCACACGAGACGGAGAAGAAGGATTAGTGGTAGGAGCCGCGGGTCCATCGTAAGCAACACCACTTTGGGTAGTGATCGCTTTCATGTCACCTCTCGGGTTAGGAATCGTATTACTTGGAAGAGAACCGGAACCCGAGGGTTGAGAATAAGAAGTAGACGGTTGATTGGCTTGAAAGAAACTAGCCATCATATTCCTTATTTCAGTCATCTGCTTGTTACTCGCAGCTTCAATTTCCTTTTTGAAATCCGTCCTCATGCCGTTAATTTGAGTTTGCAAACATTTAATGGTGTTGTCGGAGTTCTTCATGTAAGTTAAAAACTCGTTGTTCGGAGCAACTTGATGAGAAGGTTGTTGATATTGCTGTTGAGGAGGAGGTGGTTGTTGGTAAACTTGAGGTGGAGGAGCTTGGTAGTGTTGATTTCCATGATTAGCTCCTCGGTTTTGATTGTTGTTACCATTGAAATGGTTTTGATTATGGTTTTGTTGTTGAGGTTGGTTGAAACCGGGAGGTCCGAGATAATTGTTTGAACGGTAGCTAAGAAGATTTCGATCTCCTTGCGGTTGATTGTAGTTCCCTGTAGCAGCATAAACATTCTCATGTGCGTAGCCACCGGCGGCTGTGCACTCGGAATAAGAATGTGGACCTCCACAAGTCTCACAAGTCGGGTGTACCGCTTTCACTTGTTGATTTTGACTAGACAGATGCATTTGGTACATTTTTAACATAGCCGTGTTCAAATCATCAACTTTCTTATGAAGAGCCGTATCGTGAGAAGAAAACGAATTTGATCTAAATGATTCACCCCTTTCGGCGGTAGAATCCCAATAATTGTGATGAGCGGTCATGTTCTCAATAAGATCGTAACATTCTTCGGGACGTCTTTTCATGAAAGTTCCACCGGCAGCAGCATTGATTGTATCACGATGTCTCAATGTCAAACCGTTATAAAACGTATCAATTTGAGTGACAAGCAACATGTTATGATTCGGACATCGATCAATTGCAAGCTTATATCGTTCCCAAGCTTCAAACAAAGATTCGTCGGGATATTGTCGGAAATTACTGATATCGTTTCTCAACTTCGTCACCATCGACGGTGGAAAATACTTTGCCAGAAACTTCGAAACCATTTCCTCGAAGGTATGAATCGAATTCTTCGGGAGTCGATCAAACCAAGAAGTGGCATGATGAGTCAAAGAGTATGGGAAAAGATAGAGACGAAGGGCGTCATCGGAGACCCCATTTTGTTTCATACTCTGGGTGACGGTTAAAAATTTATCAAGATGCTTGTTTGCATCGTCATCGGGTAAACCATGAAATTGACAACTGTTTTTTACTTGTTCTATCATATGATGTTTCAAGCTAAAATCAGTAGCTTGAATATTAGTCGGTGCAATGGGTCCTCCCCTCCCGTACATTGTAGGTTGACATAGCTCCTCCATCGTTCGGAGATCGGGAGCTACATTTTGATTAACGGGAGGAGGATTAGGACCGGGGTTTGGTGGTACGTTGGCAGCAGCCATGTTACGTAACTTGGGTACGTTCTGATTCTGATTCTGAAGTCGTCTTGATCGAGAGCGAGTGCGCATGCACTTAAAAACCAAGGCAATTAAAAGAGACCGGTATTCGAAAACACAGTGAACTTAACCAATAATCCCAAGTGAATAAATCACCTCTATAAGACAAACGCACAAGCGAGCGGAGAAGCTTTTTTAGGTCAGCGCGAAGCTTATTAAAAACCCGCCTCTTTTCAGCCGCAATTTAATGTCAGGCCGTCCTTATACCCACCACACAGTTTGTTTATCCGATAGAAATAAATCAATTCACAAGCGACACAAAGGCAAGTTTTTGATCTTTAGTTCGGGAACTTATTAATGATAACACCTCCGTTGAGAATGTTATATAATTGGTGTCTTCTATTTAAGCTCAAAAACACAAGAGAAAATCTTTTTGTATTTTTTAATATGATATATATATATACAAAAGAAAAAGAAAAATATTTTTTACTTTTTTCGGCCAGTCGAGAAGTCAATCCCCTTTTGATCATTGCGGGAGACATTGTCGTAAAAGATTTGAACAAGTAACCAAAGGTTCATACCATGGTGTGGGGCTTGTTGAATGAGGTCCTTGAAACAAGTCCAGGAGTTAACGATAGATTCTCCATTTGTTTGATCGAAGTGAAGGATTTCGCTCCTGATGGTTGCAGTTCTCCTAGGAGGAAAGAACTTTTTGGTAAACTTGGTGGTGAATTGTTCCCAAGTGAAGATGGACCTTGGAGGTAGCTTATCGAGCCACTCTTTGGCCTTTCCTTGAAGAGAAAATGGGAAAAACCGGAGTCTAGATGTCTGATTCGTCTAATGTAGTCTTAGGGGTATGTGTATGGATAAAACCACAATATCGATATCAAAAATAATCACGAAGATAGATTAAAAATTCCTTTAGGAAAAAGAATATTAAATCAAATCCCGTGTGTGATCGTGATACGGATTAGTCAACCCGAATCGTTTCCCAACGAGGCGTGAATTGCCAACGTCGTTTTTGGTTTGGAATTTTAATGCTCGATGTTTTGATTTGTTGAATTTGATTTTATTAAAAACTACGGGAATTGGGAAAGTAATTAAGGGAATCTAATCTACGGGAAATCCTAATTACGAGAATTAACTAAAACGTAATAAACGAAACGTAAATAAAATGCAACTACGTTTAATCTAAATCCTAAAAATGTCCTAAAATTATTTTTACTCTAAATATGCAATTTGAAAACTATTTATGAATTAAAACTAATTTTTAGGATTTTTCTGGAATTTATTAGGATTAAAAACTAATTTTTAACTTTTAAAACTAATTTAAAATACTAAAAATTATGAAAATTAAAGGGAAAAATATGAAAATATTTTTCAAAAATCTAAAATAACTAAAGAGAATTTTCAAAACTAATTTTGTATTTTTCTGATTATTTTTCTATTTTCTACGAATTTAAAACTATTTAAATCTAATTAAATGGCTAAAAATTACAAAATAAGCTAGGAAAAATCTAGAAAAATTATTTTTTTTGCTTTTTGTATTTATTTTAATCTATGAAAATTGAAAAATTATTTTTTTGAAACTTTTTTCCTGAATTATTTGTAATAAAAGCTATTTAAAAAGACCTAGAAACTGTTTTAAAATAGGAAAAATAGTAAATAGAACTGGAAAAATCTGAATGTTTCAGGAAAAGTCTAAAATTATATTCTAATTTTATGAAAAATATAAAAACTATGGCTTATGTGTAAGAAAAAGAAGCTGTAGTGTAAAAACTTATGAATAAGCTAGACAAAATAAGCTACAAGCTGTAAAAGAACACCAATTAACTACAGAAGCTATATTAAGCTAAAACTACTTAAACTAAACTACTTTCAACTATGCTGAACCTCTAATGTATTAATTGAACCGATTTGACTAATTTGATTACTTAAGCTAAAACAGCCTTGATCTACCTAATTGCAGCTTAATTATAAGCTAATCCAGTGAACTGAAATGCAAACCAGAAGTTGAAAAGTCTAGACTACCAACCCAAGATCCACTAAACCAAATTTCAGGTCCTAATGATCTAGATTGAACCTTGTGCAAGGCCTGCAAGTTGGCTGGCTCACACTCAGAACCAGCTGATAGTGAACAGGGCAAATCAGCTCTAAAGAAGAGCTGATTTAATGCTTTTAACAGTTTCTAAAAATTACACAAAGATCAACTTTCAAAACTTGACCAAATGAACTTGTTTATCCCAAAATTTCACTTGAATTGAACCAAAGATGAAGCTATGAAAGGTCTATACAGTTTTGTGAAAACCTGTTTTGACACTTTTGACTTTTGAACACAGATTTGAAATTTTGACTAAACTGAGATTTAAATCAAAATGAATGACTGATTATGATGTTTAGTGATAATATGGACCTAATGCAAGCTAGATTAACTAGTTTAACACCTAAATGTAAGAAATGATTAACTGAATCTCACAGAAATGGAAATTAAGACTGATATATTGTGATTTTGACTTTGAGTGAAATAGAGTGCAAAGTTTTGACAGATTTAACTCTAGTGACCTTAATTGAGACTGAATATGCAGATTTTAAGCACAAACCAAGGCTCAATCTCACTTACACTAACTGATCCAAACACTATTAAAGCTAACAGTTATGCAATCTACTCTAGCTTATATTCTAATTCAATCAATGATAGCCAATAATAATGACCTAACAGCAGCTTAATGAACTAACAAATGCAGAATTAACATCAAATACTAACAGTTTACTACTAAGCTAATAATGCAGTTGAACATATACTAAAGGATCAGATTCTAACACTTACAAGTGTCCAGCTTATTTGCAGCTTATACCATAACCAAACTACCCTATTTTAACCAAATCAAACCCAAATCCAGCTCTGCATCACCCCAATTCTGATCCAGTACCAGCAAATCAACCCATTCTTCCACAGTTGACTTTGTTTGACTGATTTTGTGAATTGAAGTAATTTGATTATAGAACTGAGTGAGCACTAGTTAAGCACTAAATAAGCTTTTGATGAACTCAATATAACAAAAACATAAGCTGAAAACCTCTTTTAGAATTAATACGAGATATTTTTGATTTTTGAAGTATTTTCTTATTTTTTTGTGATTTTTATTTGAAAGAGGGAATAAGCTGAAAACAATTTAAGATAAGCTAAGATGATTTAACTGAAACACTAATAAGCTACTGAAATCAATGAAACAGTGATTGAGATTAATTGGAGATGAAAACTGAAATTACTTCTATTAATAAAACTTGTGATTACAAATGAATTGAAATTTAGAAAATACAGAATTGAAAATTAAACATTAAACATTAATAAGCTACTAGTATTCTACTCAAATTCTACATCTATTACAAGTGAAATAAGAAGGGTATTTATACACGAGCTTGAGGCCAAGGAAGGATCTAGAACTTGGCATTTGTGCTTCTTTGAGTGCATTGGTAGCCCTTGGATTACCTTCCACGTATCCCTTTTGATCTCAGCCCTTGGTTTACACATGCCACGCTTCATCCACCAATGAGAGAGCAGGGATTAGAATTTTATCACACGGATAGCTGACCTGGCAGCCCACATGTGTCAGGTGTGTCATAATGTGTCAGGGAAAGGACATAATTACCCTTAATTGTAGTGAATTTGGCTTAATTGGTGCAAGGGTATTTTAGGGTTCATGCCTGGAAATATTTGGGGGAAGATTTTGGCGCGTGGTGTTTTTTATATTATTTTGGTTTTGTTTGACCAGGTTTAAGTGTTGACCGGGTAAAGGGTTACGGGTTTGGGTGGCTTTGAACCGTGGGTTATAATTTACGATTGGACCGGGTATAGGGGAAGTGAATTGGGCCTTGGATTTTATTATTTGGATTTAGGACTAGTTTAGGACCCAAGTAGAATTATAAGGACCAAAAGTGCATATACTGAAAATCCAGGGACCAAACTTGTAAATTTGAAAATGTCTTCCAAGGGCCATTGTTGCCAATCTCAAATAATCCAAGGGCTGAATTTGCAACTTCTGAAACTTCAGGGTAGATTCTGCCAAATGCTCAAAGTTCAGGGACTGATTCTGACAATTCTTCAAATATGATCATATCTTCCAAAAATTATCTTTTTAGCATAGAATTCTTCACAAATGCAAAATTCTGATCTTCCGGCTCAACTCTAGCACTCTTAATCTCTCGTGCTCGGATTTACGTCTGATTTAGTTTCTTTTTGTGTGTTTTGACATATCCGTACCTGCACAAGCACAAACTCAAGAAAACAACGAATATTAGCAATAAACGGCTCTTTCTTGGTTATTTTGGGCTGATTTTGATTAAGAAATGATATGTGTTTTTGCACATATCAATGTCTCCTTGGATGCTCCGTCAACATTGATAGTATCCACAGTTTTTAAAAATTGTTTGATGTGATGAATTGGGTTTTCGCTGTGGGATCCGTGAAATTGATACCCATTCTGGATAAGCCAAATTTCTGAGGCATGCAACACTTCATTGATCTGTTCGGAAGGGTAAACAATGGCGCTGGTAAATCCAGATGAGGTGGGAGAAGAGTACTCCCTAAGGACTTTTGCCTTTGGTTTATTGATAGGTCCATTGACAGGAATAGCGGGGATTTCCTCGCTATGTTGGCTCAGATTGTTTGTTAATGGTTTCAGGAGACTTGGGGGAATGTGTGGACTCTTCGTCAGTTACAGCTTCATCAAAATCGATGGTGGTGCCTTGAGGTTCTGACTCATGGAGAGCTCTTCTTCGCTTATACAGCTCTCTCTCGGGTTCGGCAAAGGGCTCAAAAAGGGTTTTGGTGGAACTACGGGTCCTAAGTTGTCTAAGGGAGTTGGCTGGGGGAAATGGCTGGTTTGGTGGTGGGTTATCACTTTCCATGATGAAAAGTGATGGGATTTACGAACAAAGTCACGAAGAAGGGGGATAGACTACGATGAAGCTAAAATTGAGAAAAAAATCTTACTTGATAGGAATCAAGCAAGGGAACCTAAACGAGATAGAAATCTAACTAGCTATTTTATTCCCTGGCAGCGGCGTCAAAAACTTGATGCGCGTACAAGGCGCGTTCGGGGTCAAAGGAAACTTCCTTTTCATCGAGCAAGTTTTTCAACACCCTAGGCAGTGAACCTAATCGTTGTAGTGTAGTATTGGGTAAGCCTCGGGTATTGATATCGTTCTCTAGGGGAATAGGAATGCTAGTGAGAAATTACTACGCTAAGGTTGAGGTTGAGGAAGATTATTTTTTATCTTTTTATATTTTTTTAGAAACTAAAGGTAAAATCTCGGGGTTTGGATTTGGGGGTTGGTACTTCTACCGATTACTTCTACTATCTAATTATCTAACTAATGGGTAGTCTATGTCTTTTTGAAGTGTGCTCGTATGATGATTAATGATGTGTTTACCTAGATACTATTACTCCCTAGTTATCTTTTATTGGTGGTTGAATTGTCACGTCCTTATTCTTAACGCGTTGTGTTTTCTAAGGTCGTAGGGTGTGCTTTTATCCCTAACTCTTTGAGACTACCTTAAGGTTAATGACTACGAAACCTCTAGGATTCATAAACTTAACACTAAGGTTATCTTCCGATGTTTATCCTACAGTTCCACTAGTAACTATAAACTAATGTTCAACAAAGATTAATCAAGCATTAAAAACACAACGATGGCCTAATGCACTCCTAAGCCAATTACAGTTAAGATAAGAGACAACCAATCAATAATAAATAACTAGGTTTAATAGATCTAAGCATACACACATTTAATCGAAGAAAGAATGAAATCAAGGGAATAAATAACTTATCTCGATGTAAAATATGGTATGAGAACCCTAAAATACTGTCCAAACCGAACTACAATCGTTTTATGTTTTTACTCCACAAGTCTACCTCCTAAAAACTGAAAAATCGAATTCTATATATAGTTTTACAACTGCGACGGCGTCGCCTTATAGGTGGGACGCCGTCTGATCGCCGTCATTAGGTTTTCGTCTTGGCCAAGTCATCATTGGGACGGCGTCACGTTGTGGTTGTGACGTCGTCTGTCTTCAGCAGTGACGTCGTCTGAGTCTGGATCTAGGCCGTCTGAGAAGAAAAGTCTTCGTGACGCCCTTACTCTTCAAAGCCTGAAGCTGTCAGGTGTAAAATAGCAATTTCGCTCCCGAGTCGTCACAAAATAGGGACGACGTCGCTCTCTGTTTGGGACGCCGTCAGGTGTTATTCCAGTAGTTTGAGTGTCTTAATCTTGAGTTAGGCATTTTCTTCACATATTCCCTCCTTTTCGTCCAAAAATGCATCATTTTAGCATTTTGCTTCCAAGAGACCTAAAAAGTGAAAAGGAACGAAATTAAGCAGTAACGGATATAAAAGTGGACGATTAAGGGCTTAAATGACCCCTTAAAAGTGTACGTTTTAAATCCTTATCAGCCCTCAAGTAGGCTAGCACGATATACCAAAGTACATCTACAGTTCAGGTGAGTCGTTGAGGTACACCGAAGCATCACCTCACGACTGTAGACCATTTGAGACACACCAAGCATAACCCAATAGGAGTTACCGAAGTGACCTACTGTCAGGGCTGTTTGATGTTGACCATGGCAGGAGTTTCCATTCAATCACTGAGGATCACGTATGTGAATCCCCTCATAAATGTTCTCGTCAGATTGCTAAGATCTGCGAAGGACTCGAGAATGTGTCACTTGTGTCCTTATTGTCGAACAACAAGTGATGAAGAATCAAGTGTTCCTAAGCGAAGACTAGGGAGAGGGTCTCCTTCTTCAATACCAAAAATCTCTAAGAGAAAGTCGATAGATTACGTAGGGTTCCCTGTGAGAATGAAATAAGCTCTTTTGAGAGAACTTGAGTGGCTTAGAAGGTTTAGTGCATTGCGCACTGAGTCCATGATGACTTTGTCTTCAATACCGGTGTCACCTTCTAACATCCAGTAGTATATGAATTGAACCCGGTGTCTGCCCTAAGTTGAATCATATGGAGGGCTATTTATTTTCACCCTTTTCTTTAACTTTTCTTTTTAATTCTTCAACTCCTTCTTTCTCCGATTCTCATTTTCTCCTTTTTTCAATCATACCTAAGGACTTCTAAATACTAACTATTTGTTGTGTCCTTGGGTAGATCCCTCCGGCTCTGGCGGATCATATGACGTTTATTCCTAAACTTAGTCACCTTATAACTCCATGACTATCCTATGTTGCTATAAAACCATTTTCTTGAAAATCTGTCAAAGTGTTTATTAATGAAAACATGTTTGAAACACCCCGAGAGTTTTTTATTTTATTAAATACTCCCCTCCACATGTGCTTATGAGTTTTGACAAAAATCTGCACACTGAGGGTAAAGCGCGCACTTTTGAATTGATCGACTCAAGATAGACAATTCCCCGCGAGACACGGTTACGTTGTATAGTTAAAGAGATCCATTGTCAGCTTTTAGGTGACAACTAGCTCTAAAACTACCTTGAAGATTTGAACAAACATGGAAAAGGTTGTCAAACCTGTCAAAGTTCATGTCTATCAAGAGTTTCTCGAATTGGTACGATCTACTAAGACAAGTCTTTTCGATTTGTGACATTTCAGAGACTCGTCAATTCGTGGGTTAAGTCTTTGCACACTGAGATTTCATTTATTTTCCAACATATTTTAATCACGTATTTTTCTCCCCCTCCAAAATGGTATATTGATGTTATTTATGATGAAATATTGATTTAAAATATGACCATTTCGAGTTTTACGGGAAGATTTCCATAAAGAGCCTTTGTTTGAACAATTACATTTGCAAATACCCCCCCTTAACAAGTGATATTAACTTTTGAGGTTTGTAAAACACGAGAGGGAATACTTGTTTTGAGCAAGATTATGAAAATATTTAAAGATTTGATTAATTTTACTCAAAAGTAAGAAGCTTTCGCTCCTTTTGTAAGGATTGTGGCACTGAAGCGTACCACAGGGTCCTTTCATGACAAGTTCGGGTTGTACGCTGTTATATATGCACAAACCATAATGAATATAAATTAATAAATCAAACAATCAAAATCACAATCAAGAATGTTAAGAGTACCCAATGATTACAAATGACCAGCTACTTTCTGTGGACGTTGGTATGTCAGAATTGAGAAGCTTGGTCTTCCTCCCACATAGCTTTCCAACCTTCGCATCTAGTCCTAATGAATAAACCTTTCATAAATCCTAGTAATAAACCGATGAACCTCCTTGCGATCCTTAGAATTCCATCTCTTCGGCTAAACCATACCCATCTGAATGTCCTTCAAACGATACACCAATCCATCTCGAACCATCTTCACTGTGGCGTCACAGAACTTGTGAATTTCATCGAATGCCATGAAACACGTATGATGATTTTCACTTCGGTAGACAATCCCAAACTTTGGTTTATGCAAGATTTTGTACTGAGGTTCTTGATTGAGTTCGTTGAAGTGTAGAAGTGGTGCAGTGAGATTGAGTTGTTTCTGGTAAGATTCGACTCCGAGTTGTAAGTCTTCAACACGTTCCTGAATAATTTTGCTTCGGATGAAAATGAGAAGTGCAGTTATGTACTTGATCTGAATCTCTGTCGAGAACTGATGCATCCTTCCTTGCACCTTTAGGAGATACATATATTCAATGTCGTTGAGCGACAGATCCGAAAAGTCAGCTTTGGAGAAATCATACTCTTTTTCATCTTGTCTTTTGACGACTATCTTGGATAAGAAGGAGTAATCCCACTTGGTAGCCAAGTTAACCGACATGATAGCAACTATTCTCTAGTCATGCTTCACGTCCTTATTCGACTTGCCAACTCTGCAGCTCCTGTAGTAAAGCCTTCTCCTTTCCTGCCAGTGATGAATTCCAAACTTAGCATCGATGTCGTACTCCACAACCTTGTCAACGAACAAGTTTGTGGCATCTTCTTCAATGGCTTTGTTGTTGGAGTACGAGGCAGATGGTATGTTGAATGTAAGCTATGTAGCATACTTTTTACTGACACTGCTTCCGTGTTGAAGATATTCCAAATCGTTGTTGAAGAAGAAGCGGAATGGGATCCATGGTAGTTTTGGTTTTCCGATCGTCGGTAGTGGTTTGGTCCAATCTATGTAGTAGGGTTGATTGTCCTTTCTTGTGTAGTCGATGTTGGACACCTGGTTGAGCCAATCTATATTGTTGGACATTGCACGTGCAATGTTGTCCAAATGATATTCTAGCTCAATTGCACTTCAGGATCTTTCTTTGAGAAGAGTGAATGCATCATTCTTGATCCTTCGGAGTTCCCGTTTAGTCAGCTTCTTGATCTTGAATTCATCTTTAAGGATTTGAACTTGCTCAAGAGTTCGACCATCTACCCGCTCTTGACCTTCTTCTAGGCGTGGTTGTGCCTCAACCATGTTGTTAAACCATTCAAACTCCTCTGAAGTATCTTCATCTAACCATGAGACGACTGAAGGTTTCTTTTTCTTCTGTCGGGAGGATGATTCTGGTCTTGTTGATGGTTGTGGCGTTGGTTGATGTTGAGGCTCAGGAATATCATGATCCTCACCACCAGTGTACGTGAAGTAATCACTGGTTTTCTGCTGAGGTGGTGTGGATTATGTATCCTTTGGTTGTTCAGATAGTGGTTGTTGTGCAACTTGTTGGGGGGGGGGGGGTTGTCTTAGAAGGTAGTGGTGGCACGGATGATGACGACCCACTAGTCTTCTTTTGTCTTTTGGCATTTGGATCCTCATCCTTGTCATCATCATTTCTTGGCCGTTTGCCTTGCCCCGTGTCTTCTTTACAAGACGTTTTGAGTTGTCGCTCAAGAAGAATATCATAAAGTTTTACATCATCCGGGATGAAAGATGGAGCTCTAGCAGCCATTTTCATCACTAGTTCTACAATTAATTCTTCCTCGGAGACAACTGGAGGCTTGACAGGTTTGGTTTGCATGACCACATGTGTTGTAGTAATGACCTGCTTAACCACTTGTTGAATCATTGGTTGGAGTTGCTTTTTGAACATTTCTCTAGTGACACCAGGAACCGTGTTGAGAAGAAATGTGTGAGTCTAGTTCTTGATTTGTTCATTTATTTCACCTTGAACGTCCCGAGAGAGAAACTCCTGAATCTGGTCTCTTTGGCCTTGAAACGTATCCATTTGTGTCGTAAAATCTGTAACCACGTCGGCCAGTAAATTCATTCATGATTCAAGAAGGTTTTGTTTTCTGGTTCATGAATGGTGTACAACTTTTTGAATATTAGCCTTGACACGAGAAGTCCACGTGTCAGCCTTTTTCTTGACCGATTTTGAAGTTGACTTAGTTGTTTCTTTGGTTGGTGGTGGTGATGAGTGAGAAGATAATTATAGTTTGGAAGTGTCAAGAGGTGTTTCCGAAGATTGTTGAGGCTTATGTGTAGGATTGTCAACTATGTAGTTGTCAGCTTCCTCCTTTAACTTTTCCTCCTCAGCTCTAGCAGCTTCTTCTTTGGCCTTGGCCGCTTCCTCTTCGGCCCTCTTTCTCTTCATTTCTTCTGCAGCTTCCAAAACATCTTTATCGATGATTCTCTCATGCTTATCACGATCGTCTTCTCCATAATCTATCATCTGCTCATCCTTATCTTGTTGTTGCTCTTTTGATGGTTTCTCTTCCTGAATGGCAATTTTGGTGATGTCACTCGTGCCCTTACCTGGTTGATTAACCGGATCGGTAACGGGTTTTGTAGAGGGTGGAGCACCACGGCTTGAACCACCTGGCCCTTCGGGGTGATTAACCGAGAAGGCAGCTGCAGCTTGTTCCATCCTTTGCTGTTTGAGAGTTTTCTGAAGTTGTTTTTCTTCTTTCTTCGGGTCATACTCCCAGTCCGAGTCTTCTTGTTCTTCTACTTCGAGAGGTTTCTTCCCTTTTTTAGATTTGTTGCCTTCATCCGGAGATTCGTAAGCATCAATGTCCCTATCATGTTCTTCATAGGAAGGGCTTTTCTCTTTCTCCTTCTCAGTAGTGGAGTGATCAACACGAGCCTCACTGTAGACGACAACTTCATCTGACTCAGTTTCTGAATCGTCATCATGTAGTGATGTAGGTTCAGGCTTGACGATGTTGGTGGGAATTTTCCTCCTAATCTTTCAGCTGGTTTTCTTAGACTTAGTCTTTGTAGAGCTTGCAGAACTTCCAACTTTCTTGGCCCTTGTCTTAATCGCTGGAGTAACTTTCTTATCCATGAATCCAACACGCCTAGCAATCAATGCTTCCCTGTAGAGTCTGTATGATGGAAGATCTTTGATTGTATCAGACAAAAAGGCATGCAGGGAGTTCCACTCCTTGTTTGCGAGTGGATGTTCCTTTGAACCTGACTGCATTGAAGGTAGGCTCATCTAGCATAGTGTGCTTGTTGGGGTCATTCAGTCTCTTGGGAATATTCTCGTGCTTCCCGAGAAGGTTGTGATCAATAACTATTACCTGAAAAATGGGATCTGTACCAAGAATGAGCATGAATAATTGATAACCGGTTAAATGCATCACTATTAAACTTCTTCAACTCCTCCATTGCAAGATCAAAATGAAATACAATTGTTGCAGTAGCACATATCCACATAAGATCTTTGTAAGCTTGTCCATTCGACTTGAGTTTCATATTTTTATGTATATGCCTAAGGAAAAACCTATGCTAAGCACCTTAGCCAATGCAGGTATGATACCTTGTAGAAAAATACAAATGTTAGAATCTTAAAATCGTAAGGACCATAGTTGAAATAGAAAGTCAAATGTTTACCTTCTACTGCCTGTCAGTCACCACATCGACACATCGTGTACGAGAAAGTTGAATATATTTTGATAGCGGTTGATTATTGAAAATTGAGCAATGTGAAAATCATTGTGCTTGGTCCAAATTGCTTGTGGAAATGATCTGGTGATCTCTTCTATTGCCTCGCTATTATCATGCTCCAATGCCAAGGTAACTGCTTCATGAAAATGTTCACGAATATCATTATCTCTATCCATTTGGCTAAGCTCTTTGCATTTACATTTGAGTACCAGAAGAGCTTTATTGTGCTTCACTTTATCTTTCTGGAGTTGCTTAATGTGGGGCACTGCAGTTTGATAGACCGAAACCAGCCATATAAGCTTGAATTTAACCAAGTTTGATGGAAACTACAACATTCTGAGTATGTACAATAATGTTACAGAAGTGACTATTAAAAAAAATCTTTATGTGACCCTTTAGTGATGATAAGCTGCTTAATGAATTTCGTGTCTATACCGTAACTGGCCTTTGTAATAGTTGTAGAAGTATACTACTCCCCGTAATGTAATGACTACAAAGAGTGTATAAATAGATGATATAAGGTATAAATGGGCTAGACCCAATATAAGCTAAACACATGCGCCTATACAAATACTACTAACAGCCCCCCAGCCGCCCCCGGCAGTCGGAGCGGCAGATGAACGAACACTCAGATTTGATGGAAAATCATCAAAGAGCGTATAAATAGATTATACAAGATATAAATGGGCTAGACCCGGTATAAGCTAAACAGATGGGCCTAATACAAATACTAGTAACGATAGTAACAATGGGCAATAGAAATATATATATATATATATATATATATATATATATATATATATATATATATATATATATATATATATATATATATATATATATATATATATATATATATATATATTTTTTTTTGATGAAATGCTGTATTGCTATATTATTGGAACTTCTATAGGATAGAGAAACTAAGAGTCCTTGTAGTACATATACATATACATATACAGAGAGCTATTAATACTGGATTCACTGAAAATAAATACGCTTACCATGCAGTAGTGCAACCTCCCAAAATTTGTCAAAAATCCACTGGACGACTACACAAGAATACAGATTTGAGTATATAAGAATCAGAAAATATCCATCATACAAAACTAAGATAAACAAACCACAAAAGAAATATTTGCTAGGTGGACTCACTTCAGTAGTTGATAGAAATTACTTGGGTTTAACAGGGATATGCTTGTAAAAATTTCCAATTTTATCTCATCTATGGGTTTGGAAGAATATTGCAACACTAATTAAATGATAGATCCAAAAGTTATGTTGCTAAATAATCTCGAATGGTTAATTCGAGACCACCAACATACTAGGTAAAAGTCACAATAAACTAAGTCAGACTATATGTCAAGTTTGGTAAAACTTGAATCATACTCCGTATTATTTTGGTCAATAAGTGTATCTGAGATCTATATATGTGTAATCACAATAAACATTTCAAAGGCATCTGAGTTTGTCAAAATATTAAAAATTATACTCCGTAGTTTAGTCTGCATTAAAGGAGTCTCGTTTTTAAAAAGTCATCTTTGTGATCAAATTCACTAGAATTTAGAAACACAAACCAGAGTGGAAGCAGCTCTTCTTGGTCTTTGCAATAGATCTAGTGTTTAGTTGATTCTCAATATCTTCATTATCATGTGCATTGTCCAACTTTTGGTCCTGTATCGGCACATCTTCAGAAGACAACAATAAATATTATTAGATGACAGTCATTATATTTATATATATAGAAATCCAAAAAAATAAATCGAAATGAAATCAGAAAGAGTGAGGAATCAGACGATTATAGACAAATTTTTGGTAGAAGTTGTATCGAGTTCCGCTTAAGTATGCGTCCAACTTTCCTGCTATAGACTTCAATGGAATGGTATTCCCTTTCTTTGTTCTAGCTATGTCTGGGTACTCTTTGATCAACTCATATGCAATCTCTGAAATAGAATTCACAAAACAAAGAGTAGTTATTGAATAGATGTGTTTGACACATGCTGAAATATCTAAACAATTAAACGTATACCTTATAACTAACGGTTTTATAAGTGTCTATACTATATATAAAATAATAATAATTTCAAAACTCACCGAAATACCCTGATCCAATTATGTTAGTAAGTAGGATACAGCTGTTTATTCCCTCAAACGGACTATGATAGCCTCCTTGTCGAGAGAGCTCAATATGTCTTTTGGTAACATCCAGTAAATAAAAAAAAGTCTTGTCGTGAGAACCAAATATAGCTCTATGGATAGGTAAGAAGTTCTGTTTATCGGGGATAAATAACAAGTATGGATTTTTCTCAACCAACATCTTTGCAGCCTTAGTGTTGCCAACTAATGCAGCCCTGTGCAATGGATTTTGCTGTCTTTTGCATACCAGCGTTGGAAGTGACTCCGGATGTATCTCTTTGAGCAGATTCTCGACAACATGAATGTTTTTACACGTACCAATTCCAAGATGCAGTGGGCTATCATGGTCATCATTCATTTTAGCAATCAATGCATTCTTGTCATTTATAAAATATTCTCGAGCTTTCTCCCAATGGCCATTCACAATTGCTCCATACAGTGGTCGATACTCTTTCCAATCTAATACCATAAGAAAAAATTGACAGTAAGGAAAAAGGCACATAACTTATAAATGCATTTTACTTGTCAATAAATCTTTTTCTAAGTACGAGCACTAATCTTTCAAATTCAGTTTTCTTGGGGGTATTTTTAGGACATTTTTGGCCTTCAAATTATTAAAACTCTTGTTAGCTGTGAGGGACAAAAATGTCATAAAATATCCTAAGAAAACCGAATTTGAAAGATTAGTACCCGGGTAAGGAAAAAAATAATTCGCTGACTAGAAAAAGATTCCTTGACAATTAAAATACATTTATAAGTGAATTAGCCTAAGAAAAATAGCAATAAATTTAGAAAAACAAACTAGACATGAAATATGTATACTTATGTTGCTTGTAGTGGTGACGGTAGTAGCAGTAGTACGGGGTGCAGCTTGAGTGCTAAAAATATTCTTTAGCATTTTCCACACGTCGCTACTAGTATGGAGGCCAACGACAGTTTCCATCACATCTTCACTAAGTGAACCAAACATCCATCCTTTCACTAATGTATCCGACCTCTTCCATTCCTTATACTTGTCCTCGGTAACAGTCACTTCTCCCTTTTTTTTCAAGTCATGACCATCTTCTTTCGGGCTTTTTATCGTGCCATCAATGAAACATGACTTTCCACCAGGCATATCATTTGCTCCTCCCAACGACGATAATTGGATTTGTTTGATAGCTTGATAGAAACGAAACTAGCCGCATTCACGTAACAAGGGTACGGGTATTGTTGAGACCCCGATATCATAATAGCAGTGTTGCTACTACAAGTGTTTAAGGAAGCCATTGGAGCATAAGCTTAATAAAAGATTTTTTTTTTTTTTTTTTTATGCTTGGCAATATATAATGTAAGTTACTGTATTATTTAAATATTTAATTTGAGCAGCGGACGAAATCATATCCACTGTCTTTTTGTTCTTGTGATAAATTATTAACTAGTTATAACACCCGTGCACGCACGGGGTTTTTTCTAAAATTTTGATTTGAAGATGATTATTGATTAGAAAAGCGAATATTCAGGAAGCATAACAAAGTTTTTATAGACATATTTCCAAAAAGAACGTTTCTAGATTATAAAACTTCCAAAATCCAACTGCATCTTTCTCCTAAAGCAATTGCATAACCAAGGCAAAAACGTATCTTCAGCTGAGTAGAACCTTATTAGTTTGATCTCGCCCTTGAGAAGTCCATTTCTGTGTGTTGCACAAAATAAAATTTTTGGAATCAGAAACCATAGCGACCAATTCAAATTTTCAGTAATTGCAAGAGGTAACAATTTCTTTGAAATTAACACATTGATTAGCTGATTTGGGTAAAAATCCCTAGCAAGTCATGAGATTCAAATGGGTAAAAAGTCGCCAAAAGTGCATCTTAATTCTTAATGCTAACGTAGTTATTGTAGTCAAATTACTTTTAAACACACCAAAAAATTAGAGACTAAACCGTCCTGTTTGACTTAGTAATGGAACTAAAGCCTAGCCAACCCACTCATGTTGCCACCTCTAGAATTGTTTGTATTAGAAGGAGATATTTCCCTCAAACATGAACTTTTTTAAAATGTCTTCTTTCTACATCTCATCACTTGCTGGTTTGCCCACCTGCTTCTCGCGTTGATAAAACTAATAAGACACATTTGAGGAGCATCAGTCACGTTTCATTGAATTGTAAAAGTGAAGTTTATAACACTAATATGAGGTGCAGTAGATACTTACCATCATCTTTTCAGCAGTAGATCGTGTTTCTGGTCCAGGTCACCTAGCTTATTACTCTCAGGTTCCACTTTCTGAGTGTCAATTTCAGGTTCACCCTTGACACGGATACATCTCTAGAATTCCATAACCCAACTAATAATTTTCGGGCAAGACGTAATGGCACCATTAACTATTGGTGGATGTCTAACTCTGAGAAAGGAATCCACATCAACTGAACAAAAGTTGGAATATCCGAGGCGAGCATCTTTAGATACAACCCGTCAACTCTTCACAAGTCTTCAAAAAGCATGTCAAACTCCTAAAATAAGAATCATTTATCATAATAAAATTTAAAACTTTGCACGGAAGATTCATAATGGTTCCGATTTCATTTAATTATAAATGTGTAAAACTGGGGCTTATAAATTAGTCGGTTTAAGAATGCATGATCTCTAATGGGTGTCGAGAGTAAAATCTTTTAAAAAGCATCTTTAAAAGAAACGGTTCAAAAGTCACCAAAAGTGTATTTTTCGTACACAAACCCTCCAATTTCTTCAAAAAATTATACTATCAACCTTTTAGCCACACCAAATTGAACAACATTAGATAGTTCGATATCCAAATAGATGAGTAGAGTTTACATCTTCTCAATAACCAAAATTCCACCGTATATAAACACTTAGAGAATCATGTAAACCACATAAATTTTGCATCTTTAAAAATAAGAGCATAAAAGAATACGATAGAAATCTAAACAGATGAACTTGATATTTAATAATTTGTAAGCGTGAGAAAATTTTTATTTGTGATGATAATTTTAGAACTGAATGATATCAGGATAATACTGAACTTTTGGTGATTTCTGCTGTATTTTAATTTAAATATCACATATAGGTTTCTCATATATTATTTAGAGCTATTAGCCCAATCAAAAAAAATTAAATAAGAAGAATTGCCAAGCACCCAAATAACAGCTTATGATTATTATGCTTTGTGACAGTAGAAACAACACACTGTTTCCTGCATTCGTATAAACAGTTTTTGTAAGCATTACCAAACATCCCTATCTCATTAACTAAGTCAAAGGTGTTTTGCTTTTGTTGGGGAAAGTATGAATTAATGAGGTTGTGCCAAGAAACGTTCGCAACAAAGAAGCTTAAAATGCATAAAGAGAACCACTAAATGCATCAGACATATTATGTATTTCTGTAGTTAAATAAACAAATACTACTTTGACCCGATTGCAGATATATAATTCATTGACTAAATTAAGAATAAAACTGTCTACTTGGTTATGGTTTTTTCCTTCAACTATGCCAATCTACTTAATGCTTTTCAGGAATACAACAAAAACCGGCCCATTCACAATGCCCATCTATACTGCATGTTGTGTGAAGCCTCAAAATGAGTCATCTTTAGTACAACTAAAAAGAGTTCGACGTCCATTTTCCATCTCGGCTTATCATCATACCACTCTATTGTATTTCACAATATTTATTCGGTTACCACTTCACATGGTTTAAGTGAAATAATCAATGAGCTAAAACTATTTTCAATATATTTACTTACCCATATTTTGCCATGGAAGATTACAATTGCAGCTTGTTATAGTGTGAAGGAAGGGCTGAGCCCCTAGCATTAGTTGAACAGAAGTAGGCCGGTCAATTAACGTGCAAGCTTGTAAGTATGAAATGTTGGGGCTTCAACGCATAAACCTGTTGGTAATATGAGGAGGCTCACCTGCCAATTATGAATAATGCTTGCATGTGTCAAACCAAAAACATCATCTTGACTAACAATTAGACTGCAATATACAAAAAAATAATAATAAAAAAAAAACTTTTTACCAATTTATGATGTAAAAGTGAGATTATGGAAGAAAACATCAATGTTACACTTTTAACATGCTTAATGCCATTTGATGTTTATATCTTCCGGTGTGATTTCTAAAATCTTATGATAAAGGTGGTAATTTACGATCATTTACTTATACCTGAGTTGGGTCAAACATAATTTAGAATTTAGAAGCAATCCAACTCCAAAGAGTAATTCTTGTTTTTGACTAAGATTCCTCTATAGTTTTCATCGATTGGCTTTATAATAGTAAATAAAGCCAGAACAAATTTGTAAATAATGCACTACTTTATTAATTAGTGCAGCTTCTAATTGTCCTCAAAGTTAAATCTACTAAATATGGATTTGTATTTACTCTAAAGAGGTACTCCAGTGTGCATGTTTTCTATGTTTATGACGATATTTTCTTTCATATAGTTTTCAAATCTTATCATATGTATGCAATGTTTAATTCATTTTATGCTACTGCATTCTCATGCCTTTCAATTACTTATACATATTACCATACATCAAAGCAAACACCACCTAAATGTTCTAAAGTTTAATCATAGGTAATATTTTTTTATTAAATCATCAACCAAGAACTCAACTTGATCAAAATCATACATATAATCATCATTATCTACTTATCTCCTTATGAAAATCACGACACAATCAACATAACAAAAATTAAAAAAACTAACAAATCCAAACACTATATCAGTAGAGGAATTTTCAAATGCTTACTCTTATTTTGATACTTACCAACGGACAAATCCCCACATCTAATGGTGGGGATTAACCTAAGATTTAATATGTCTAAACCTAAGTCCATTTTTTTTCTTGTCTTTTTGTTTTTTTTATACACATTTTTTTTGTTGTCTTTCTTTCTTTTTTTTTTTGTTTTTTTTTTTTGTTTTTTCTAATAATTCACGTTTTCTGTATAATCACGTTTTATTTATTTTTTATTTTTTATTTTTTTTTAATTAAACGTTTTTTTTAATATTCATGTTTTTTTTAAACTCACATTTTTTTATATTCACGTTTTCTTTTGTTTGTTTGTTTTTTTAATTCACGTTATTTACGTTTTTTTTAATTCGCGTTTTTTTCCTTCCCTTTCATACGTTTTCGTCCGTTTCCATACGTTTTCATCTATTTTTCGTCCGTTTTCATACGTTTTCGCCCCTTTTTGTCCGTTTTCATACATTTTTGTCCGTTTTCATACGTTTTCGCCCGTTTTCTTACGTTTTCCTCCATTATTCATACGTTTTCGTCCGTTTTCATACGTGTTTTTACGTTTTCATACACATTCGTCCGTTTTCTTACGTTTTCATCCGTTTTCATACGTTTTCGTCCGTTATTAAATGTTTATGTTTCACAAGCTTAATTTGCTTATTTTGAAACTTATAAAAATATGTAAGTTTATATTTACCACGTATAAAGAGAAAATGGTCAAGTTTTGGTTTAGAGTTTATACATATTCATCCGTTTTCATACGTTTTTGTCCGTTTTCAAAAGTTTTCGGCCGTTTTCATATGTTTTTGAATATCACAAGTGATATTCTGAGTATCACAAATCATATTCTGAATATCACAAGTGATATTCTGAATATCACAAGTGATATTCTGCGATATTCAGAAAATCACTTGTGATATTCTGAAAATTACTTGTGATATTCTGAGAATATCACAAGTGATTTTCTGAATATTATAAGTGATTTTCAACTAATGTTTTGTAACATGAAAATCACAAGTGATATTCAGAATACCACAAAGTGATATCCAGAAAATCACAAGTGATATTCATAATATCACAAAGTGATATTCAGAATACTCGTGATAGTCAGAAACGTATGAAAACGTAAGAAAGCGGACGAAAATGTAAGAAAATGGACGAATACGTATGAAAACGGACGAAAACGTATGAAAGCGTAAAAATACGTTCGAAAATGGATAAAAACGTATGAAAAATTGACGAAAACGAAAAAAAACTGATGAAAACGGACTAAAACGTATGAAAACGGACGAAAAAGTATGAAAACAGAAGAAAACGTATGAAAATAAACGAAAACTAAGAAAAAAACGTGAATGAAAAAAAAACGTGAATTAATTAAAAAAAAAAACGTGAATTGAATATAAAAAACGTGAATTTATAAAAAAATAAGACAAAAAAAATATGTGAATAAAAAAGAAAGACAAAAAGATAAGAAAAAAAACATGGACTTAGGTTTACCATTTAAATATTAGGTTAATCCCCACCATTAGATCAAACTAAATGGATGGTGGAGATTTGTCCCTTAGTAAGCATGAATTTGTGAGTAAGCAAAATAAAGTGCCTCTCGGTTAATAACTTCCCCTGTTTCTTTCTTTTATTTCTCGTCTATATTTTGGGTTTTGTTTAAAGAATTTTGTTTTATGATTAAAACGAGGTGTTGTGCCCGTGCTTCGCTGCCAGGTTATTTGTTTT
>BPTQ01000001.1:178913401-178961740 GCA_019973895.1 Chrysanthemum seticuspe
GTCCGTTTTCATACGTTTTCGCCCGTTTTCTTACGTTTTCCTCCATTATTCATACGTTTTCGTCCGTTTTCATACGTGTTTTTACGTTTTCATACACATTCGTCCGTTTTCTTACGTTTTCATCCGTTTTCATACGTTTTCGTCCGTTATTAAATGTTTATGTTTCACAAGCTTAATTTGCTTATTTTGAAACTTATAAAAATATGTAAGTTTATATTTACCACGTATAAAGAGAAAATGGTCAAGTTTTGGTTTAGAGTTTATACATATTCATCCGTTTTCATACGTTTTTGTCCGTTTTCAAAAGTTTTCGGCCGTTTTCATATGTTTTTGAATATCACAAGTGATATTCTGAGTATCACAAATCATATTCTGAATATCACAAGTGATATTCTGTTATATTAAGATGATCACAAGTGATATTCTGTGATATTCAGAAAATCACTTGTGATATTCTGAAAATTACTTGTGATATTCTGAGAATATCACATATCACAAGTGATTTTCTGAATATTATAAGTGATTTTCAACTAATGTTTTGTAACATGCAAGGTTTAAAAATACGGAAGGCGAGCCTCGAGGCGTTTTCCCTTAGCCTCACGAGGCGTAAGCCTCGAGGCGAACCGAGGCGTAAGGTTGAGGCGGAATTAAAAAAAAATATAGAAATTATATATCTAATATCTTATATTAAAAAAAATACTTAGCATCAAATAAAGTTCATAATTAATCAAAGGGGAAATCATCCCTGCTGTTAACAGCAGGGAGGTTAGATGCTGCAAGCTTATAAAGGAAGGACTAATTATGTAAATCAGAAAATATTGCAGGGTGACAAATGCAAGTTTAAAACTTTTCTTTGGTTTTATATGTGTTTTGCTGCAGCTATGCCCCCACAACACACACATAAACACACTTTTACACGAACATTTCTCTCTCTCATCTCTCTCTAAAATTCTAGTGACCGGAAACCTCCACCGCCGTCTTCTCCGGCCAATATTCCGGCCACCCGTCACCGGAAAATTACACCACCTATACCAAATGATAGATCGTCGAAAGGAGATCATTTTGACATAGGGTACGCGTGGTGAAACCCACCGACGCGCCCTAGATCTACATTTTAAGTTTCAGACTTTTTGGGTTTTTGCCTCTTCCGCCTCATACCTGCCTCACGCCTCTTCTGCCTCATACCCGCCTCATTCAACAGAGGCGTACGTTCCAATATACCACCATGAAGCGCCGCCTCATATGCGAATTATGCCCGCCTCGCCTCGAGGCGCGCCTCAAGGCGTCGCCTCACACCGTTTTTTAAAACCATGGTAACATGAAAATCACAAGTGATATTCAGAATACCACAAAGTGATATCCAGAAAATCACAAGTGATATTCATAATATCACAAAGTGATATTCAGAATATTTGCGATAGTCAGAAACGTATGAAAACGTAAGAAAGCGGACGAAAACGTATGAAAACGTAAAAATACGTTTGAAAATGGATAAAAACGTATGAAAAATTGACGAAAACTAAAGAAAACTGATGAAAACGGACTAAAACGTATGAAAACGGACGAAAACGTATGAAAACGGAAGAAAACGTATGAAAATAAACGAAAACTAAGAAAAAAACGTGAATTAATAATTGAAAAAAAAAAAACGAATCTAAAAAAAACGCGAATTTAAAAAAAAAAAAAAAAAAAAAAACGTGAATTTATAAAAAAAAATAAGATAAAAAAAATATGTGAATAAAAAAGAAAGACAAAAAGATTAAAAAAAAAAAAAAACATGGACTTATTTAAATCTTAGGTCCATTAGAGCACTCCCAACAATAACACCATAACATCAATAACACCGTCCACGTCAGCGCCACATCAGCTTTAACATTTAACATTAACATCCCCAAAAAACACCCACAACAATAACATCCCAATAACACCATAACACCACTAATATTTCATATTTTCAATTTCAACCCCTAAACTAAATCATACACTTTATTTTTTAAACTAAAACAAACATTTCATTAAAACTTAAAACATATTACAATACGAGACTAAAAAAAATACAAGGAAAAAAAAAATACAACGAGATAAAAAAGATAAAAAAAAAAACACACACACACACACACACACTGCAATTAAAAAAAAAACATAGCAAATACTTATTCATCCTCGTCGCTCTCTTGTTGTTGTCCATGTCGTTTAAGATTCTTCTGCCAAACATGCTCCATAAGGTCCTGTTGGAGTTGGGTATGCGTTTGTCGGTCGTGTATTTCTTTTGCCTTACGACTGTGCGTATCACATCTTTCAACCCATCTTCGTTGCCTCAAATTTGCTGACGGATCCACCCACAGTTCGTTATAGTCACGTAAAGCAAATTTTTGATCTTTTATAATCATGTTATGCATAATAATGCAACAATACATGATTCTACGTATCGTGGCAATTTCAAATGCACGTGCCGGTTGTTGTAGTATACTCCAACGGCCTTGAAGAACACCAAAAGCACGTTCAATATCTTTTCGGGCACTTTCTTGTCTCCTTTTAAAGTACGTATGTTTTTCATCAGTTGTTGCCGTGAAGGATTTGACGAAAGTTGCCCACTGTGGATAAATTCCATCAGCCAAGTAATACCCCTGTTCATACCTAGTTCCGTTAACCATATAAGGTGCTTTTGGGGCATTGTCAGCAAGAAGGTCGTCGAATAACGGAGAGTTATCTAAAACATTGATATCGTTATTTGCCCCCGCCATCCCAAAAAATACATGCCAGATCCATAAATCTTGAGAAGCAACAGCTTCAAGCATAATTGTTGGGTATTTTTTATCACCCCTAGCAAAATGGCCTTGCCAAGCCACTGGACAATTTTTCCATTCCCAATGCATACAGTCAATGCTACCAAGCATTCCCGGAAAACCATGTTTTTCTTCATGATGTTGATAAATTTTTTGAATGTCGGCCCATGTTGGTTTTCTTAAATACTCCGGCATAAACAAATCAATAATGCATTTGTTAAAATTATCAAGGCAGACCTTTGAAGTACTCTCACCCATTTGCAAGTATTCATCAAATGCATCAGGTGTGGTGTCGTACGCCAATTGGCGTATGGCAGACGTACACTTCATTAGAGCACTTATACTCATTCGACCCGTACAATCGGGTGTTTGCCTAAAAAAGGTAAAATGATCTGGAATATTATCGGAAGTATAAGATTCAATACCTTCAACTATTTGCAGGAATAGTTTCCGGCTCATACGAAATCTTCTACGAAAATTCCGGTTTGAATACTTACAACCTTGTACGAAATAATCGTTGCGCAGACGTTCTTCTGCAAGCTCACGTTCACGATATACATGGGTACGAGAACGACTAGGATGTTGAGATTCAATACCCTCTTTTTGTTCCAACTGAAGGTGATACTCGTACGCGGCCGCCATAAATTGGAAGTCCTCTTGGTCATCAACGTCTGACCAAGACAGGGGAATATCACCAGCTTGATTTGGATCCATTGTGAACGAATTTGATTTTTGAAATATGAAAGTGTAAAGAGGAAGTATATAAAGTTTGAATGGAAGTGTGAAAAAAATAGAGTTTTAGTTGGGTATTTATAGTGGTAAAAAAATGTTTTTGTTTTTTTTTTTTGTTTTTTGTTTTTTTTTTTTTAAAACTAGCCGTTAAGGGGGTTTTTTGTAAATTTTTTTGAATTTCTAGACGTTGAGGGACTAATTGTGTAAGTTTTTCAAATTTTTTTTTTTTTTTTCCCCGCCCTTAACGCGCGTTAGCAACCCAACGGTTGCAAAATAACGCCGTTGAAGATCAAGCCCTCCAACGGGTATAACGCGCGTTATGGCGTTAAAACGCCTATAACAGCGTTATACCGTTACCGTTGGGAGTGCTCTTAGATCAAACTAAATGGATGATGGGGATTTGTCCTTTGGTAAGAATGAATTTGTGAGTAAGCAAAATAAAGTGCCTCCACATTCTAGTCATTTAATTATGGGTAATCTTTATTATCCTAATAATACACAAAATTTAAACGTAATACAATAAAATTAAATTAAATTAAACCTAATCTCACTTGTTCTTACGTTTTAAATCTAATAACCCGATTATACATATGAACAACAGTTAAAATACTAACATATCAAATCAACACTTTACACATCTTCATTATAAAAAAACGATACCTTGGTTAGAATCGGAATCGAAATCGAAACCATCTTCATCATCTTGTGTTATGGAAACAGAGTATGGCAATTACCATGTCTCAATCCAGCGTTGATCAAGGTCGTTTATGTTTAATAGGTTGATTTAGGGTATGAGAAGGAACCAATGAGTTAATTTAGAGTTGCGGTTTTTTTTTCTTTTTATTTTGCAATCTGATCCATAACTATGAGAAAATAACCCGTTAGTACATGCGTATTTTTTATATTTTTCTGAATTCGAGTATAGAAACGATTTTTATAGATTTTTTTGTACAAATAAAGAAATATTTATTTTTTTTTTTTTAAAATTCAAAATCCTTTAAAAAAAATAACAATAATTCAATTATTACCAAATAAGGTATGGTTTGATTTTTTTGAAATAAAAAATTCCCACTATGGGTTTTGTTTTATTATATAAATAAAAGATATCACCTTTAATCATGATGGAAGCCTTGCTAAGTATTCTTAAGTAACTTCAATTATTTTGGACCGGAAACTTGTTAGGTATGTTTTATTACGGACACCAACCAGTTAATTAGCTTTCCTTTTTTTTAAAAAAAATGAAAAGTGTGCTCAATTTTAAACTTTGGTTTTACTAAATAATGTTCACTGTGCGATGATTAATATACATTAAATAATTTCTTTTTTCATATTTAAAATAGTTATGTAATTTAATACACAACAAATGAACATAAAAATTAACTTAAATATATATCATTTTTTATTTAACAAAGTTTAAATTTCATTTTATATTCATATCAATTGTTATCTAAACATTACACAGTAGACATTATTTAGCAAACTAGATATGGTTATGGCCGTGCCAAAGCACGGCCCAAAAACGTCTAATAATTTCTCGAATACAGGCCGAATGTGTCAAAGAACAATCATATAGAGTTGCATGTTTTTTAAGTTGGTTCTAAGTCTTGTTAACCTTGGATCCTAGATCATTTATAGCGAGGTAGATAACTTTTCAATAAAAGAACACGCATCGGAAGTCAACAGTCACGGGTATAAAAAAAATCAAACTACAAAATGAAAGAGATGTATAGTAAACAATGTAAATTTAGGACTTTATGAGAATTCTAAGATAATACTCCATAACACACGTAAAAAAAATGACATACAATTTTAAAAGGTAAATACGTGTAATATATATGACATTGCAATACCTATCTATCATTGTTCTTTTAACTATTCATTTGTCTTTTACTGTGCATTATTTTCATTTGACGTGATTTTTGACATCTCTTTTTTGTGGAGGGACTCTCTTTCTTCACCTTATTTTTAAGTTTATCATGAAATAGTTCAAGAAGTCTCAAGTAGTGCACGCTATAACAATACAAGCTAAATATTTTTAAATCATCGAATTATGTTTATAATAACGAGTGAGAAGAACCCGCCGCGTTGCGGCGGCGGTTTTTGCATGTTTTTTTAATCATTGGTCGGAAGTAGACGTTTACATTATGCCACGAAAGCAGGTAGTGACATTGTAGCTGCTGTTGTTTACAAAAGATGCATAGTCAAGCCTAATGACGCATAGCATGAAACATGGGAAATGACAGCCTAATGGATAGACAATAGATACATTATACATATTACATTACATGCGTTCTAACAGTTACTTAACATATTACTGAAATACGCATTTCATATTACTGAAATACGAGTTTATGTATGCGCATTATAGCAACTGTGTGCCCATGATTTCCAAAATTGTTGCTGATCTGATTGTTGTGCTCTGGTCCTGCTTAGCCTTTTTAGCATTAGGTCCAAGTTCGTCTTTGCTTGTCCCTGCAAATAGATCTTCGCGAGTTGTTCTCTTCTCTTTCCTTTGACATATCCAGTAACAGTGGTGGATGCGGGTCTATTGCGTTGTCCAAGATGAACTTCAGATAACCCCCATCTATATCATTCAAATACATTCAACAAGTATTTCTGCACATGTAAATAGATGGAGTATAAAGAAATTTTAAAAAAAATGCTTCCGGATATCGAGTGAAATTATGATATAAATGCAACGAAGCAATTGTATAAGAAACATGAAACTTACTTACCATGAGTTGCTTGTAGATATAATATAGCTGATGTGTGCAAGTCCAAAATAGTCTCATAGGCCAACTTCAGTAATGCTCATTTGGGCTATAAATCAATCACATCTGCCGAATTAACAACAGATATCCAATTAAAACAGATCTCATAATCAACAACAATAAAACTGCAGGAGATAAATTCATACCTTACCAATCGGATTAGTCTAGCTAATTCTGTAACTTTACTTGATTAGTGAAAAGAGCTGGCTATCAAACATTATTGGAGATAAAGGAGTAGCTGATGCGCGTACGAAGCGCGTTCGGGGTCAAACGAACTTCCTTTTCGTCGAGCAAGTTTTTCAACACCCTAGGCAATGAACCTAATCGTTGTAGTGTAGTATTGGGTAAGCCTCAGGAATTGATATCGTTCTCTAGGGGAATAGGAATGCTAACAAGAAATGTATTACGCTAAGGTGGGGGTTGAGGATGATTCTTTTTTTATATTTTTTAGTTTTTTAGAAAGCTAAGGGTAAAATCTCGGGGCAATTGGTTTGGGGGTGGTACTCTCTACCGATTACTTCTACTATTCTAATTATCTAATTCTACGGGTAGCTATGTCTATTTGATGTATGCTCGTATGATGATTAAAAATGTGTTTACCTAGATACTATTACTCCCTAGTTATCTTTTATTGATGGTTGAATTGTCACACCTTATTCTTAACGCGTTGTGCTTCCTAAAGTCGTAGGGTGTGCCTTTGTCCTAACTCTTTGAGGTTACCTTTTGGTTTAGCCTACGAAATCCGCTAGATTATTCATAAACCAACTTTCACAAAGATTATTCAAGCATTAAACACAACGATAGCCTAGTTGCACTCCTAAGCCAATTACAATTAAGATAAGAGACAACCTAACAATAATTAATGACTAGGTTTCATAGATCTAAGCAAACACACAAGAAATTTAGCTAGACATGTTAAACAAGCAAGCATACACACAATCAATGGAAGACATAATGATACTATTGGATTAAAACACTTATCTTGATGTGTAAAATAGGGTTTGGGACCCTAAGATACTGTCCAAGTCGAACTACAAACTTTTAGGGTTTTTACTCCAAACGTCTACCTCTCTAAATGCAGAAAAATTGAATTCTATATATAGATTTACAAGTGCAACGGTGTCGCCTTATAGGTGGGACGCCGTCAGATCGCCGTCATTAGGGTTTTCGTCTTGGCCAAGTCATCGATGGGACGGCGTCACCTTGGAGTTGTGACGCCGTCAGTCTTCAAGTGGGACGTCATCTTGGTTCTGGATCTCGGCCATCTGAGATGAAAAGTCTGAGTGACGCCCTTCTTCTTCAAAGCCTGACGCCGTCAGGTTGTATGAGCAAAAATTCCACTGAGCCGTCTGGTGCATGTTTTTATCAAATCTGTATAAAGGGACGGCGTCGCCCTTTGATTGGGACGTCGTCAGGTTCAATTTGAGCAGCTTGAGTGGCTTCGATCTTGACTTTGCCAATTTCTTCATGTATTCACTCCTTTTCGTCCAAATGTGCATCATTCCAGCATTTTGCTTCCAAGAGACCTAAAAAGTGAAAAGGAACGAAATTAATCAGTAACGGATATAAAAATGGTCGATTAAGGGATTAAATAACCCCTTAAAAGTGTACGTTTTAAATCCTTATCAAATTTTGCCTACACTTGGTATTTGCTTGTCCTCAAGCAAATGTGCTTTTGGCCAATTAATTTATAAGTTAGGGGGCATGAAGCATAGGTTTAAAATAATTCACAACAAGTAAAAGCACCGCAAGAGTCATAACAAGCACGGAAATTATATACTAGCACCTCACAAGGGGTGTTTGGACTCTCTCATCTCTCGGGTTTATATGAAATATAGTAAATGGAAATGGAAGATTAACACTCATTACCTGACATAGTACATAGATTACCATAGGCTTGAGACTAGAACAAATCTCCACCGCTTTGGCGTAAGCACATAGGAACAACTATCTAAGAGGTCTTTGCAAGGGTTGTAATGTTAGGCTTACGGTAGGGAAACAAAGGGTTTTGTTGGATAGGCGATTTAGTGGTGGCAAGTCAAAAATCTTATGTTACAAGCATGAAAAGCGTGGCGTTGCTAAGCCAAGACTCGACTCACTAAACTCTAGATAACTTGAAACAAACATACATAAATTTAAAGACATAAACATAAAGATAGATGTAGGATGATAGCCTGTATGTTTTTTTTTTCCTTCATTTTTTTTGAACACTCTCTTTTTTTTTCTTTTCTTTTTCGATTTTTTTTTCATACATTTTTACTCTACCATCCTCTACGATAACATCAAAATATAAGGGATTTATAGGAGCATCCCTACACTTGAGTTTTTATTTCTCTAACACTAATTGACCCGATTTTAAAATATCAAAACACTTGGAGTATTTAATTATGTAGATAAAGGGAATTTGAATTTAACGTTCCTTCCCGTTACTCCATAAAATATTACTTTTACCCATGAGTTCCAACCATTCCAAAACTGTGTACAAAAGATATGACTCGACTTAGCAACCATGCAAGTAACTAGATAATTGAACTAAGGGTTTAGTAATGATAACAATAATGCACTAAAGATGAGTGCATACAAGGCGATTTGGGTGTACATTTGGGGGTGGATTGTAAACAATGCTTGTTGGGAATTATGCGAAGTAGGATTTCTGCTGTCAATACTGCCGAAGGATTCTGCTGAAGTAGAAGCAGAATCTGCTGAAGAAGAGATTCTTCTGAAGTATAAAAGCCGTGCCGTGTATCTGCTGAAGAGTGGAAGCTGACTAGGATCTGCACACGCTTTATTAATTATATGCTAACCCATCATTATTCTTGAACTGCCCGAGGTTAGCATGGGTATTATTGTACTGCTCAATATTGTTTAGTGTTTTAGTCATTAAATGCATGCTTGCATGCTTAGTCGATTGAGTAGTAATAGTTTAGGGTTCCTTGTCTATAAAAGGAACTTCATAGTTTGTAATAGATAACTCAACAATTCGAAACATAGAGTTTCAGTTAATAAAAGATCCATAGAGGATCTAAGTGTTCTTAGTTAAAACAACTTGTATTTACATTCCGCTATAGAATACGAGTTGTAGAGATTTTCTATTAGTTTGCTTAGGATTACATAGGCAACACTAACGATCCACGAGTGCTCAAGATCTGTCAAGGTCTGTCTGTGTTCAACAAGTGGTATCAGAGCCTCGGGAGAGTCTCTACGATACTGAGAACCTTATTTTACCTCACCCCCTTACAACCAAAAACACATTCAACATGCCTGGAACTGATGATGAATCAGAAGTCACCAACAACAACATCAAAAACACCACCTCTATGCAGCAACTTAGTCTCTCCAACAGTAATGGTAAGTTTCCTTATCTGAAAAAGGAAGAATATGATCTGTGGACCATGAAGATGCAGAACTGGATCTCCAATATTGATTGGAATCTGTGGGAGATTGTGAAGAATGGAAACAGTCTGAAGAAGACTATCCCTGATCTTGATGGTAAGTTTACCATTGCTCCTCCCAAAACTGCTGAAGAGATTCTAGCTGTGCAAAGAGAGCACAAAGTAAGAACCATCCTTCTTCAATCTATTCCTGAAGATCACTTAGGTGATTTTCACCACATGGTTGATGCTAAGGACATATGGATGGCTCTTAAAGCAAGGTTCGGTGGCAATGAAGAGTCCAGGAGAATGAGGAAGTCCATGCTGAGACAACACTTTCAAGAGTTCAATATCTCAGAAGAAGAAGGTATCCACAAGGGATACGACAGGTTTCATAAGATTTTGAGTCAGCTAAACCAGCTGAATGCAAAACCTGACAATGATGATTGCAATTCTAAGTTCCTTAGATCTTTGCCTCCATCATGGTTACATGTTAGTATAGCCCTAAAGGCTAAAGGTGGGTTAGACATGCTCACTTTTGATGAACTGTACTACAAACTCAAATCTCTTGAACCTGATGTCAGATCTCCCTACCGTGCATCCTCTTCTGGACATACATCCTTTGTTGGGACATCTCACTCCAATATGATGATGCATGCTCCAAGTCCATCTTACTTACCATCATCATCTTATCGTCCCACTCCATCACATCCTCAAGCTAAAACTGGTAGTATATTGGAGGATGTTCTTCATTCATTTGTTGCTGATTATGATACTCAGCAGCATCTTGTATATGAAGATTTTGACCAGGTGGACCCACTTGAGATGGAGGAGATGAAGCTGAAATGGCAGGTGGCCATGCTTTCAGTAGATATCAAAAGGTTTGAAGAGAAGTCAGGAAGAAAGTTTGGCTTCAAGGGAAATGATCCAACTCGTTTTGACAGGAGAAAGGTCAAGTGTTTCTCTTGTCACCAGATGGGTCATTTCTCAAGGGAATGCAAAGATATAAAGAGTGGAGGGGGAGCTAACTACAATTCCTATCAGCAGAATCAGAAGGAAGCTAGAACTTCAGCAGCTTTGGTCACCTTGGATGAACAGGTCAACTGGGCTGCACATGAACCTGTGAATGAGGAAGCTGCTGATACAGAGAAGCTTGGATTGCTGGCAAGATGCACTTCAGAAGATAGGCATGATCAATTTGCCTTGATGGGACTTTCTCAGGTACACAACTGTATATTTGGTTGTAGTGAAAGATACAATGAACTTAAAGAAGCTTATGATACTATGAAACCTAAATACAATGAATGCTATGTTGATAATGAAGCGGGTTAATATACAAAAAAGTTACTAAACTTTCAAAAAAATTTGTCCTGAGTCACTAATGTTTATCTTCTGTCATCTAGGTTACTATACTTTACGTAACCGGTTATCTTGGACACCAACTTTTTTTACCGGTATTTTGGCTGACGTGTATACACACCAAGTTGTGGCACATGTTATCTAGGTCACTAAACTTTGCGAAAAATTTGTCTTAAGTCACTAATGTTTCATTCCTGTCATCTAAGGTACTAAACTTTGCGAAAAATTTGTCCTAAGTCACTAATGAAAAATTTGTCCTAAGTCACGAGTTGTGGCACATGTTACTGAACCTTTAAAATTATACGTTTTATACGTTTTTATACACCTTTTAAACGTTTTTATTTATTTTCATTCGTTTTTATACGTTTTTTTTGTTTTCTTACGTTTTTGTCCATTTTTATACGTTTTCGTCCGTTTTTGTCCCATTTTTTACGTCCGTTTTTATACGTTTTTATGTTTTCATCCGTTTTTATACGTTTTTGTCCGTTTTTATATGGTTTTGTACAATTTTTATACGTTTTTATGTTTTCATCCGTTTTTATACGTTTTTATTCGTTTTTATATGGTTTTGTACAATTTTTATACGTTTTTATTCGTTTTTTACGTTTTCGTCCATTTTTCTTATGTTTTTGCCCGTTTTTCTATTTTTATACGTATAAAAACGGATGAAAACATATAAAAACGGATGAAACCGAATAAAAATGTATAAAAACTGTACAAAACCATATAAAAACGGACAAAAACGTATAAAAACGGATGAAAACATAAAAACGTATAAAAACAGACGTAAAAAATGGGACAAAAACGGACGAAAACGTATAAAAACGGACAAAAACGTAAGAAAACAAACAAAAACGTATAAAAACGAATGAAAATGAATAAAAACGTATAAAAACGAATGAAAATGAATAAAAACGTATAATTTTAAAGGTTCAGTAACATGTGCCACAACTCGTGACTAAGGACAAATTTTTCATCAGTGACTTAGGACAAATTTTTTGCAAAGTTTAGTACCTTAGATGACAGGAATGAAACATTAGTGACTTAAGACAAATTTTTCGCAAAGTTTAGTGACTTGGGTGACACATATATTGAAAAAGTGTGCCACAACCGGTTGCCCTTCCATGTAGTGACTAGGGTGGCACATATAAAAAAGTTTAGTAACATATGTGAAAAACCCGTGAAGTATAGTAACCTAGATGACTGAAGATAAACATTAGTGACTTAGGACAAATTTTTTTGAAAGTTTAGTAACTTTTTTGTATATTAACCCTAATGAAGCTTATAAACTTTCGTTAAAAACATTAGAAAGACAAAAGGTATGGTTTCAAAAGAATCAGATAGCTTATGAAGAAAAGATAAAGGTGCTACAATTTGATCTAGATATTGCAGACATTAACTTAAAACGCACTGAAAAAGAAAAAGCTGATGCTATTGCTGAGAACCTAGAGCTTAAAGAGAAACTAGCTGAGGAAATAGCTAGACATAAACAATGGTTAATATCAGGTGACAATCTAGCTAGAGAACTCTATAGTAGTCAGTCAGTGAACTCTAGAATAGGTTTAGATTTTCAAAAGTATGTAGGATTGGAAGCTAGGCAAGATGGGCGTAAATCTACACCTGCAGGCTTAGAACATTTTAAAAAGGAAGGTGATTTACATGCTGTCCCTGGACCTATTAGAGGTGAATTCATGCCCACTGACCTGTCCATTAATGTTGACTTTGATGGATCACACCATCTGTATGGAAAAAAGTCAAAAGACTTGCCAGACAACGATGCTTCATCTTATGACTTTGTCTCTTTCCCAAGCCCTCACCTGAGCCTACACCCAAGCCTGCACCCAAGTCTATCTACAAGCCTTCTAGGATAGCTGCTGAGGAATCTACTTCCAATCCTGATTCCCCTGAAGACTTGTCCTTTAAATCTTTGCATAATAAGTCTGTTAAAAACAATTCCTTTAATGTTTCTGGTTTAAGTACTTCTACATGTAATAGAACATCTGCTTTGTTGAATAAATCTTCCAAAAGGAAGACATGTTTTGTTTGTGGAAGTAAACTTCATTTAATTAAGGATTGTGATTTCTATGAGCAAAGATTGGGTGTATGTGCTACACAGCAGAAACCTAGACCAGTGTGGACCAATGTTAAGAATATTCCACCTTATGTCCCACAAGCTACTTATACTGACTCTCCTTGGAGGAGATCAGCTGATAGACCTTATGTGTAACCTACTAGCCCATATTTTAAACATGGTTATTGGCCTGCATATGTTGACTCTATGAATAATGGGAAAGGATGTTGGGATACTGCTGTCAAGTCCTCAGCAGGTTGTTCTTGGAATAATAAGGGACCTAAATTTCAATGGAAACCCAAGAACAATGGTGGATCTTTCTCTTCTGCTAGACATAAATCTTATGATCCACAAGGCAGGTTCAAGTCAGCAATGACTTGAGCCTCCTCTGTATACTAACATTATTTTGTATATATGTTTGTTTCTGTAGGATCATCCTCTTAAGCATAAAGATATTGGTATTGTTGATAGTGGTTGTTCAAGAAGCATGTCTGGTAATAGAGATATGATGCACAATTTTGTTCCTATTGAAGAAGGAGGCAATGTGACTTTTGGTGGAAGTGATGGTAGAATTACTGGGAAAGGCACCATCAAGACACCCTTACTGAACTTTGAGAATGTGTACTATGTTAGGGAACTTCAGAACTTCAACTTGTTCTCAGTCTCACAAATTTGTGACACCAAGAACAAGGTACTCTTCTCTGAAGATGAATGTCTTGTGCTTTCTAAAGAGTTCAAGCTTCCAGAAGATACTTCAATTCTACTGAGAGTTCCTCGAACTCACAATCTATACACATTCAACCTCAATGAAGTTCATCCTGAAGGTGACCTCACTTGTTTGCTGGCTAAAGCATCATTGGATGAGTCTAACAAATGGCATAGGAGAATGGCTCATGTGAATTTCAAGACCATAAACACACTCTCTAAAAGGGGTCTTGTTGAAGGTCTACCCTCCAAATTTTTCTCCAATGATCATAATTGTGTTGCATGCAACAAAGGGAAGCAACACAGAGCATCCTACAAAGCTGTCACTGCTACAAGCATTATTTCTGAGCCTCTTCAGCTGTTACACATGGATCTATTTGGTCCAACTCAAGTCAGAAGCATTGATCACAAGTATTTTTGTTTGGTTATCACTGATGGCTATAGCAGATTTTGTTGGGTGTTCTTTCTAAGGACTAAAAATGAAACAACTCTAGTGCTGAAAGACTTCATCACCCTCATTGAAAATCAGTTGAACAAGAAAGTTAAGGGAATTCGGTGTGATAATGGGACAGAGTTCAAGAATGCTATTATTATAGAACTTTGTAGGTCTAAAGGGATAAAGAGGGACTATAGCAATCCAAGAACCCCGCAACAAAATGGGGTAGCTGAAAGAAAGAATAGGACCTTGATAGAGGCTGCAAGATCTATGCTTGCAGACTCTAAATTGCCCACTATGTTCTGGACTGAAGCTGTTGGCACAGCTTGCTATGTGCTTAATAGGGTCTCCATTACTAGACCTCACCTCAAAACACCATATGAACTTCTCTTTGGGAAGGTTCCAGTCATTCATTACCTCAAACCTTTTGGTTGTCAAGTGACAATTCTAAACACCAGTGATCCATTGGGGAAGTTTGATGAGAAAGCTGATGATGGTTATATTGTGGGTTATTCAGCTAATAGCAAGGCTTACAGAGTATACAACTTATCTGCCAAGAAGATAGAGGAGACTTTGAACCTGAGATACCTGGAAGATAAGCCCAATGTTCAAGGACAGGGTCATGTGTGGTCTTTTGACCTTGACTAGCTAACTGACTATCTGGGTTATACTAGACATATGGCTAACCAAAGTACAGGCTCTCAAGAATCTCCCACTAACAATGCAGGTACCTTGGATGCTGACTCTGGAAGTGATGTTGAAGATGATGAACAACCTATACTTGTGTCTTCTTTCTCCCCTAACAATGTTGCAGGTAACACTTCTAGAGATACTTCTGCTGAGAGTGAAGATGAATCACACTATGCTGAGGACCTTGCTAGGCTTCAGACTCAAGAGTTTGCAGCTAAGCTTGAAGCTGAGAAGGTGAATGAGGAGCTTGCAAATGAGGCTGTCAGTGGAAACCATGTTTCTGCTGACACTGATGCAGTCTCTCCCATCGTCATCAAATCTGCTGAAAGCTCGACTGTTACTACTCCTATTCCTACTAGAGTGTCCACAGACTTTGGTGAACCGTATACTCGCTTTCCAAGACCTTCAGATCTTGGAAATCATCAACCCAAATCTGGCATTTTCACCTCACCTTCCTATGACACAACTTTTGTACCAACTGTGTCTAATCTTGAACCTACCATTGAAATCAACCCCACTGCTACTAAAAGAATCAACATAACTCACCCTCAATCCAATATTATTGGTGACATTCTAGCACCTGTTAGAACTCGAAGGGCTATCTCTAGTCCTAAATTTGGACAGGTTGCTTTTCTCTCTTATGTCTCAAATCGGCAAAGAGACAATCACACAGACTACAAGCATTGTCTGTTTGCGTGTTTTCTTTCTCAAGTAGAACCAACCAGTGTCACTCAAGCTCTTGAAGACTCAAGTTGGATTGAGGCAACGCAAGATGAAATGCAACAGTTTCAAAACCAACAAGTTTGGATTTTGGTTCCTCTCCCTGATGGCAAATATGCTATTGGAACTAAATGGATTCTGAAGAACAAAAGAGATGCAAGGGGTGTGGTTATTAAAAAAAAAGCAAGATTAGTAGCTCAAGGTTACAGGCAAGAGGAAGGGATTGATTATGATGAAGTGTTTGCACCTGTTGCTAGAGTAGAGGCTATTCGAATTTTCTTGGCCTATGCATCCTACATGGGCTTCATGCTGTATCAGATGGATGTTAAAGGTGCTTTTCTGTATGGTGAGATAGAAAAGGAGATTTATGTCACTCAACCCAAAGGTTTTGAAGACCCAGATCATCCTAATCATGTTTACAAGGTTGTTAAAGCTCTCTATGGACTTCATCAGGCACCAAGGGCATGGTATGCTAGGCTTTCATCATTTCTGCTGAAGCATGGCTACAGAAGAGGTGCCATTGATAAGACTCTTTTTCTGAAGAAGAACTCGACTGACATCATACTTGTTCAAGTGTATGTGGATGACATCATTTTTGGATCCACTAAAGAAGCTTGGTGCAGGGAATTTGAGGATCTGATGAAGGGAGAATTTCAGATGAGTGCTATGGGGGAGCTTACTTTCTTTTTGGGTCTCCAAGTTCAGCAGAAACAAGATGGGATATTTATCAGTCAAGATAAATATGTGAGGGACATGTTGAAGAAATTTGGTATGGAAGGTGTCAGAACTGCCACAACACCTTATGAAGCTCCAAAAACAAAAGCCAACAATGAACCAGATCTTCCTGTGAATGTTCATTTATACAGATCTATGATTGGTTCATTAATGTATCTAACAGCTTAAAGGCCTGATATTACTTTTGCTGTGAGTGTTTGCTCTCGACATCAAGTCACTCCACTTACTTCCCATCTCAATGCAGTCAAGAAGATCTTTAAGTACCTCAAAGGCCAACCTCATTTAGGCCTTTGGTACCCAAAAGAGTCTCCTTTTAAGTTGAAAGCATATAGTGATAGTGATTATGCTGGTGCAAATCTGGATAGGAGATCCACAACTGGAGGCTGTCAATTCCTTGGAACAAGATTGATCTCTTTGCAGTGCAAGAAACAAACCATTGTGGCCACCTCAACTACTGAAGCAGAATATGTTGCTGCTGCAAATTGCTGTAGACAGGTCCTTTGGATTCAAAATCAACTGCTGGATTATGGGTACAACTTCATGAACACAACACTTTTTATTGATAATCAAAGTACCATATGCATTGTCAAAAATCCAGTATTTCATAGTAGAACCAAACATATTGAAATCAGGCACCACTTTATAAGAGATGCTTATGAAAAACACTTGATAAATGTGGCTAAAATTCATACAGATGATAATGTGGCAGATATGTTAACAAAAGCCTTTGATGTACCAAGGTTTCAACACCTTGTGGTCAATATTGGAATGCTTAACCCTTAACTGCAAAGTTTAAGGGGAGGCATAGGCCTCAGGAGGAGGCATATGCCTCAGGGGAGGATTCTCTTTGTTGTGTTTTGTTAGTTTCTTAGTTAAAAAAAAAAAAAAAAAAAAAAAAAAAACTAATTTTTCTCTTGCAGGTTTGTTGTATTTTGTTGATGGTTTTTAACTCACCAGATATACCTTATGTATATCAAAGAGTTGGCTAGTCCAAAGGGTACAGCTTTGGTAAAGACACATCAAATCTGTTGATAGCTGTAATGATTTGCTCAAAATCATAGGGTCTGCAACCACCCATGCTTAATTGCTGAGAGTTGTATGGTCAGCAATTCACCATGGTATATTCCTTGTTGGAATCCAAGAATTGGCTAGCCCACTTGTATATGGCTTGTGGTAAAGGCATTGGACTACCATATTTGGTTTTCAGTTCACCAATTCTAAGAATTGACTAGTCCTGAGCAAACGGCTACAGGTTAAGACACATCAAATCCGTTTATATAGTTGCTGATTTGCTCATAAATCAGATGGTTATCAATGTACCATAGTTTTCGGACTTAAACATCTGGCTACTCCAGTAGTGATGGCTATTGGTAAAGAGACATCAAATCCATTATTTTCAATGATTCACCTCTCCCAGGAGTTAACACACCTGGATGTGATGAGAATAGTATGCAACTAATGAGTATTGATGTACACTATGTCTTTTGTTGCTGCAAAGACCTGGCGTTTCAAAGTTTGGTCATCATAGAGATGAGATTATTCTTGGTTCTTTGCTACTGATGTTTGAGAACAATCCTCTAAGTACTGAAGTCTCTAAGATCTTTCAAGGTCAGGAAACTGGAACTTAACCAAGTCAAATTCCAGTTTAGGGGAGGATTGTTGGGAATTATGCGAAGTAGGATTTCTGCTGTCAATACTGCCGAAGGATTCTGCTGAAGTAGAAGCAGAATCTGCTGAAGAAGAGATTCTGCTGAAGTATAAAAGTCGTGCCGTGTATCTGCTGAAGAGTGGAAGCTGACTAGGATCTGCACACGCTTTATTAATTATATGCTAACCCATCATTATTCTTGAACTGACCGAGGTTAGCATGGGTATTATTGTACTGCTCAATATTGTTTAGTGTTTTAGTCATTAAATGCATGCTTGCATGCTTAGTCGATTGAGTAGTAATAGTTTAGGGTTCCTTGTCTATAAAAGGAACTTCATAGTTTGTAATAGATAACTCAACAATTCGAAACATAGAGTTTCAGTTAATAAAAGATCCATAGAGGATCTAAGTGTTCTTAGTTAAAACAACTTGTATTTACATTCCGCTATAGAATACGAGTTGTAGAGATTTTCTATTAGTTTGCTTATGATTACATAGGCAACACTAACGATCCACGAGTGCTCAAGATCTGTCAAGGTCTGTCTGTGTTCAACAATGCTCTTCATTGATATTCTGGAAAACCGAAACGTCAAGAGAACTGCGAAAAGGATAGGCTATGAGGGGTTAACTTGGGGTATCGTGTACTAAAGATGAGTACATCGCAAGGGTGTGGGGTAATTACTCAACCGATGTGGAAGAAGTAATTATAATACAGGTTTATTCTCCCTCCCTACACTTAAAATGAACATTGTCCCCAATGTTCCCCAAAAGTATCAAAGTTATGATAAAGGAAGGTAAGTAAAAGAGAAAGAAACTAGTACTCCCCTAATTAGCTCGGTAGGATCCGTGTGAAGTTGTGGTTAAATTCTTTCCCAAGAAGAATGTATACGTGATAAGCTCCATCCAATGTTGAGTTTCTTCTTCTTGCCAAATATAACCTGCACACTTTAGAAAACAAACGAAACCTTCACGTAAAATCGGTGGTAAAACTATATATGACACCACTACACTAAGATATAATGCTTGTGGAATGGATGTTTGCAGATTTTCTGGAAAATTAAGACCTGAGAATTTCCAAAAATTTATAAGTAGCACAGAAAACGAAAAAAAATGGATAAGCTGTTTCTGCTTGATCTGACGTCGTCAGGTTGTCATGACAGAAACTGGTCTGCTGCGTTTTCCTGGAAAAATTCTGGAAAAATTACATCGTTAAAACCTGGAAATATTCCTGCAAAACATCAATTATGACTCGATACAAACATTTGAATTTAACAAACACACATATATATCAATTTCACTAATTGCAATTCTCATGTTCACGTTCTTTTAAAAATGTATGTAATCTTCCTTACACTTATCTTTTTGTAAAGTACCTTTATATGTAATTAAGACGAGGTTAAAGACAAAATAAAGCATTTTCATAAAATCAACCATGAGAACATACAACAATGAAAAAGACATATGACACACAAACATGCAAACAATTAAGCATGGGTTGCCTCCCACGAAGCGCTTTTCTTTATTTATGAGTCTTGTAGATAGACTCGAAGTCGTGCTCCTACGTACCTATGTATGTAAGTTTATCCTCAAGAATGTCATAGGGATCAAACTTATCATTTATCTTCCTATTGGTACGCTTAGTTCGGTATGCCTTTTCAAACTTTTCTCCATCAGGATCATAGATTGTCATCCTAATGTGCCATTCTCCATTTCCATCACTAGGTGGTCTATCCCAATTCCAATTATGATTAGGCTTCACACTCTCAACTTTGCACTTATTCCTGTTAAGATTAATGGGCAAGGTTCCTAGGAACTCGGTCATCTTCCTAAACACTAAGGTGTCTTCTGTAACACCCCCAATTTCATGATACGCAGCGAAATTCAAACTGGGTGTTACTTCATGGCACAACAGTCATAACAATAGAAAATGAACTCTAATGGAGTCGTTTTAAAAGATTTATCATTCAATTTATATAAATATCAGAGTTTACAAAATTGAGGTCCCAGTAGTTTCACGATTTACAAAATACATTAAATGAGTTTTCGAATAATAAAATTTATAGCCTTCTTGAGTATCGGTGCTCCTCCGTGCCAACCTCGTACAATATGGACCTGAAATACATGCTTAAAACTGTCAACACAAAGGTTGAGTGAAATTCATAGAGTTTAGGAAATCAGTTGAACACATAGTGTTTGTGTGGGTTATGTTGTTATACACCCATAATGTTGAAAACAAAACAGATATTATTGCACTAAGCTCATGATACCGAAAACGTTAACAGATGTCATATAATAGTAACCGTTGCCCTAATAGGTAATTTACCATTAAACCTATGGATCTTCAAATAGAGTGCGTTTGTTTGCCTACCCGGTCAACACAAACGGGATTTGTCATTCCCGATAGATCTATCCACATTATTCGCGTTCACTCGCAAGTGATTAATGGTTCATGATAATAGGGACTTAAGATTGGCAATAGTGGTACTTAGTGCAAATAATACATTTAGATAAGCATATAGTTTGAAAGCAATGTGTTCGATTTAAAATAAAGCATGTATTTCCCCCAAGGATTTGTAAAACAATTAAGTAATAGAAAGTGGGGCTATGAACTCACCTCAGAGTAAATGATATCAAATGTATAATGAGAATGATGGATATGCCGTGAGAACTTCTACAAGCAACCTAGAATAGGATGTTGCGACTTAGGTTTGAAATAATGATGCTAAAGAAATAACAAACCTATATACGTTTCTATGTTGATCATGATGTAGTACATGGTTTTTGTGTATGTCGTTTTATAGAAATGATCTAGTTGTGAAAATGAGTTTAGTTTATACATATCGTACTACCGTTCGGGCCATCACAATTCAGAGGTCATGTAGTAAACGTTCGAGGAGCTAGGACACTTTAAACATAAATCCAGCAACTCGTCGATACGTTTTACTCAAATGAAGCTCCCTAGTTTTGTAGCACTTTAATAGATAAAACTTATGTTTTGTTTATATATCATAAGTGTCATGTGGTTTGTAAGCATAAGTTACAAGGTTGTTTGGTTATGATTAAGAAATCATAATGGTTATCACAAGTATCGTCATAATTTATGTCACAAGTGTTTAAAGAAAAGTTTACAAGTTTCTAAATTGTAAAGTTGGTTATTACAAGTATAGTTTCATGGTTTATCGAGGGGGTAGATCCAAATTGTATTGTATACGTTTAGGTTTGTCAAGGCTAAGGCCTTTGGTTTACGGTCTCAGCTTAGGAAGCCATGAGGCTTTAGCCATGGCCTTGCCGTGGCTTTGGTCTTAACCATCATGGTCTTGAGACTCAGCCTTGACCTTAGCCGTAGCCGTGGTGTTGGCTTATGGCCATTAGGCCTCTTGGTTTGCTTTTAGTTGTGACAAAAGTATAGTTGTAAGACTATATAAAGGGGCAGTTTCTGTTTTTGAAAGATAATGGCCTATTTATGCGTTTTCAAGGTCCGCGCTTCTTTAAAATTGAAGGAAAACGACGTTCCGGACAACTTTCGTGTTTTAACTCTTTGATGATTCGAACCAGAAGTACCACTTTTAAAACGGCAGAACCAAACAGTTTCAGTATGGCAGTTTTGGCGTTTAGGTTTCACTAACTTCTTTTGGCTATAACTTTTGACTCGTTTGTCCGTTTTGAGTGATTTAAGTTGCTATGTTTACCTTTTTATCTTGTCTAACATAGTATGTAAGTTAGAAATTCCATAGGTTACTGATTTTAATGGTCTCATATGTGTAGAATATGACTAGTTTACTAGTTTGTTACTTTTATGACAATATGTAAATTAAAACAAGTGATTGAGTATATGTACATCATGAATCAACATAGTAACTATATATATAGCATGAAATAGTTAAGATTATGAATAATAAAGATGAGATGATGATGGTGATTAGTTGCTTACAACGTTTGGCTTTCAATTAAGATAGGAGTAAAGTAAGGATAGGACTTTGATTGATCACATAAGACTTCGGATTGAGCTAGATTTCTACACCTTGGCACCCTTGCAAACTTGAAGAGTTGGTGATGAAGTACTAAGTGACTTGAGTGGATTTAAACTCAAGAAGATCACTTAAACTTGCTAGAGATTTGATGAAGTAGCTTGATCTATGGAACTTCTTTGCATAAACTTGGAGTTTAAAGATCAAATGATGGAAGATATGGTGGATTTAAGATATGAACGACCCAATTCAGTATTTTAGGGTTCTTAGGATGTATTTCACTTCCTATTTATAGGAGGGTAAGTTTGGTTAACCATATATTGGGTTAAATATTAACCATGGTTAAGTTAGGACACATGTAATGATCTAAAGGAAGCATGGTTAGGATTTTGCCACCAAAATGATTACTCCCCCCCCCTAGAGGCTGTCACAATTGGTGACAAGGCTTAGATGATAAGTCTTGATCATATATTGGTTACGGAGTGAGTTTTGGTTCCGTTAAATGCCAACCGTAAGTTGTTAAGCCATAAAACGTAAAACCGGGTATCGTAAAAATACGAAACTTGTAGGAATGATGAGACTCATTATACTCCATCTAAAAATATAAAATGGGTGATAAGTCTCATTGGGTGCAAAAACGCTGCTTAAAGCTGGAAATACGGGTAAAAAACGCGTAATTCACAGTTTATCAGAAAAGAACGAAATTTCAGGGAAACGACCGTGAATTTATTTAGAGTAGACTAAAATTAGTCTAAAAGTGATATGAGATGTCAAAATGTGGTTTTCGTCATACGCAGGATAACTTTACAGTTATACGTGAAGTTTAAAAGTTACGCGATTTAAGCAAAAACGTTGAACGTACAAGCTTAATTTCTTTATGGTCAAAGGAGGAGGGAAATATGTTTGACTTTTCCAAAAAAATATAAAAGTATCAAAAACATATTAGAAACACAGTGCAGGAATCGTTAAGTCTGGATGTAAGTAGAATTGTTTAAAACGTAAGTTTAGTTTTGTACTGCGCTGGGCTTATTTGGTAACATTAAAATGAAATCCTAAAAATTCTCAAATTAATCATGAATGATCTAAAAATTTGTCTGATGCGGGGAAAATTGTCAGAGACGGTTTTCGTTATGTGCGGGATGTTAAAATGGTGTTCCGACCAAAATGAAGCTTTAAGACGATGTTTTCTTAATAACTTTTGCGAAAATGATCTAACGATGGTCAAACTCTCAGGTTATTACTAAAATAATTTATCTTACGAGAATGTGGATTAAAAATTTTACGGGATGAATAGTGAAAGTGAATAGTAAAGTGAATAGTAACTTTTCAAAAATATGAAAAGTAACTCAAAAAATGCGGGTTGTTACATCTTCGAACGGGTTCACTTCAATGTCCCTAGCCAATTGTTGTTCATGGAAAGTTGAGTTACTTACGAAGGTCTTTTCTAGATAGAAAGGTCGTTGAGGACCTACGAAATCTCCATTAATCCAAGGTCCATATCTAGATGATTTTCTATCCAACATGATCTCATAGGGTATTTCTTCCTTTTTGTAGTAGATATGCTTCTTGACATCGTAAATTGACCTAGCACTCCTTTCTCCTACCACTATCTTAGACATCTTACAATCAATTATGGCACTAGCGGTAGCTAAGAATCCTCTTCCTACTAACACTGGGCATGTCGGGTCTTTATTCATGTCTAGCACATGGAAATCTGCCAAAAGAGTTAATCGACCTACTTGCACTACCATGTCCTTAATTATCCCTATCGGATATGCAATACTACCATCCGCTAGACCTAAGATGGTTTCTGTTGGTTCTATCTTACCTAGGTTAAGGCTTCTATGGAGGGACAACGGAAGAAGATTGATGCTTGATCCTAAGTCGACTAATGTGTCGAAAGACTTGGAATTTCCAAGCTTACACGGAAGAATGAATAGCCTGAGATCATCTAACTTCTTAGGTAACTTATTTTGCACAAATGCGGACCCACGTTCTCCTAATTTTAGCTCTTGCTCAAAATTTTCTTTAAAAGCATTATAATAAGGCGCATGAGTCAAGACTTCAAGAACCAGTTTTTCTTGGTGGAGTTTGTTGGGTTTTAGGTTCCTGTGAAAGGAATTATTCTAAGTATGGAACCACTGCCTGTTTGAAGGAAACCACTGCTAGAAGGAAAGAATCCACTGCTATGTTAAACCACGGCTAGTAGTCTCATGTAACCACTGCTAATGTAATATAAGCACTGCTAGTTAGATATGTCGGTTTAATGTTTTGTATTAGATAAATATGGAAAATATATTTATCTTGTAGGTTACGTATTGTATATTATAAAGGACTCCTTAGCCTATAAAAGGAGGTCGTAGGTTAGAGTTAGATATACGTGTTAGTTATATCTAAAGTCGATACACTTCAAGTTTGTAAAACCCTAATACTATTCAGAGTATTCGTATTAATAAAATATTGAGGTGTTGAGTGTTAATCAATTGTTATTCTTCTTAAGGTTAAACATTAAATTCCGCGTAGTGTTTAACAAGTTTGTTTATATTAAGTCAGCTTCTATATTAGATCGTTTGCTCAACTGGGATCAACAAGTGGTATAAGAGCTTGTGATATAGAAGCTGTGATCAAGAAGAAGTTAAGTTAACTCAAACTCAAGAAGCTTAAAGATGTCTGACGAAACTCATATGATTATTGCCTCCAAGGTACCCATGCTGGAACATGGAGAGTTTCAAGTTCGGAAGATGCGAATGAGGCAATACATTCGCATGATTGACAACACAATTTGGGATGTTGTTGAGAATGGTGATACTCTACCTAAGAAGGGTGATGATGGAAAGGCTATTAGTATCGTTAGTGAAGTTGACAAGGCAAAAAGGAAACTGGAGATAAAGGCTCACAATATTCTCAGTATGGGAATACCTAATGAGTTTGCTTTGGAATTTCAAGAGTATGAGACTGCAAAGAAGCTTATGGATGCTATTGAAACAATATTTGCTGGTAATGATGCTACCAAGAAATCCAGGAAGAATATGCTTAAACATCAACTTGAAAACTTCACTGTTCTTAATGGAGAGAATCTCGATGGAACCTACAACAGGTTGCAGAAGCTTATAAGTCAAATAAAATTGGTTGACTACAAAATTGCTCAAGAATATGTCAATCTTAAGTTTATCAGAAGCTTGTCACCAGACTGGGCTGTGCATACAGTTGTGTGGAGAAATAAAGATGATTTTGAAAAGATGACCCTTGAAAATCTCTACAATAACTTGAAGGTTTATGAGTCTGAAAAGAACATTGTTGGCTCATCCTCATCTTTACAGAATATTTCTTTTGTGTCTACAAACCATAAGAGTTCTCAGGAAACATCCACTGTTGCTTATGGAGTTTCCACTGCCATTGCTAATAATACTACTGTCAGTGATAATGTTAGTGATGGTGCCATATGTGCTTTCCTGGCTGATCTAACAACAAGTGTTACTGTGCTAAATCAGGATCTGGATCAAATTGATCCTGATGATCTGGAAGAAATCAATCTTCAGTGGCAAATGGCAATGCTAACAATGCAAGCTAGGAGGTTTCTAAGGAGAACTGGAAGATAGGTCAAATATGATGGTCAAAGAAAGGCAGGGTTTGACAAAAGCAAGATGGAGTGCTATAACAGCAAGAAGAAGGGGCACTTTGCAAGGGAGTGTAGGGCTCCTAAAAGGATGAATGAGACTTTCAAGAAGACAACTGAAGAACCAGTATCTTCTTCTGCATTGGTTGCTCAGGATGGTCTTGGTGATTATGATTGGAGTGATCAAATTGAAGAAGGTCCCAATGCCGCTTTCCTGGCTAGTGAAGCTTCAAAAGAGCATAACTTTGCTCTCATGGCCTATGCTTCATCTTCAGGGTCATATTCTGAGGTATCTAATGATTCAAAAAGTTCTACTTGTTCTTTTAAATCTTGTCAAGATAACTTAGAATCACTTAAAGCAATTATTGAGTCTGAGAAAAGAGGTTGATAGACTTGCATTAGATAACTTAGGTTATAGAGTTGGTCTAAAGAGTATTGAAGAACAGCTTGAGTTTTATAAAAAGAGTGAGTTTGAATATGTTGATCAAATCAACATTCTAGGTGGTGAGGTTGACCTTAAATATAGGGAAATCAAGGTTCTTAAAAAGAAACTTGAAGAAGCTGAATGTTTAAAACTAGAAGCCTTAGAAGAGAAAGAAAAACATATAGCTAAGGTTGATAGATTAACTTATGCTTCTGAGGTTGTAAACAACTCTATTTCAAAGAACTTAATGAAAAATGGGTCTGGGATAGGATACAATCAAGTTCCACCTCCTATGAAAAGTGGTTATGCACCACCCACAAAAGAGTTGTCCTTTAGCAGTGAGTTTAGTTTCAACAAACCAGTAGGTGAGATTAGTAAGTCTGAATCACCTAAGATAGGTTCTGATAGGTCATCTGATGGTCCAATCATTGAAGATTGGGAGTCAGATTCTGAGGAAGAAAGGACTGAGTCAACAAAGCCTGAAAAGAAAGAAAATGTTAAGACTGTTGATTCTAAACAAGCCCACCTTATGCCTAGATTTGGAGCACCAATTTCTAGGAAGGTAGTAGACTATAATGAGATTCCTAGGGACCAGATGAAAAGATTCAAACCTAGGGGCAATCAAAGAAACTTCAATGGCTTAATCTCAAATATATTAGGGGAGGAGTTTCAGTGTGTCAAAAAGGCTTGTTTTAAATGTTGTAGTTTTGAGCATCTACAAAGAAACTGTTATAAAAACCAACCACAAGTCTGGAATCATTGGAGGAAGGTGAATCATAAAAACTTTTCAAAGAACACCATTCCTCACCCAAACAAAAACATGGTTCCAAAAGCAGTGCTATTGAAAAATGGTAAAACAAAATCAATAATCACTGCTGCAACCAAATTGGTTACAACCACTGCTAAGCCAAATGTAAACACTGCTGAGCAAAATGTTTCCACTGCTAAGCAGAATATCACCACTGAAACAAAAGCTGTTTTAACTATACCAAAGGTGATAACTGACACAGTGGTTGGAAGTCATTTCTATGCTGTAAAGGCCTCGGCTAGCTGGCAGTGGAAACCAAAAACAAAGGTTTTACACAATGCCAGCTGTGCATCAATGGATCTAAAGAAATTTGACTATGTTGATGCACAGGGCAGACCCAAATAAGTTTTGGCTTGGGTCCACAAAAGGAACTAACTTGTTTAATTTCATGTGCATGGCAATCTACAGGATGAACTAAAAGATAAAGGAATTTTTGACAATGGTTGCTCTGGGCACATGACATGGGATGGGAGCAACCTTGAGGATTTTGAAGCACTTGATGGAGGCTATGTACCATTTGGCAATGATCCAAAGGGAGGAAATATTCTTGGTAGAGGAACTATAAGGATAGGGAATTTGGACTTTGAAAAAGTCTATCTGGTACAGGGACTGAAGTACAATCTTTTCAGTGTTTCCCAAATGTGTGATAAAAGAAATTAGGTACTTTGTAGGGAAACTGAATGTGTGGTGTTATCTCCTGACTTTAAAATGCCTGATAATAAGTATATACAACTTAGGGTTCCTAGGAAGGATAACATATATTGTTTTGATATGAAAGATGTCATTCCTAATAGATCCCTAACATGTTTGTTTGCTAAGGCATCTGTTGATGAGTCAAAATTATGGCATAGAAGGCTAGGTCACCTAAACTTTAATACAATCAATAAATTGGTGAAGGGGAACTTAGTTAGAGGTCTACATTCTAAGGTTTTTGAATGTAAAGATCTTTGTGTGGCTTGTCAAAAGGGTAAACAACATAGAGCCTCTTGTAAGACCAAGATTGTGAACACCATTACTCAACCACTGTTTATGTTGCACATAGACTTGTTTGGTCCAACATTTGTTAAGAGTCTAAATCATAAGCAGTATTGCCTAGTTATCACTGATGATTATAGCAGATTTTCTTGGGTTTACTTTCTGGCAGCTAAGAGTGAAACTAGTGAGATTCTTAAGAATTTCATCACTAAGATAGAAAATAGAGTGAACCATAAGGTCAAAGTAATCCGATGTGATAATGGAACTGAGTTTAAAAATGATGTCATGAATCAGTTTTGTGTGGATATAGGTATTGAAAGACAATTTAGTGTTGTTAGGACACCACAACAAAATGGTGTGGCTGAAAGGAAAAATAGAACACTAATTGAGGCTGCAAGAACAATGTTAACAGAATCTAAGTTACCAACTACCTTTTGGGCTGAAGCTGTAGGAACTGCATGTTATGTGCAGAATAGAAGCAAGGTAGTGAAGCCTCATAACAAGACCCCCTATGAGCTGTTACATGGTAGGAAGCCTATGATAGATTTCCTAAAACCTTTTGGGTGTTAGTTACTATCTTAAATACCATAGACCACCTAGGAAAGTTTGAGGAAAAGGTAGACGAGGGATACTTTATTGGCTATTCTTTCAATAGCAAAGCCTTTAGAGTATACAATAGGAGGACCAGAAGAGTAGAAGAAAACTTACATGTTAAGTTTAGTGAAGAGACTTCTAGTGTTGAGACAAAAGGACCAGAGTGGTTGTTTAATATTGATATGCTAACCAAATCTATGAATTATGAGCCTATCAATGCAGGTACATCCACTAATTCTGATGCAGTTACACAAAATGATTCTGATGCATGAACAAATTCTAAGGAAGATGAACCTCCAAAGGAATTCTACTTGGTTGAAAAGTGGAAAGCTGGTTCTGTCAAACCCATCATTGAGAAGCAAAGTCCCTCAGAAGTTGATGATGATGAGAATTCTGGGAATAAAGGCGATCATCATCAAGATAAGGATGAGTTGTCTCAAGATAACTCAGTGTCAGTTGAAGAAATTGAAAAGCATAGGAAGGTTGCTGAAAACACTGCTAAGCCAAATTCAACCACTGCTAGTTCAATTGAAACCCCTGCTACAAATACTGATAGCAGTACTTACTTTGGAATCCCTGCCAAGCCACTATTTGGTGATGATGAGTATCCAACTGATCCTAAAATGCCTGATTTGGAAGAAATAGATACTCTCACTGATGATGAAAACATGGATGACTATTTCAATGATGCTGATGTTACAAATTTAGAAACTGTCATCATAGAGAGTCCAATTCCTACCACCAGAGTTCATAAGGATCATCCCAAAGAACAAATACTTGGAAATTTGAATACACCAATTCAAGCAAGAAGCAAGACTCAGAACACAAAAACCTTTCCTGAACAAGGTTTCTTTGCAAGGTCACTTCACCAAAGAAACAGTCATCAAGACTTGCAAAACTATTTGTTTGCTTGCTTTATGTCACAAAAGGAGCCCAAGAGAGTAGAAGAAGCTTTATCAGAAGAAGGGTTGGTTGAATCAATGCAAGAGGAGTTGTTTCATTTCAAGCTTCAAGAGGTGTGGACAATGGTTGACCTACCAAATGGAAAAAGGGCTATTGGAACTAAATGGGTGTTTCGAAACAAAAAGGATGAAAGGGGTATAGTGGTAAGGAATAAATCAAGGTTGGTTGCTCAAGGATACACACAAACTGAAGGACTGGATTATGATGAAGTATTTGCACCAGTTGCCAGAATTAAAGCTATAAGACTATTTTTGGCATATGCTTCATTCAAAAACTTTGTTGTGTATCAAATGGATGTGGCCTTTTTGTATGGTACTATTGATGAGGAGGTATATGTGTGTCAACCTCCTGGTTTTGAAGATCCTGATCATCCTGATAAGGTCTACAGGGTGAAGAAGGCTATGTATGGGTTGCATCAAGCTCCAAGGGCATGGTATGAATGCCTTTCTACCTATTTGATGGACAATGGTTTTAAGAGGGGACTGATTGATAAGACCTTGTTCATAAGGAAGAACAAAGATGATATATTGCTGGTTCAGGTTTATGTTGCTGACATCATCTTTGGCTCAACAAATAAGGAGCTATGCAAAGATTTTGAGAAACTTATGCATGATAAGTTTCAGATGAGTTCTATGGGTGAACTCACTTTCTTTTTAGGGCTACAGGTTCAACAGAGGACTGATGGTATCTTCATTAGTCAAGACAAGTATGTAGTAGATATTTTGAAGAAGTTTGGATTCCAGGATGTCAAGAGTGCTAGTACACCCATGGAGACTCAGAAACCACTGCTATCAGATGATAGAAGTCCTAAAGTTGATTTGAAGCTGTATAGATCCATGATTGGATCTTTGATGTATCTCACTGCTTCTAGGCCAGATATTATGTTCTCAGTATGTATGTGTGCAAGTTACCAAGTCACACCAAATACATCACACATGAATGTTGTGAAGAGAATCTTTAGATACCTTAAAGGTTATCCTAAATTGGGCCTTTGGTATTCTAAGGATTCAGCTTTTGATTTGGTGGCCTATACAGACAGTGATTATGCTGGAGCTAGTTTAGATAGAAAGTCTACTACTAGAGGATGTCAGTTTTTGGGAAGTAGGCTCATCTCATGGCATTGTAAGAAGCAGACAATTGTGGCCAATTCCACCACTGAAGTTGAGTATGTGGCTGCTGCTAGTTGCTGTGGTCAAGTACTTTGGATTCAGAATCAATTACTGGACTTTGGGTACAATTTTATGCATACTAAGATTTACATTGACAATAACAGTAAAATATGCATTATTAAAAATCATGTTTTGCATTCCAGAACTAAACATATTGAGATAAGGCATCATTTTATTAGAGATTGTAATGAGAAAAGGTTAATACAAATGGTTAAAATTCATATTGACTTCAATATTGCTGATCTTCTCACTAAAGCTTTTGATGTGGGGAGGTTTCAGTACCTTGTAGTTAGTATTGGTATGATAAATCTCTAAATGTCAAGTTTGTTTTGTAAAAGTTTATAAAATTTATGTACTGTTATTGGTAGATCTTAGTATTGCTTCTTTAGTTCTATCCACTGCTTGTTATTTTTGTTTCCACTAACTATTTTGCAGATCAAAGAAGTAAATCATAAACAGTTAGTAGCAATGGACTTAAAAGGACACATGGTATCTTACTACTTAATAATGCATTTAGGACTTCCTATAAAAGGAAGTCTTAAAAACTATAAGCCAACACACTTGCTAATATAAGGAAGTCTCACATTGCAATATAAGTCAACATTTTATAGTAATCTTCCATAACAATCTTCATGAATAAAAAAGTAACAGCCCAATGTTGAACATAACAATTGCAAAAAATAAACATCCCAATAATATTGCTACTGCCACATAATGAAAAGGCTACAAATTAGGAATTCGACTTCAAAAATCGAGCCCTCCAATATTGCTACTGCTACTGCTACATAATGAAAAGGCTACAAATTAGGTATCAAAATAAAGACATACTTTTCCCCCAATACAGTTTAGTTGGCTACAATTTGAATCGTCATAAAACATAATTAAATTTCTGTTACCATTTTAACTTCTTCTATCACGACCAAATTTGTAACATATGAAACTGGAAAAGTGTTATTAATGTACATTAAAATGCCGGTTATGATATCTTAATATATAAATAACTGATGGTTAAAAAAGAATAAAAACACCTACAACACAAACTAATCCAACTTCTTGCGAAGCATAATACACATTCTTTTTCTTTATTTTATCAAATTCTCTTTTGAGCATCGAGTATATACAAGTTCAATGTATCCTTCCTATCTAAGGTTAACAAACACCAACTACAACTCATGTTCTAACCCGTCAACAACATTCAACTTAACAAAACTACAACAACACATCACAATCTCAATACCATCTCACAACAGCCAAGACCCAATAAACATTAAAGATCTCAGATTCGTGTTTGATGTTATAAAATACGAAATCTTTAAAAATTTAAACACGATCTCTTCCTCGATCTTAAAGGTAAAATAAAAATAAAAAAAACAACACAGCTACCGGAGACCTTATAATAGATCTAGAAGATGAAATACACTTCATTCATGAGTTTTGTAATCTTTGTTCTTGCTGATAGTAACAAAAGAAAGAACCCAAGCTTGGTTTTTGTTTGTGTTTTTCGTGTTGAGAAAAACTAAAAGATAACAAAGTGTTTGATTGATGTTCGAGCGAAACTAAAAGATTTAGTGTTCAGTTTTGGTTTAGAAAGATACATAAGGGTTAAAAGGATGATATTTTTCTAGCGATAAAGCGGCTGCCTTTATATCTTGGATGTTTGTTTTTTGTTTAGGGTTAGAATACGTCTTTAAAAATTAAAAGTTGTTATGAGTCAATCACTAAAACTTCTTTGGCCCAGTACCATACTTCATAAAATGTCCAATACTTTTACTTTAGCCCAATATTTTTTTTTGTGTTCGTATTTTGTACAATACAAGTTTGTTTTTTATTCAAAGTTATAGTGCTTAAACATTGGTGTCATTAAAAATAAACATTTGAACGCACTATATTTATGTTTATTTTACAGAAAATGGACTTGGCTCTTAGTAGTTGATAATGTTTGGTGCTCTATGAATTTCTTCTGTTGCACAACAGATTGAATATCATACTAATTTATAAGTAATAAAACATATGAATAACTCATATGGAATTAAGAGAGACTTTAATTTTTGAGACATGGCAAAAATGCCCAAAACTTGCATAGATAAGTTACATATTAATATGACAACAATGAAAGGTACTATATTATCAAGAAAAAAATACGTGAGATGAATATTCGAAACTACTTATGTTGTTACATTTTCCCTCTTTGTATCAACATTATTTAAAGTTATTTAAATTTAATATTATCGGTATTCGTAAAGTTATTGTTACGAAAAACATACAATTAAAAAAAATACCCACCAATAAACACTTACATGAATCTGCTGCTACAACGCACGAGTACCGTACTATTATTTCTAAAATGAATCATACACTTCAGTTTTTCAACATGATTTGGTAACTTTTTTTTGTTTGACGAGTATAACACTCGGACTAATTTGCCAACAAGTATATAATACCATACTTGTATATAGTTTGGTTTTCATTAAATCTATTCCGACTTAAAGTTTTAGCAATCTGTAATGTTATTATCATAAAATACGTATAATCGAAAAGTTTTGAAGCTAAAAATTTTAGTTACAGGGTACCCGCCGTCGCAACGCGCGGGTACCCTGCTAGTTATTATTAAAGATAAACTGCATTCTAGGATGCAGAGTTACAACCATGACATTCAAACTACTACCAGCAGAGTACAACAAAAGACAACAACTAAAAACAACCATCAACAGACTACAACTTCAAAACAACCACCCAACCAACTATGGCTTCTTTGCTATGGCCCATGCTGGCATCCTCTTCTGCACTCCTTGTCCCCCAATAACATCCCACACTTTGGGGAAAGCAAGTCCCCTCACTCTCTCTCTTGTAGGAGGTGATGAGGAAGATGGACCAGCTGGTTGAGGAAGGAGTGCTTGCAATGGTGGAGTTGATAATGGTTCTGGAGGTGGTATCTCATCAAGAGGAGGCACAACCAATGCTCTGGAAGAGGCTTCATCATCTGTGTCTTCATATGGAGACACATAGCTTGGCATGGAGCTTAAATCTGAACTGGATCTTTTCTTGATAGCTTGTTGAGGTACTGGTTGCATGGAAGATGGTCCAACAGCAGCAGGGTTTGTCCTCTTTAAGGAAAGGGATGTTTTTCTTGGAGGAATGTAGTTTTCCCAAGTGTTGTCGGAAGATGAACTTTTGGATGATTCTGAAGAGATCTCAATGGGCTGGTTTGGATTGCTCATGTTGATAAAATGGTGATTTTTTAAAGAGAAGGTTTCTGAGATTGTGTTTTTTAGTGAGATGGTTTTTGGGAATGTAAGAAATATGTGTGGTATGTAGGTGATTTACTCTTAAATAGAGTTAAAGTGAAATCAGTAAGTTAATGTGTGGAAGGTGTGAGTTGTTGAGGAGTAAATGAAGTCTTTGACTTTGGTGGACGTTTAAATGACTTGGAGTTGACCATTTGACTGGGTGTTTAGCACTTTAGTTAAGCACTGCCAGTATAAATAAAGAAACCACTTCTAGTTATTTCTAACCTCTGCTAACTTTAAAAAAGTTCTAGTGTTTGGTTGTGTTTGTGATATGCAGGTTTGAAGGAGCTATTGTAACTTATGGAGCTTTTGGCGCTGTAGGAGTAGCCGATTAAAAAAAAATTGTGTATCTTTTATAATCATTCAAATTAATGCTTGATATCACTAATTTTGGCTTGGATTTTGTTGCAAAAGTCTTAGTCAAAAGATTGGAGTGTTGTTGAAGTATCCACTGCTTGTGAATTTCTAACCACTGCTAGTTGTGGACAATCCACTGCTAGAGCAATTTTGATGGCTATGGAAACTTGAGGGGCTGTTTTGTAACTTCTTGATGATAATGCATTTAATCCCCAAATCACTGTCGGATCATTTAATTGATCTTTAAACACTTCCAATTGGCGCCCTACACAAACCTTAACTACTCCCAACTGCAAATTTCACATATCCCACATCTTTTTCACAATGCCGACTGAATATTCCACGACCCATAACCTTGTCGCATATCTTGTTAAGAACAACCATTCAAAAGGATTCCATGAGATGATTGACTTCATCAAACACACTCCTATTCACTATGCTTTAACTCTAGAACCTACCATAGTTAAATCCTACATTCATCAATTTTGGTGGTATGCTGAGATTCAAGAACGAGATGGAGCAGAGGTTCTTAGGACTGTGGTTGATGAGCATGAGATTCTAGTCACAGAGGAGGTGATTAGGGAGGTTTTGAAACTGGAGGATACTGAAGGAGTTGTAAATTTGTCGAATGATGAGATTTTTGAAGGTTTGGAAAGAATGGGATATGAAAGGCGAGGGGATAGAATTAAGTTTTTTAAAGGTATGTTTTCACCATAGTGGAAGTTTTTGATACATACTTTGCTGATGTGTGTAAGCAATAAGACCACAGGCTTTGATGAATTTCCCTCTAGAATTGCCACTGCTATCATTTGTCTATCTCAAGGAAGGGTCTTTAATTGGTCTAGGATGGTATTTGTTGGTTTTCTGAAGAACATCAAGGACAAGGGGAAATACTACTTATATCCTAGGTTTGTACAATTGATAGTAGACAATCAGATCAGAGAACCCATTCCACATAAAAGGGAGTATAAGGTACTTCATATGTTATCTAAGGTGTTTGTGCACGTGAGGCACCAAAATCCTAATTTCTCAGGTACAATTACACCATTATTTCCCCATATGCTGAACTTGCCAGACATTCCTGAGAATGAAGAAGTTCCTGAATCACAACCCAACCAAACCACTGAAGCTGAACCCACTGCTACCACATCTGCAACCACTGCTAGCACACCTGAACCCACTGCTGAATCCCTGCCTTTACCAACTGAACCTAAAAGAATATTAGTACAAAGAAGGAGGAGGAAGGGCACCAAGCTACCTCAGGCTAGTGTTAGTGGTGTAGTTAATGAGGCTGTCACAAGAGGTGAAGGTGACATGAGTGGAAGGGCTTTCACTACTGATTCAGGCCTAGGTGCTGAACAAGACAGTGAAAACATAAGTAAGACCCAACCACTGGCAACTCCTAATGTTGAGAGTTCTCTTGAGTTCAACATAGGTGGAGGAATACCTAGCCAATTGGCTCACTCAGGGTGCATGGATGATCAGGCTCGGCCTGATGCCATGTTTTCTACACCCCATGATTCACCTCTCGGAGCAGGTTACACAACTCGAAGTGATGAGGGTAGTTTGGGACATGATGCTGAATTGACGGGTACTGATAATGTACAAAATGACTTTTCCAGGGATCCATCTCTCGGACCAGTGAACACAGGTCGAAGTGGTGAGGATATTATTGAACTTTTGAATGAATTGACGACTAAATGTACCAAAATAGAGAATACAATCACTGGTCTTCAGGAACTTGCAGTGTTTCAGGGTAGACATATCCGAAGATTGAAGCATAGGGTATCTGTCTTGGAAAGAATAAGGAGGCCACAGATTGCTGCTTATAGGAGAGCCAAGAGGGTGCATAAGAAGGCTAGCTCCTCAAAATATCAAAGTTTGGAGGATGCATCCAAACAGGGGAGGAGTGAAAGCAAGGATTCAAGGGAGGATGTACATTTGGATGATGGTTTGGATTTGGATAGTGGAGATAATGATGATGATTATATGGTGACTGACAAGGATGGAAATGAAGCAGTGATTGAAACTTTGAAGGTTGTAGTAGAAGACAAAGAGAAAGAAGTGGTGCAGGCAACAACCACTACTAGTGTTGCTGAATCCCCTGCTAGTAATTTGAAACCACTGCTGCAACCTCTGAGGTAATCCTATCCACTATTATTTCAGATACATCAATAGCTATTACAACCACTACTACCATAGTTACAACCATTGTCACACCACCACCCAAGTCTAAAGAAGTTGAGAAGGAGGTTGCTGGTACCCTGATTAACTTAAGTAAAACCACATCAAACCCTGAACCTAGTACTGCACCTGTTCCCATTATTCTGAAACCAACTGGACCTAAACCCTTGGGAAGTTTGAAAATTGGTGAGCCTGCAAAGATTAAAGAGGTTCAACCAGATATTGGAAAGGGGAAAGGTATTGCTGAGCCAGTTTTGAAGTTTAAGAATAAGCAAGAGCAAATTGCATATGATGAAGAGCTTTCTAAGAGATTGCTAGCTGAATAATTAGCAGCTAGAGAAAAGGAAAAACAAGAGGAAGAGGAAGCTACTCAGAGATTGATTGAAGAGTAGAATATGGAACAACCTTTACTTCAAGCCTCTGAAATGATAAGGACATAATATACTACTCAAGAATGGGCACAATTAGACATTGATACAAGGTCTAAAGTTTTGGGCTGAGAAGAGGAGACAAATGATGAAGGAAAAAGTTGTTAAAGATTATAAATCTAAGATGAATAAACCTCCAACTAAGCAAGAGATGAGAAATCAAATGATGAAAGTAATCAGGCTCATGGACATGCATACTGGTGTTAATTTGAGAAAGTGTACATATGAGAAGGTTGAAGAGATTTATAAGGGTTGTAAAAGAAGATGTGATGACTTCATTCCTATGAATTCTGAGAAAGAAGAAGAGTGGATTAAGAACAGACAAAAGAGAAAAGCAGATATTCAGGAGGGATCTAGTTCTAAGAAACATAAAATGGATGAAGAGATGAAGAAGGAAGAAAGACTGAATCAGTATCTTCTGGTGTGTGATCAACCAGAACCTATCAATCCTACACCAGTAAGAGCTATTCATCCTATTGAAGATTGGCAGATAATTACAGCTAATGATAGAGAGATGATAGAAATTACAAGAGCTGATGGATGGAAAAACACATACTTCAATTTTGGATGTTTGTTGTTTAGTTTGAATAAAGATGAGCTGGAACAACTGTGGAAGGTAATGGAGTTTAGATATGGGAAGTTTGGGCCAGCTGGAGCATTAGCAAAGTTTGTGTGGACTTCTATAAAGAACTTGTATCAGCCTAATCCAGATGATAAATTTTGGGAAGACTGTGAGGTGGTTGAATGGATGTTGTATCAACCTTGCAGAGTACATGCTGTGCAGACTACACAGGAAAAGTTCTTCATGTTTATTGATAAAGACTATCCACTATCAAAGAATGTAGCCAGAAAAATGTTGGAAGCCAAACTTTCTCCATAGGGGACAAAGCCTACAAATCCTATGATTGATTAATTATTCCTGAAGATTGAGAAAATTGTAGATCTATAAGGTCCTTTATCAATAAAGGCCAAGCCTCAAGGAAGATTGAAAAGGAAAGCTGATAGATCAAAAGCTGTGAATTACACTTCTGAGTCAGAGACTGATGAGGACATTGAAGCACACAAGAAAAGACTGCTGGTTCTTACAAAATTGTCTACATTGAAGGAGCCAGAGGTTAGTTGTGCATCACCTCTTACATGTCATCATCAAATTATCTCATATACTTTTGAGTTTAATGTAAGTGGAGGATATTGGAATTTTGAGAGAACCAATGGTGAGAGTTATGGTTTTGTTAAGTTTTCACAAATGCTTTACTACATGGAAAGAGATGATTTGATGACCATCTGGAAGTTATACAAAAACAGATTTGGAGATGTGATACCAGATGATTATCATGAGAGGATTGTGTATTATAATTTGAAGATGATATTTGAACCTACTCATGATGAACCAGAATGGAAAGGACTCTTCAATGGCAATGTTACAAGTTGGTATTTATATCAGTCTTGTGGAGTTCATGTATTAACTGTTTCTGGAGAAGTTATTCATATGTGTGTGGAAAGTGAATATCCTAAATTGAATAATCATCCAGGGGTTATTATTCAGATGTTACAGCCTGGTGGTTTAAAGCTGCAGAAACCCTTTGATTATCAAGCTTACAGGTTGCTGAGGAAGTTTGAGAAGTTACTACATCCTAGTAAGTGTTTGGATACATCCTCCAAGTGAAGACTGTATGCGCTTTAAAAGAAACTTGATGATTTTGGTTGTAAATATCAAGTTTAGCGGAGGATTGTTGGGTTTTAGGTTCTTGTGAAAGGAATTATTCTAAGTATGGAACCACTGCCTGTTTGAAGGAAACCACTGCTAGAAGGAAAGAATCCACTGCTATGTTAAACCACGGCTAGTAGTCTCATGTAACCACTGCTAATGTAATATAAGCACTGCTAGTTAGATATGTCAGTTTAATGTTTTGTATTAGATAAATATGGAAAAGATATTTATCTTGTAGGTTACGTATTGTATATTATAAAGGACTCCTTAGCCTATAAAAGGAGGTCCTAGGTTAGAGTTAGATATACGTGTTAGTTATATCTAAAGTCGATACACTTCAAGGTTGTAAAACCCGAATACTATTAAGAGTATTCGTATTAATAAAATATTGAGGTGTTGAGTGTTAATCAATTGTTATTCTTCTTAAGGTTAAACATTAAATTCCGCGTAGTGTTTAAGAAGTTTGTTTATATTAAGTCAGCTTCTATATTAGATTGTTTGCTCAACTGGGGATCAAAAGAGTTCCTTGTACTCCTCTTCTAAATTAGGTTTAGGTTCTTGGTTGATGGGTTTCTCAAGAGTTGGATGGACCATTGGTTCGGGTCCTTGGTATTTCATGAGGGATCGCTTGGATCCCGTGCTGATGGCATTAACAGAGTGAACTTTTGGGTGTGAAGGGCCTGGTTATGCACTCTCCCATGGTGAGCAAGAACATGAAGCCGATGAAATTGAATTTACTTTTGGGTTCTTTATAGTGTCACTTGGGAGTGCTCCAATTTCCCGGTCATTGAAGGCTTTTAAGAGGGCGTCGAGCTTGGTTGTCATCTCGCTTTATCGTTGCTTGAAATCGGCTTCAAGCTTAGTCAGTCGAGCTTCTTGAGATGACATGAACTTGGACACCATTGCCTCGAGAGTAGTGGCATTCCCGGTGTTTGGAGGGTTGGACCTATTGGGTGGACTAGATGAGTTTTGGGGCGGGTTTTAGTTTTGGCTCCACCTACGATTAGGGTGATTTCTCCAAGAGGGGTTGTAGGAATTTCCTAAGTTTTTTTGCTCGGGCTTGAAAGTGTACCACTTCTCTCCCGCCTCGTCGGTACGCGTGGAGGCGTAGTCTGCAAAGGCTTGTTTTGGGAGTCTTGTGCAATCACGAGTGTCGTGGGGACCACTACATAATTCTTAAGGTAGAGTGATTTTGTTCACTTGTTGTGAAGACTTAGGATTCTCGTAGGAGCTCATTAGGAATTTCATTTGATCTTCAAGTTTGAGCATCCTACGATTGGAAGTTTGTGAGTCAATAGAAGGCAAGGACATTGCGTTGACGGTTTTGGGCAACTCACGGGGGTCATTCCAACTTTCATTGTCATAGACGGCAAGGTCCTCTATTGTAGCCTACGATTCTTCCGCGGTAAGTTCGCTAAGTTTGCCACCGGCCGCTTGGTCGATGGTTTGCCTAGTTGAGAAGTTGACATGATCGTAAAAGATTTGAACTGGAAGCCAAACATCAATGCCGTGATGAGGGACTTTATGGAGCAAGTCCTTGAATCGAGTCCATGCCTCGTAGAGAGATTCGCCTTGACGTTGTTGGAACATCAAGATTTCATTCCCAAGTTTGGTAGTTCTCCCCAGTGGGAAAAATTGGGCGAGGAAACGAGTGGTGAGATCATCCCAACTTGAGATGGATCCGGTGGGAAGTCGCTCAAGCCAATTACTAGCTTGGTCCCATAGAGAGAATTGGAAGAGACGAAAGCGCGTAGTCTCTCGTGTGGTAGCATCAAGGTCGATGGAATCAACAATTTGAAGGAAGTCCTTGAGATGCTGATTAGGATCTTCGGAACGAAGTCCATGGAATGCACATCTGTTTTGCACCAACCGGATGGTGTCGGATTGCAGGGCCATAGTTTGAGCTTGATCGGGGAGCTCAATGGTGTTCCTATAGCCTTGGTGGCTCGGTCTATAGTATTCACCAAGAGTACGGCCTCTTGGCGGGTCAATTGGTGGTGGGTTATCACCTTCCATGATGAAAAGTGATGGGATTACTAACAAAGTCACGAAGAAGGGGTATAGACTACAAGGAAGCTAAAAATGAGAAAAAAATCTTACTTGATAGGAATCAAGCAAGGGAACCTACACGAGATAAAAATCTAACTAGCTATTCTATTCCCCGGTAGCAGCGCCAAAAACTTGATCCGCGTACGAAGCGCGTTCAGGGTCAAAGGAACTTCCTTTTAGACGAGCAAGTTTTTCAACACCCTAGGCAGTGAACCTAATTGTTGTAGTGTAGTATTGGGTAAGCCTCGGGAATTGATATCGTTCTCTAGAGGAATAGGAATTCTAGCAAGAAATGTATTACGCTAAGGTGGGGGTTGAGGATGATTCTTTTTTTATCTTTTTTAGTTTTTAGAAAGTTAAGGGTAAAATCTCGGGGCAATTGGTTTGGGGGTGGTACTCTCTACCGATTACTTATACTATTCTAATTATCTAATTCTACGGGTAGCTATGTCTATTTGATGTGTGCTCGTATGATGATTAAAAATGGGTTTACCTAGATACTATTACTCCCTAGTTATCTTTTATTGATGGTTGAATTGTCACACCTTATTCTTAACGCGTTGTGCTTCCTAAAGTCGTAGGGTGTGCCTTTGCCCTAACTCTTTGAGGTTACCTTTTGGTTTAGCCTACGGAATCCGCTAGGTTATTCATAAACCAACTTTCACAAAGATTATTCAAGCATTAAACACAAAGATAGTCTAGTTGCACTCCTAAGCCAATTACAATTAAGATAAGAGACAACCTAACAATAATTAATGACTAGGTTTCATAGATCTAAGCAAACACACAAGAAATTTAGCTAGACATGTTAAACAAGCAAGCATACACACAATCAATGGAAGACATAATGATACTATTTGATTAAAACACTTATCTTGATGTGTAAAATAGGGTTTGGGACCCTAAGATACTGTCCAAGTCGGACTACATACGTTTAGGGTTTGTACTCCAAAAGTCTACCTCTCTAAATGCAGAAAAATCGAATTCTATATATAGATTTACAAGTGCGACGGCGTCGCCTTATAGGTGGGACGCCGTCAGATCGCCGTTATTAGGGTTTTCGTCTTGGCCAAGTCATCGATGGGACGGCTTTACCTTGGAGTTGTGACACCGTCAGTATTCAAGTGGGACATCGTCTTGGTTCTGGATCTGGGCCGTCTGAGATGAAAAGTCTGAGTGACGCCCTTCTTCTTCAAAGCCTGACGACGTCAGGTTGTATGAGAAAAAATTCCACTGAGCCGTCTGGTGCATGTTTTTATCAAATCTGTATAAAGGGACGGCATCGCCCTTTGATTGGGACGCCGCCAGGTTCAATTTGAGCAGCTTGAGTGGCTTCGATCTTGACTTTGCCAATTTCTTCATGTATTCACTCCTTTTCGTCCAAATGTGCATCATTCCAGCATTTTGCTTCTAAGAGACCTAAAAAGTAAAAAGGAACGAAATTAAGCAGTAACGGATATAAAAGTGGTCGATTAAAGGCTTAAATGACCCCTTAAAAGTGTACGTTTTAAATCCTTATCAGTAGCAACTGGCCATACGCACCCCGGGCGTCAAACCCATAAGTAGGGTGAAATAACATTGACGAATCATCACCGTACATAGGCTACATAGTCACAAAATAGCAAAGAAAAAACTGTTAGTTTGAAAGTAAAAGGGTACATTATCTGTTATTTCTAATAGATATATAAGTATGCAAACACACCAGAGGCACAATTTGCAAGTTATTAGCGTAAACTATAATGAAGCTTATCCTATGAAAATGAGAACTAAAGCAGTCTAAAACTTAGAATAATGAACATTTAAAACAGGAAATAAGTTGCTCCCTAAAAGAAATAAGCAGTCTATGCTATCCTAAAAGCATCAAAGAGCTAAGGCAAGCTAAGTGGAAAAGGAATACTCAAGAGTTCAATAAGCTATTTAAAAGCCTATAAGAAACATCAAAATAAGCAAATCAAGATCAATGCAATCCTAAAGCTACAGGGGAAGCTTAAATGAGCCTGAGAAAACCTATTTTTACGCGATGTTTGTTTTAGCTAGATGTGGACCCGCTATCTTTTTTTCTGGTGCGTATTTAAAGGCACATCCAAACACCCACTGAATCTCCAAATTAACCATATTCTCACTAAGTCGGTTATATATAGATAAAAAGTTGAAAGCAGATATGACTAAGGTTAACACCATGATGTCTAGATAGAAAAACTGGCGTCACCTGATACACGCCAAAAAGCATTCCAGCCGCTTTAACCTGATCCTTACGTGAGCGATCCCTCAGAAACTCATCCTGGTTAATCTCAATAACGGACATAGCAATGTCATTCCTACTTCTCTTCCCTGAAACCCTCGTCACATTTAGCACAACTTATGCCACCGGCACTGCCGTCGCTCCCTGATTATTGTCACCTTACCTGTCAACGAATAACTTCACAAAACTATAACTCGCAAAAAAAAGTCAACTAAACTAAATAAAACAATTAATTAACATATAACATGAACTTATAATTCCTCAATCTGACCCATATTGATTTGAACCCATTACCCAGCCCGTTTATGTGTCCACCTCTTCTGAATCGTAACAGCTACACTTAAGATAAATTAGGCATTAAGAACAAAAATTACCTCAGCCTAAAAGCCTAAAAGATATATTATTGCATTTGGTGTAAGCGTCTGCGATAAATTATATGGTCCACCCTTAGCAAGTTGTGTCTAGCTCGTTTCTTTCCTTCACATGCGTGCCGATCAGCCATCTCGAATGCAAAAGTGTGTCATACGTTTTTCCGACCTTTTCTTGAGCACCATCGTTCGTGGCTGAATTCTAAGAGTAGATCTATCCAGAGCATGGCGCATTCTATTTGTATGCCCATCACCTAAGCGTCATAATTTAAATGAGTACCTTGAAGAAATTTGTTAAAAGATTGTCAAGAGAGTAAGTTTTAAAGCTATAATTTACCATGATCGAAATCCACGGAACGGGTCAACTACAAACCATCAAGGTAATAATACTTTGGTAAACGTCTATAAGCCCATCACCCTGCAGCACTGCAGAATAAATTTTTAACACATTAGATGTCACAAATCTACGAATAAGAAGAATACACTTTTATAATGTTTGATATCTGTGTATTTTAAACTTTTTACCAAAACTATCTAACTAAATGTATATGTAGTTACTTTGTAAAAGCACATCCATACACCCCCCAAATCATGTAACGACACATATATTAATGAATCATGAAATTATACTGAACAAACATTACCTAAGTCTGAAAGGAAAGTGTTTGAAAAAAGTGCTAGTGATCTAACGGCCAAATAATCATGAGCTTTATACTATAAGTCTATGACATTTCAAATTTTATACTTCAGCAAATGTTACATTTAATTTTTATATGAAAGTATTGTTAACATAAATAAACCGTAAAAACGTTTATTAATATTTAGTGATCTCTTTGTGTTTTGTTGATAACAAATATAATGTTATCATAAGTAAAATTATAAGGATACATGTTATTTTTGTAAAGCATCTACATATATAGTCATTTAATACAAAGTGTTGTAATAATTTATTTGTTGTAATAGTTTATTAGGATGGGTAAAAACCACAACCCATGACCCATACCCATGGAGCATATCCATAACCCATGAAGTTAACCCATACCCATTGTCTAGATGCATTGCATCTATTAGATATATTGTATCTACTTAGATACCCTTGGTCCAAAGTCTAGGACCCATGACCCATAACCCGAAAACCCATGGGCAAACAGGAGCGTCTCACAGATCCCTCAAGTTACACTAGACGGATCCCTCAGGCAAGGGATCCGTGGGATCCGTGCAACAGTGGCAAGAATTTGCCTTTAAATAGAGAGCCATTTCTTCATTTTAAGTTACCCCTCTTCTTACAAACTCTCTCATATATTCTTACATTCTTCTAACCTAAGATCACTTGATCTAGAGAGTAATGTTTCTTTCTTTTATTGTGATTCACATATAGGTCCTTCTCTAAGGCGAGATCACGAGCATTCTACAAGTCATCCAAGCAAGGGGTCCTTGATTGATTTGTTCCTCCACAATATTTATGTAGCAAAGATCTTGAATTTCATATTTCACATATTTGTTGTGTTATAGTAGTGTTGGTTTAGTCCTCCGTGTTACGGACTCGGTATTTAGCTTTGTACCGGAAAAAGTGTAAGCGACGTTGTGAAGGCTTCTCCGCCGAGTGGAAGGAGTTTGTTGACATAGTGCTTGAACTCTCGAGTAGGTGACTCGGGGAGTGGAGTAGGGCAAGGAAGGTGTCCTTGTAGCCGAACCACTATAAATCGGTTTTGTCATTTCTATCTTTTACTTTACTTGCTTTCTTTAATTGCATTACTCTTAGATCTATACTTCTCTTCATCCATACGATTTCACATAACATCGAATCTAAAGTTTTTGAAACTAACTTAAAATCGGCAAAACTATTCAACCCCCCTTCTTGTTTTCCACAATTGGTATCAGAGCCAGGTTTATAAAAGTTTTAAAGTAAAAACTTTTCGATCACTATGGGTTCTGAAAATTACAAGGAAGGGCAATCCATGCAACGACCTCCGCTACTTGAAACGAATGGTTTTATATATTGGAAAATAGATTCGAAAAGTATGTGAAGTCAAAAGATATTGATCTTTGGTACATCATTGTTGAAGGCGATTTTGAAGCCACTACAAAAGATGAATCCGGAAATTTAGTAAACACACCTCATGATCAACTCGCCGATGATCAAAAGAAAAAGCTTTCCAAAAATAGTGAAGCTAAAATGGTTTTATACAATGTTTTACCCAAAAAGGAATTCGAAAGAATTTCCATGCTAAAACCTCTAAAGATATTTGGAACTCTTTAGTTGTAACTCATCAAGGAAATCAACAAGTTAAAAACAATAAAATAGATTTATTTGTTCAACAATATGAACAATTTTCAATATCGGATGAGGATACTATAGATCATTCTTTTGCTAAATTTAATACTATAATTACATCGTTACAAGAACTTGATGAGTCTTTCTCAAGTCGTAATCATGTTAGGAGGTATCTAAGGGCTCTTCAATCCATGTGGAGATCTAAGGTGATGGCAATTGAAGAATCAAAAGACTTGTCAATCCTCACCCTTGATGAACTCATAGGCAATCTAAAGGTCTATGAGCTTGTCCTCGCTAAAGATTCCGAAGCCTCAAAAGATAAGAAAGAGAAGCACAAATCTCTTGCTCTAAAAGCCAAAAAGGTCTCAAGCGATGAAGAAAACTCCTCTTCGGATCGTGATGACGAGGATTATGCCATGGTGGTAAGGGACTTCAAGAAGTTCTATAGAAGAAAGGGAATATATGTCAAGCAACCATATGCAACAAGAAGGGGTTCCGGAGAAGCAAAGATGACGAGAAGGCAAGGGATGAACGCGCTTGTTTCAAATGTGGGGACCCTAATCACTTTATTAGTAAGTGTCCCAAACGTGACGAACAAAAAGCGTTCATGAGCGGTTCGTGGGGAATGAGCGGGAGGAGGACAATGAAATTTGTCTCATGGCAAATGACGAGGTATGTCATGAATACTATAGTAGCTCATCATTAGATGATGACTCTTTGCATCATGCATATGATAAACTTTGCAAAATTAGTTTAAAAGCAATCAACAAAAACAAGTTTTTGAAAAACCAAAATCAACGTTTAGAAAAGGAAGTCCTTGAGTTAAAATCAAAATTAAAACGTCTAGAAAAGGGGAAGATAGCAAGTGGGGAATGTGAAATTTGCGTTCAACTTCAAACACTAGTTGATCATCTAGACTCTAAGATTGCTAGAATGAATACTAATACTCTAGATATGATATTAGATAGTGTTAAAACAGGAAACAACCAAAAAGGTTTAGGTTTTCAGCAACTTGATGCGTCAACTAGTGAAAACAAAGAAACACAATTCGTCAAAGCAATAGAAAAACAAACCACTGTAGTTACGGATCCCACGGATCCCACAAAAAGGGAACCGGCTAGTGTAAAGCCATGGATCCGTGGGTCTGCTGAAGCAAACGTAGCAATAATATAGCTTCTTCATCTAGAACCGATTTTGTTATTGTTAATAAGAAGAAACCAACCCATGTTACTAGTAGACAACCACCTCCAAGACAAAATCAAAGGTTTACAAGAAACAAAGGTCCATCATTTTCAAAACCAAACACATTTATAAGGAGACCTAATAATGTTTATCCGAGAAGTAACCATCAAATGGGATGGAATCCTAATATGCAAAACGGTTTTCCATTTCAAAACTTTGCACCATGGAATGCGTATTCATATTTCCCATATATGTCTAACATGAATGAAATGTTTAACACTAATGGACCCATGAACAAATGGGGACCAAAATTTTGAGTTAATTGCTTTTTTAGGTGTGCTTAAAGGTCGACCTAGATTCGGATGAATGGATCAAGGATAGCGGGTGCATGAGGCACATGACCGGTAATAAAGATTTATTTTCCACATTCAATGGAGGAAATGTGGTATTTGGAAATAGCAAAAGCAAAATCATCGGTAAAGGTACGATTTCTAACCAATCTCTAACCATTAACGATGTGTGTCACGTAGAAAACTTAAACTTTAACCTCTTAAGTATAGGAAAAATATGTGATAAGAAGTGTAACGTACTTTTTAACGAAACCGGTAGTAAGATATTGAAAAACGGTATCACTATAGGTAGAGAAATTAGGAAACATGGAGTCTATGTCATTAAAATCAGTAATGAACCTAAAGACAAACTTTGTCTTACTTCTATGGATGATATTTCGACCTTATGGCATCGAAGATTGGGTTATGCCAATATGTGACTTCTTCAATCGCTATCATCCAAAGATCTAGTAAGAGATCTACCAAAATTAAAATATGAACATCACTTTTGTGATGCTTGTAACATAGGAAAACAAGTCCATGATAGTCACAAAGCTAAAAAAATGGTCTCTACAACTAAGTGTCTAGAATTACTACACATGGATTTATTTGGTCCATCCGCTATCCAAAGTTATGGAGGCAACTACTACACTTTGGTTATAGTGGATGATTACTCTAGGTACACATGGACTAAATTTTTAAAGAATAAAACTAAAACATTCGATTACTTTGAAATATTAAGTAAGAAAATCCAAAGACAACTAGGAAGTCCTATACGGATCATGGTAGGGAATTCAATAATTGTGACAACCCGTACTTTCAGGTCATTTCTCGAAACAATTCATGCTTCACTATTTCAACATTTATCGTAAACTAGGTTTACGTGTTCCAAATTCGCGTAACCTTTATGGTTTAGCGGCGAATTCATGATCATATCATCACGAACATTTCATATGGACTAAGTTTGGTCTACATTTCATTAGCATCATTTGCATCATGTTAGCTCATCTGGTTTGAATCAGGTATACTTTACAAGCACTACTATACTAGTACTTAAGCGGCGATTTGGTATTTCCAATGCGCTTAAACCTTGTGCATTTGGATCAAATGCTATTTACAACTTTATCACTTCGTACTTAACAAAGCTCTTTACTGGACTTTCATGCCCAACAGTGTTAATAACTTAAGGGATGGTACTAGGCATATCCTGAAGGATCAACAGAAACCTAAAAGAATGAATTATAAAGTTTCATTAGCTTACAAAATCAAAATAAGAAATTTTTAAATCAGGTACACATGGATCTCATTAGTAGGTGATATTGGTTTCACATCATCAACGGAGGTATTGAAACCTATCGCCTACCTGGTTTATTTAGGTACACATCA
>BPTQ01000001.1:178989283-179056526 GCA_019973895.1 Chrysanthemum seticuspe
ATACCATTTGTGAGTTTTGAAAATAATACTTATCGTCGAAAAATACTCTTTTGACGTCTTGACCATTCTTAAATTACTTTACAAGTATTTACGTCAAAATGTCATCCTATAATAGTTTCGTAATGATTTATTGTGAAATTTTCCTTTTTTGTCGTAAAACAATGTCGTCGGAAATTTCATGAAAGTGATAAAAATGGCTTCGAAAAACTAGTCGTAAAATGGTGTACGTCGAACGCTAGGAAACGAACTCAACGGTTTTGGAAAGCTTGTATCAAAATCTAGAAGTTTTAGTACATGAGTTTTTGTCATAGAGGTCTCGAACCTAAAGATAATAGAGGTTAAATATGGTGATTTTGTCCAAAATGTGGTTTAAAAATGAGTTTCGGCAAAGTTTAAGCAACCGTAAATAATTTATTACAACTCCGCTATACAAACGGTTGGTCGTTTTGAAAAATATGCTTGGTGATCTCGATTTTATTAGAAGACATCTCGTTACAAAAAGTTCCACATCATCGTTAAAAACAGCCTTCAACATGGTCGTTTTAGTTACCGTAACACTTGTCTCGTAAAAATAATATAGTTTTTCTAAAAATAATAGTTACGGCAATTTTATGAAAACGTGTATATCTTGGTCGTTTCAAATCCGTTTTCTACGTATTATATGTTCTTAGCTTCGTATCAAAGTATACTAATATAATTTTGATAAGTCGAAATAATTTGTGAAGCTTAAGACTCGTTTTTGACTCGTACAAAATAAAAACACTTTGCTGAAATTTTCAGAAATTATATATTTCGTCGTCAAACTTGAAAAATTCATAACTTCTTCGTTATAACTCCGTTTTAATCCGTTCAAGCGGCCACGGATTCGTTTTAAAGTATATTTTCTAAGTATCAAGGCCAAAATTTCGTGCCTACTGTCGGATTTTCCAGAAAAACAAAATAAGGACAGATCACTTTTTATACTAGTCGAAAATAGTTTTTCTCGTACTAAACCTATTCTAATCCCTTCAAATCAACTCCAAAGCTAATCTAATCCTACCATACACCTTCTTAGGGTGTCATGGGTTCCTAAACATCATCAAGACCAAAATATATCAAGGGAATAATTATAGGATGACCTTATATATATCAAACTCTAAAAATCAAAGTTAAAATGGTATAAACAACACAAGTCTTGCATGTTTGCTCCAAAAATGAAGAGATAAATATGAAATGAAAGTGAAAGATATAAAATGAAAGAAATATGCTTACAAGCTACTATGATGAGGTGCAAAGAACAAAGGTTTAACCTAAACACCCTAGGTTTTTATTTCAAAACCTTATATAAGAGTGTAATCTAGATTGTATATACTTGAGCTTGAGAAAAATTTTTGTGATCCCTTCTAGCTTCTTGATGATGACCGGTTTTGAGGATGAAAAACCAAGAGAGAAAGTTTTTACTAACTAGATGAATTATTGAAGTGAAATGAATGAGAAATGAAAGAGTAAGACTTTATGTATGTGTATGAATCTAAACAAATCAAGAAAACCATGCCATATTAATTACTACCTCCCCCTTGGTGGGCCAAGGGGGGAGGGATATACCAAATATATATATATTTTTTTTTTCTTTTTTTATAAACTTGTAACAATTGTAAGAAAATGTGTAGTTAAATGTAACTTGTAAGGTTTTTATATATTAGTGTAGCATGGATTAAAATAAGTTTTAGGGGATCAAAGTAAAGTATATTATAGTTATAAAAATTGTAAAAATACATTCCTTGTAAAATTTGAGTGATAAAATAATTATCGTGTAGTTTTCAAGAAAAACGTCGTAATAATATAATTATAACGATTTATATACAAAATAAATTTATAACACTAGGTAAACTCAACATATTGTTTTTATAAACTAAATGTAAGTATAAAAATATATCGGGATCATTTTTGGAAGTATCGGTTTAAATGTTCAAAATAATAACTCACGCGATAACGTTTATTTAATATAAAATTTACGCGTTTAATGTGAAATGCAATGTCATGAATCAACTAATATGATGCAAATGATGTTAATGAAATGTAGACTAAACTTAGTCCATATGAAATGTTCGTGATGATATGATCATGAATTCGCCGCTAAACCATTAAGGTTACGCGAATTTGGAACACGCAAACCTAGTTTACGATAAATGTTGAAATTGTAAGGCATGAATTGTTTCGAGAAATGACCTGAAAGTACGGGTTGTCACACTTAGGCAAGTAAGACTCAGGTCATGACCTTCGCTAGGACTAGAAACGCGAGGAATCACAACTGTTACCTATAATCTATTCTTTTCAATAAGGTCCTTTCCGACAGATTTAACATTTTGAAATCTAACACGAGGCACGTGGTATTAATTCCAGTTGTACCTATTATAAGCTATTCGATTCAACTTAGACTGCTAACAGTCATTTCAGGATTTCCATGGAACCTACTAGGACATGATTACCGCCTACTATCCTCAGCTCAATGGTTAGAGCGAGAGAGCAATTCCCACATTAGATAATATGCTCAAGCCAGTGCGACTTTCTAGAAATGGTTAGGCAAATCATTCTCCATCGACAAGTTTCTTTACAACAATAGTTAGCTCATGAACATATTGACTACACCAATTGAGGCACTATAAGGTTGTGGTATCAATCACTTATTCACGGGTTAAAATCAGGAAAGTCCAATTCATTAGTCCATAACTCATTCATGAAACAAACAAAGAAGTCATACAAATCAAGAATCAGTTACAAGTAACAACATATAGCTAGATAAGCTACATCGTTATACGATGCAAATTTTGGAAATATGTCCCATAAGCCGCAAACCATTAGAATTTCAAGTTGGCAACAGAATTTATGTTTGAAATCTTGCCTTGGAAAGGCGTGGTGCGATTCAGAAAAACACTGGACGAACCAATACGACCCAGATATCCTCATCTTTTCACCGACACCGTAGGACCTAACAACGATTGAATTCAGGGACTGAATTCCTTTTTGGATGGGCGAATGTGACAACCCGTACTTTCAAGTCATTTCTCGAAACAATTCATGCTTCACTATTTCAACATTTATCGTAAACTAGGTTTACGTGTTCCAAATTCGCGTAACCTTTATGGTTTAGCGGCGAATTCATGATCATATCATCACGAACATTTCATATGGACTAAGTTTGGTCTACATTTCATTAGCATCATTTGCATCATGTTAGCTCATTCATGATTTTTCATTTTACCTTAAACGCGTAAATGTTATATTAAATAAACGTTATCGCGTGAGTTATTATTTTAAAAATTTAATCCGCTACTTCCAAAAATGATCCCGATATATTTTTATACTTACATTTAGTTTATAAAAACTATATTTTGAGTTTACCTAGTGTTTTAAATTTATTTTGTATATAAATCGTTAAATTTATATTATTACGACATTTTCTTAAAAACTACACGATAATTTATTATATCACTCAAATTTTACAAGGAATGTATTTTTACAATTTCTATGATCTCATTATACTTTACTTTGATCTATTAAAAATTACTTTTACCAAAAATTACCTTAAATACACTAATGTATAGAAAATCTTACAAGTTACATTTAACCTATACACTTTACATACAAACAATTACTTACACATTATAAAAAAAAAAAAAAAAAAAAAAAGATATTTTGTTGACAAATATCCCCTAAAATCCGGCCAAGGGGGGGAGGATAGTCAAAATGGGTAGATTTTTCTTACAAAACTAGATTTATACTCCATATATTTACTTCACTCATTTTCACTCACAATAATTCAAGTTAGCAAAAAGTTCTTCTCTCTTTGTTTCATCCTCCATAAAACCGGCCATATAAGGAGTTAAGAAGGGATCACAAAATTTTACAAGCTCAAGTTTAAACAATCTAGATTACACTCTTAGTAAAGGTTTTGAAATAAAAACCTAGGGTGTTTAGGTTAATCCTTGTTCTAATCACCTCATCATAGTAGCTTGTAAGCATATCACTTCATTTTACATCTTTCATTTTCATTTCATATTTATTTCTTCATATTTTGAGCAAACATGCAAGACTTATGTGTATTTATACCATTTTTACATTGATTTTAAGAGTTTGATATATAAAAATCATCCTATAATTATTCCCTTGTTATATATTGGTCTTGATGATGTTTAGGAACCCATGACACCCTAAGAAGGTGTATGGTAGGATTAGAATAGCTTTGGAGTTGATTTGAAGGGATTGGAATAGGTTTAGTACGAGAAAAACTATTTTCGACAAGTGTTAAAAGTGATCTGATCTTATTTTGTTTTTCTGGAAAATCCGAAAGTAGACATGAGTTTTTGGCCTAGATAATTAGAAAATATACTTTAAAACGAATCCGTGGCCGCTTGAACGGATTAAAACGGAGTTATAACGAAGAAGTTATGAATTTTTCAAGTTTGACGACGAAATATATATTTTCTGAAATTTCAGCAACCTATTTTAGTTTTGTACGAGTCAAAAACGAGTCCTAAGCTTTACCAATTATTTCGACTTATCAAAAATATATTAGTATACTTTGATACGAAGCTAAGGACATATAATACGTAGAAAACGGATTTGAAACGACTAAGATATACACGTTTTCATAAAATTGCCGTAACTATTATTTTTAGAAAAACTATATTATTTTTACGAGAAAAGTGTTACGGTAACTAAAACGACCATGTTGAAGGCTATTTTTTTAACTATGACGTAGAACTTTTTGTAACGAGATGTCTTCTAATAAAATTAAGATCATCAAGCATATTTTCCAAAACAACCAACCGTTTGTATAGCGGAGTTGTAATGAATTATTTACGGTTGCTTAAACTTTGCCGAAACTCACTTTTTAAACCACATTTGGACAAAATCACCATATTTAACCTCTATTATCTTTATGTTCGAGACCTCTATGACGAAAACTCATGTACTAAAACTTCTAGATTTTGATACAAGCTTTCCAAAACCGTTGAGTTCGTTTCCTAGCGTTCGACGTACACCATTTTACGACTAGTTTTTCGAAGCCATTTTTATCACTTTCATGAAATTTCCGACGACATTGTTTTACGACGAAAAGTGATAATTTCACAATAAATCCTTACGAAACTATTATAGGATGACATTTTGACGTAAATACTTGTAAAGTAATTTAAGAATGGTCAAGACGTCAAAAGAGTATTTTTCGACGATAAGTATTATTTTCAAAACTCACAAATGGTATAAATAACATACGAAAGGCATGCATAACATTACATCATAACTCATTACATATCATATCATTCGTAATAGGTCAAGATTAAAGTATTCCGCTACATCTCATTGTACTCACTCTTGTCATCATACCAGTTATCAAGTGAGTTTTCATAGCCCCGATTTATTCAAGTTTTACTTATTTCAAACCTAAGGGGGAGAATACATTGCACAACATTGTTATTACGATACCAAGTATGTTAAATTCATTTACATTGCTTAAGTTACCACATGCCAATTGAAAGTCCCCATTTCCTGAACATGAACCGTTAATCTTAGAAGCGAGGGTGAGTGGATAGATCTATCGAGGGTGACGCCTCCATCCGGGTTGGTGAATCCCAACTAGTCATACGGATGCATTTCATTTAATAACATTATTGAGTTGTCTGGCAAACACTCTGTTGGGGCCTACATTATGAACAGTCTAGTTTCGGTGTCATGGACTTATAGCAATTGTAACATTTTTCTGTGACATGATTGTCATACCTGGTCTATACTTGCGTAGTCGTATAAAACATTTACATAAACCTATGATTTCTCACCAACATTATTGTTGACCGTTTTAGCAATGTATTTTCAGGTAACTAAGACATACTCATCATGGCATGGTTAAGGAATCCTTTTGAGTCGCGGCGTCGACTTATATCATTGTACATTATGGCACTTTCTTTCAAAACATCGTTTGGACTTGTAGTATATTTATATTTCCGCAAACTTTATAAACTTTTGGGACCTATGTTGTAACTCTGAACGTTTTTATTTAATATCAAACGATGTGTTTTTAAACGACACTTTAGGTCGTTCAATATAACTGTGATTGTGGTGCTATGACAGTCTATCCCCAGGAATTCCATTCCGCTGCAAAACAGGTAATTTGGGGGTGTGACAATAATGAAGTGCAATTTGGAGCCTTTGTGACGCTAATGGTATTACTCACAACTTCTCGGCTCATCGCACTCCACAATCGAATGGGGTAGTTGAAAGAATGAATAGAACCCTACAAGAAATGAGTCACACCATGTTGAATGAGCAATCCATACCTTAAAGTTCTGGTGCAATGCCGTTGATATATCAACGTACATACTTAATCGAGTCTTAATTAGACCATTTTTAGGTAAAACTCCATACGAGTTACTTCGAGGCAAAAACCCTACGTTAGAACACTTTAGAGTCTTTGGTAGCAAATGTTTTCTAATTAACACTTATGATTACCTTACAAAATTTGATCCTAAATCAACCGAAGGTATCTTTTTAGGTTACTCTCCTAATAGCAAAGCTTATGTCATATTAAAGAAAGAAACAATGAAGGTTGAAGAGTCATTAAACGTAAAATTTGATGAGAGTTCACCCAAACCTACTCTACCTCTTGTCGATGACGAGATAGTCGAGAGTGAAGCTATAGAAATAAAGAAAAATAAAAACAAAGAAGATGAACCTTTAAATAATGAAATCATCAATATTAAAGAGTCTAAAGATCAACCCGTAGATACGGTCATTGTAAAATTAAACGAAAGAACCTTAAGGTCTCAAGTCCAAAATCAAAGTAGCTTATTTTGTTTTGTCTCAACCATAGAACCTAAGAATACACAAGAAGCCATAAAAGATGAAAGTTGGGTAATGGCTATGCAAGAAGAGTTAAATCAATTTGTTTCTAACGATGTTTGGACACTCGTCCCTCCACCTAGTAATCAAACCATAATAGGAACCAAATGGGTATATAAAAACAAGTTAGATGCAAACGGTGTAGTGTCTAGAAACAAAGCTAGACTCGTTGCCCAAGGGTATAATCAACAAGAAGGAATAGAATTTGATGAGACCTATGCCCCCGTGGCTAGATTAGAGTCTATAAGAATACTTCTTGCTTATGCTTGTGCTAATGATCTTAAGCTTTATCAAATGGATGTCAAAAGTTCTTTTCTAAATGGTTTTATTAATGAAGAAGTATATGTAGCTCAACCTCCGGGCTTTATCGATTTTGAAAAACCTAAACATGTGTATACGTTAAAGAAAGCTCTTTACGGTCTTAAACAAGCCCCAAAAGCTTGGTATGATAGACTCAAGTCATTTTTAATCAAAAACAACTACACCATGGGGTTAGTTGATAATACACCTTTTACTAAGAAAAAGGAATCACATATAATTATTGTTCAAATATACGTGGATGATGTTATATTTGGATCTACTTGTCAAGACATGTGTGATAATTTCTCTAAAATCATGCATGACGAGTTTGAGATGAGTATGATGGGAGAACTAAGTTTCTTTCTTGGCCTACAAATCAAACAAGTAGAAGATGGTATCTTCTTTAATAAATCTAAATACATAAAGGAGATGTTAAAGAAATTTGGTTTAGAAGAGTCAAAACCCTTAAGAACACCAATGTCATCCGACACTAAACTTAAAAAAGATGAAGCCGGTGAATCCGTTGATAACACAAAATACCGTGGCATGGTTGGTAGTCTTCTCTACCTTACGGCTAGTCGGCCGGATATCATGTTTAGTGTTTGTCTATGTGCTAGGTTTCAAGAAGATCCTAAAACATCACATCTGGAAGCGTTCAAAAGAATATTTAGATACATTAAGGGTACGACTCAATTAGGATTGTGGTATCCTAACGGTACGAGAGTAGAAAATATTGTATATGCAAATTCTGACCATGCAGGTGATTATGTTGACCGAAAAAGTACAAGTGGGGTATGTACTTTTATGGGATGTTGTTTAACATCTTGGTTTTCAAAGAAGAAAATGGCATTGGCCATATCAGCAACCGAAGCCAAATATGTCTCCGCCGGCAAAGCATGCCAACAAGCACTATGGATGAAACAAGCGTTAGTTGACTACGACATTCATCTAAGTGACATAGCCATTCTATGTGAAAACAAAGGTGCCATCGACTTAAGAAAGAATCCGGTATTGCACTCTCGCACCAAGCATATAGAGATTTGTCATCACTTCATACGAGACAATGTTCAAAAGGGGAACATCTCTATTGAGAAGTTAGCATCCGAAGACAACATAGCCGACGTCCTCACCAAACCGTTGAAGCGGGAACAATTCAACCTACTTCGTCTTGGTCTTGGTCTCATGGAACAATCGTCGTATTTAGTTTTTAAACTCTACAAGGTATGTAAACATTAGCCTTCTTCTTTTCTGAGTCTAGGATCTCTATTTCATACACAACTCACAAACAATACGGGAATTTTCAAAACCCAAGATAGGTTTATTTACAACTCGTACTTTCATAATTTTCTTTTACTTTTCAAGGAAAGTCTCTTTTACAATACGTAATCTCATACCTATATTTTTTTCAAGGATAAACATTTTCTTTAAACAAAGAAACTTTTTCAAATTTTTTTCTAAAAGGATACTTCTTCCCGTATCACGTTCAAAAAAGCTATTTCTCACGTCTAGGACAAACCTCCTTTTCATTATTAATACAAAGTAAAAACCCGTTTTCATTGCATCTCATGTCTTTTGAATGCTAAAGAGACCACATAACTAATATGTGTTTTCGGGTACATTCATTTAAGCAACAATGAACTAGGAGCACTCGGGTTATCTCACATAATAGTATGTTTTTTCACTTCTAGTCTATTTTTCTTTTCTTTTTAGGAGTCGAGATAACCGCAACTCCAAATAGTTTGCATATAGGCACACACTAGGCACAAATGTTTCCAAAAGGAAAATTTTAAGCTGCCTGAGTCACCAGTACCACGGATCCCAGCATTTACGCTGGACGGTTCCCTCAAGTGAAGGATCCGTGGTATCCATTAGACGGATCCCAGCATTTACGCACACATTACCCACATCATTTACATTGTGAACATTTCCAATCCACTAGGGATCTTGCAATAGAAATTAGGGAAGAGATGCGACTCATACTTAACCTCATCCTTGATCGCATCAACATCATCACCCACCAAAACTTCCATCCAAAACCCTATGCAAGCATGGAAGGAATCATTTTACTATTTTCTCTAGTATTTTTTTGGAGTCATTTTCATTATAACAAGTCTTGTTCTTAGTTTTACATGTTTGTATGTGGCATAAATACCACTACATTTTGTTATTCTATTACAAGGCTTTGTTTACATACCTTGGATCCCAATCTTGCTTCTCGATCATTTATGCATGTTACTACTAACCTTTTCTTTGTAGGTTTTTATATTTTCTCACTTGACGCCCTATTCTAGGGGGAGCTACCGTCAAGGGGGAGTTAGAGATACGTGAACTATTTTTCCACACTTTATATCTTCATTAGGGTCACTTTTTGTTTCGACAAAAAGGGGGAGAAGAAGTAAAACTTATGCTTTCAAAACAAACATCTAATCTTAAGTTTTACTCATCTTAACATTATGTTTTGTCATCAACAAAAAGGGGGAGATTGTTATAACAAATAAACCGTAAAAACATTTATTAATATTTAGTGATCTCTTTGTGTTTTGTTGATAACAAATATAATGTTATCATAAGTAAAATTATAAGGATACATGTTATTTTTTTAAAGCATCTACATATATAGTCATTTAATACAAAGTGTTGTAATAATTCATTTGTTGTAATAGTTTATTAGGATGGGTAAAAACCACAACCCATGACCCATACTCATGGAGCATATCCATAACCCATGGAGTTAACCCATACCCATTGTCTAGATGCATTGCATTAATTAGATACATTGTATCTACTTAGATACCCTTGGTCCAAAGTCTAGGACCCATGACCCATGACCCATGAACCATAATCCAAAAACCCATGGGCAAACAGGAGTGTCTCACGGATCCCTCAAGTTACACTAGACGGATCCCTCAGGCAAGGGATCCGTGCAACAGTGGCAAGAATTTGACTATAAATACAGAGCCATTTCTTTATTTTAAGTTACCCCTCTTCTTACAAACTCTCTCATATATTCTTACATTCTTCTAACCTAAGATCACTTGATCTAGAGAGTAGTTCTTCTTTCTTTTATTGTGATTCTCATATAGGTCCTTCTCTAAGGCGAGATCACGAGCATTCTACAAATCATCCAAGCAAGGGGTCCTTAAATGATTTGTTCCTCCACAAGATTTCTGTAGCAAAGATCTTGTATTTCATATTTCACATATTTGTTGTGTTATAGTAGTGTTGGTTTAGTCCTCCGTGTTACGGACTTGGTATTTAGCTTTGTACCAAAAAAAGTGTAAGTGACGTTGTGAAGGCTTCTCCACCGAGTTGAAGGAGTTTGTTGACATAGTGCTTGAATTCTCGAGTAGGTGACTCGGGGAGTGGAGTAGGGCAAGGAAGGTGTCCTTGTAGCCGAACCACTATTAATCGGTTGTGTCATTTCTATCATTTACTTTACTTGCTTTATTTAATTGCATTACTCATAGATCTATACTTTCTCTTCATCCATACGATTTCACATAATATTGAATCTAAAGTTTTTGAAACTAACTTAAAATCGGCAAAACTATTCAACCCCCCCCCCCTTTCTAGTTTTCCACAAGTATGTTAGGAGACACGCACCTACCCATCATTCCTATGCATAGATAGACTTGGCTTATGTCGCGTCTTCTTTGCCACCAAATAGCCGTCGACGAAGCTTGAGCATCAACCGACACCTTTCCTGAACCCTGGGTGACAATTTCTTCCGACAATATTCCTGAACCCTGGGTGACGCAGGCTCAGGAGAATACTCTGCAGAAACAAAAAAATATATTAGCAAATTTTCTAATACCTTTAACCTTAGTAATGACATATGTTCAAAATTTAGAAAGGGAAAATACCTTTGTTGAGCTTTATCAACATCTTTTTTTCTCTTCAAAGGCAGTGGCCTGTTCCGTCCAAATCCTACCTAATTATTAGAAAACATAAACACAAGAGACCCCCTACTCTTCACACCCCTCTAGTCCTGATCTTGCTTATGCATTACTTGGGAAGGATTGCCCTATCCCAACAACTTAGTTCAATTGATATCTCGTTATAAACAACAATTGATACCTCATTATAACCAACAAAATCTAACCAAATAATAACCTACACCTCATGCTTTGTCCCACAAAACCCCTTAACTACACAAAATTATAACCAACAATTTACCACACCTCAATTTCAATACCCAATTCCCGATTTAACCAAATTCCCAAAAACACAAAAAAACCCCAATTCAATATTCCAATTTAAAAAAAAATTAAGCAACTATATTCATTTAAGGATATGTTGTTGCAAATTAGTAGACTAAAAAAAATATCTGGTACCACATTGAAACTGATTCGCATGATTCTTCTACACCACCTTCATCTATGGATCTGTTTCAAGCTTTCGTTCAGATCTTCGATAAGTTTCTGCTTAATCTCAAAGCACAAACAAACCACTAATAATCAAACCTCAACACTTCAGTTTTCATGTGTAGATAGTTCTAGAATCTGGTGGTACTTATCAGCAGCCATTTGCAATACTTCGAGAACCGAATGGTGAAACATTAATTGAAAGGACCCTCAAAGCAAGATTTTTATGTAACAAATGAGAAGACCAAAACACATGATCGTGATAAACACCAAAAGATAAATGTAATAGCATTCTAAGTTACCTTGACCGATAGAACCTGATCGTACACTCTGCTCATGCAATCCAGTACAACTATTTTGTAAGACATCTCTAATACCTATTACAACAACAAACTATTGAGAATTAGTATAAGTTAGTTAAGCCAAACCATTGCCTACATACTTCAGTCACCATACTGATAACATACTTGCTTTCTATAAAGTGAATGTACAAATAGACAAAGGCTTAATACATACCCATTTTGTGGTGATTGAATTCGCAGATACGTAGAAAATGCTTCTTTAGCTTCTCTAGAAATGGCTTTACCTGTCATTTTTTTGCTTGTTCCACTAAACTGATTTCCTCAGAAATTGGGCTTTTCAGTTGTTGCTCCTCTTTTGCGTTTTGGTATCGATGAATCACAGAGCTCCTGTTGGTAAGATTAGGACAAAGTTTATTTAGATTGTAACCCTTTATGCTTAGAATTATATTGCAGCTACAGTGGTTATCAATAAGAATATGCACAACACATTTTATGGATGAAAGAAATTTGTTAAACTCCTAATTAGTTTAACGATGGGAGATACATGGAATTTGAATTACCATTAACTGATGCCATATTTTATATATGACCTGCACGCACTAATGTTGGCCTATGAGCAGGCATACATGTGGCCCTTGCAACCTCTGATGATGCCCCCTTCATCGTGTTGGCTGGTTGCCGCCAACTGGTTTCCCCAAGGATGAGACACATCTGTGACAACAATAACATCATAGGTAAATTACGAACATCAACCGAGACACATGGCCATTAAAGAACGACTATGAAAATAACATATACGAAACCTAGACAAAAGCAGAACTTTTTTACAGTAGAAAGTAGTGATTGAAGTAACCTGCATACAGGGTTTAATAAGTGTGTGTTGCTCACCCTTTTGTGTACCTCTAGCTATTTACGACAGTGTGCAAAATGTTGCAGCAGCCTCATTTATCAAGTCTGAGTAACCTACAACGGTAGCATTATTGTTCTTTCAGTATAACCTTAATAGACAACATTAGATTATCTGTGAACATATATGCACTAACGTGGCGACATAACCACAGAAAATTGTCTAATGTTCACTTACTTGGAGGTAGTCGTGAGTCAGCTGGTGTGCCAGCATACGGGAGTGGTTAGTGGGTGTTTAGGACTGCTTATTTATATATCTTATGAGATTATTAGCTCATTTAAGTTGTTTTCGAGAAGTTGTTGTGTTTTACATCAAAAACTATTCAGAAAATACACAAGACAGCTAAACATCTAATCCACACTATCCTTACGTTAGTTGGAGGTTAAAAACTGGAAGACACAACTGAAAAGCGTTTTCTTGATTCAAAATAAGCAAATATTATAAGCAATCCCAAATACCCCCCTTATAGTCATAAACACAAAAATTCCAAACCAAACAGTGATGTCCTAGGACAGCTCCTAAAGCTACAGTTTCAAGGAGCAATCCAAATGGGCCAATTTCATTTTTATACTTGGTAAACGTCAATTCTCTCCACCGCCAACTTCTTCAGTTCTTAATCCACGTTAGACCCCATACGGAAGCCATTTTCTTTTGTCGGCAAACCTGAAAAACACGGAAGATGTTGAGATTTCTTTCATACTAAAAACACCACAAAGCAATTATTCTTGTTAGGATTTAAAAAATCCATAGTGAAGTTGTTAGGTTCCCATATTCATAACACAAGCATCAATATAAGAAATAGAAGAGAAGTGATCGGATGAACAAACACACACACACACGTATGATAATATATGAAAGGTTATGCGTAAAGTGTGAAGAGTGAATTGAACAACCAACCCTCAAGTGAGGGTTTACAAGAGTATTTATAGGAAGGAACTAGGGCAACATGCAAGTTCCCTTCCTTTCCTTTATGGGCTTGGGCCAAGGCTCATGGGCTTTCTACATAAGCCTTGGCATGATTACTAACATAAAAGCCATATTAAGCTAACTATTACATATTAATTACTAACACTTGAAATATAGTTTAGGAGTGATTCCAACAATCTCCCCCTAAGTGTTAGTGATTAATAATATAAACGTTGAAGGTGCTGATGTAATAGTAGCTTTGACGTCTTCTGACATTCTTCTTTCTTGTGAGAAGAATTGCCTCGATTCGAACAATCTCCCTAGTGTAGAGAAATTGTTTCCTTTGAAAAGTTCTGCTTTGACGTCATCAAATTCTTTGTTCTGTGATCTTTGTTCATTGTGATGGTAGTGATAGTATGTTGTTGTTGTCTGCATCAGGTCTGCTTCGTTGCTCCAGTGTCTCCACGTCTTTCTCCAACATGCTCACACACTCTTTAACGTTGGATTTCAGTACTGATGTAGTTCTATTAGTCTTTAAACTTTGTAGATTCTTTGACTTGACGAAGAATCATTCTGACTTTGTGTTGCCTTTTGAGAGAACTTCCATTAGTGATGTTGTTGGTATGAGCATGTAAAGAATCTGCACGATCAGTCCGCTCCAGAGCTTCCATAAGAAGAAAAAATAAGAGAGGTTAGTGATAAGCGGATTCCAGCACTTACAAGTTTAAACTTCGAGAGTGTTAGCAGCATAGTGTGAAAACACAACTCTAATTCTTACAGAGGCTGTTCCTGAACTGGAGTCCCACAAGTGAGATAACGCGATGTACCGAAGTACACCTACAGTTCAGATGAGTCGCTGAGGTACACCGAAGCATCACCTCATGACTGTAGACTGTTTGAGACACACTAAGCGTAATCCACGGGGAGTTACCAAAGTGATCTGCTGGCAGGGCTGTTTGATGTTGACCCTGGTAGGAGTTTCCATTCAATCACTGAGGATCACAATTGTGAACCCCTCATAAATGTTCTCGACAGATTGCTAAGATCTGTGAAGGCACGATAAAGTATCATTTGCGTCCTTATTGTTGAACAACAAGTGATAAAATGTCAAGTATGCCTAAGAGATCTTTTGATGAATCTCGTGGCTCTAGACTCAATAGTGCATTTTGGTTTTCCTAAGCGGAGACTAGGGAGAGGGTCTCCTTCTTCAATACCAGCAATCTCTAAGAGAAAGCTGATAGTTTACGTAGGGTTCCCTGTGAGATTGAAACAAGCTTCTGTTGAGAGAAACTTGAGTGGCTAAGAAGGTTTAGTGCATGCGTCACTGGGTCCATGAAGACTTTGATCTTCAATACCGGTGTCATCAAGTGACAACCTGTAGCATATGAATTGAACCCGGTGTCTGCCCTAAGTTGAATAATCTGGAGGGCTATTTATTTTCACCCTTTTCTTTACTTTTCTTTTTAATTCTTCAACTCCTTCTTTCTCCGATTCTCATTTTCTCCTTTTTATAATCATACCTAAGGACTTCTAATTCTAACTATTGGTGGTGTCCTTGGGTAGATCCCTCCGGCTCTGGCGGATCATAGGACGGTTATTCCTAACCTTAGTCACCTTATAACTCCATGACTAACCTATGTTGCCATAAAACCATTTTCTTGAAAATCTCCCAAAGTGTTTGTAAATGAAAAACATGTTTGAACACTTCGAGAGTTTTAGATTTTAAGAAATACTCCCCCTCCACATGTGATTGAGAGTTTTGACGGAAATCTGCACAGTGAGAGAAGAGCGTACACTTTTGAATTGATCAACTCAAGATAGACAATCCCCCGCGAGACACGGTTACGTTGCATAGTTAAAGAGTTACATTGTCAGCTTTTAGGTGACAACTAGCTCTAATAACTACCTTGAAGGTGTGGACAAACCTTGAAAGGTTGTCAAACCCGTCAAGGTTCATGTCTACCAAGAGTTTCTCGAATGGTACATTCTACTCGGACAAGTCCTTTGCGAGACACATTTACATCACTAGCGAACTAGCTTGAAATTATTACCCATCCCAGACAAGTCTTTTCGAGTAACTAACATTTAAGATCTCGTCAATTCATTGGTTAAGTCTGTAGCACCATGATTCATTTGCAATTTCACAACATATTTCTTATCACATGATTTTTCTCCCCCTAAAAAATGGCATATAATTGTTATTTTTGATAACGTTTTGATATTAAATATGACAATTTCGAGTTTTGTGGGAAGATCTCCACGAAGAACATTTTGTTTGAACAAAGATTTTTGCAAATACTCCCCCTCAACAAGTAATACTAACTTTTGAGGTTTTGAAAACGTAAGAGGAAGTACTTGTTCTTTTGAGCAAAACTTTGAAAAATGAGAGTTTTGATAAGTTTTACTCAAAAGTAAGAAGCTTTCGCTCTTTTTATAAGGATTGTGGCACTGAAGCGTACCACAGGATCCTTTCATGACAAGTACGGGTTTTACACTGTTATGTGTGCACAAGCCATTGTCATTAAGTAATCACACATCCAAATCATAATTGAGAAATGAAACATTTTAAGGGTGATGACGTATAGTCTATATCCGGGTCACGAACCCGACTAAAGTCCAACACTAACTTAGCCCGGTACGAACTGGGCTACGCTGATTAGATGTTTGGGCTCACGAAGGCCCAAACCCAAAGCTATTCATAGAATAGATATCCGATATCTCCTAATGATGGAGATTATCATTCCCAACCGACTTAGGCGGGATATGCCGAAGGTTGGGGAACACGGAACCAACAAGGATTTCGTGTGTATATAAAGGGAATCCCATCCCTCGTTTAAGGTACGATCTACAAAACCCTAACTCTCCTTAAACCCTAAACCGATTACTTACTCTCACGCCGGAGGATAATCATGGGAGACAATCCCACGGTAAGCCCAACGGTGTTTTCTGTTTCTTAGTGCGCAGGTCTCAAGCATCAATCAGTAATTGGTACGAGAGCCGGAGCCCCGAACAAGGAATGCCCAACTTTTGTATCAACAAGTGGCGCCATCCGTGGGACCATTCACTAAGAACCAAGAACTAGAATGACGAAGCGATCGCAATCAGACCTTACTGGAAAGAAGACGCACAGCGGATCGACTCCTAAGCAGACTTCTGGAACAACCAGTTCTGCTAAAAATCAGGGATCAGGCCAGGACTCGGTCTTCCCTTTGGTGGAACCACGCTAGAGGACAACCCAAGCAGCCACCACCACTACCAGTGCCAGAGATCCACTGCGCACTCCTTTTACTCCACTCCAATCGGTGCTAGAAGCTAACCTCACAAAAGCACCCGACGCACCCGATAAGAACAAGGGCATATTGGTAGAAACAGACACCCCTGTCCTAGAGGGGGTCGTACCAGAATTAGAGCCAAGTAGTTTTGTCTCTCAAAACTATGAAGCCTTAGCTACTCTCATGCAAGAGGAAGCAAAGAAAAGGTCAGGTCGGAGCCTGCATGCTCGACTCGACTTTGGCCCAGAGTTTGAGACATCCCCACCGCGTCGTCAGAAGGAGAAGTGCGGTAGGGATAGTCGCCAGCCCCCAGTGTTCAACAGAATCGGAAGGAGAGTCAAGGAAGATGATACATCTGACTCACAGCATATGGAAGAAAGTGAGGAGGATGAAAGGCGCACCAATGTCCACGCCAGACTTGGTAGTCGCAGAGTCCAGGACAGACTTGGGCGACGATACTCCCCAAGTAAAAGTCCTTCAAGCACAAATTCTGAGGACAGTCGGCGCAAGCGCCGAAGGGGGGAAGATTCATCCTCTGATAATTCCTCGGACAACGAGGATAGCGAGACTGGACACTGGAAGTCCAGAAGGAAATACCGTGACAAAGAGGAGGAAGACATGTCTCTCCCGTGGCGTCGTCAGAAGGTGGATGCGTTCACTAGACGCATCAGTGATTTCTCAGAAAACAAGAAGAGGCGCATGCCTGCTAATGTCAAAACCTATGACGGAACAGGTGACCCTGACGATCACCTAAAAATTTTCGAATCAACTGCAACTATTAAGAACTGGCCACAAGCAGTGTGGTGCCACATGTTTAATTCCACACTAGTGGGAAGCGCGCAGAACTGGTTCAACAAGCTTCCACGCAGAAGCATCAATGGTTTTGAAGAATTGAGAAAGGCGTTCCGCCTAAAATTTACTCAACGGAAAAAGTGTGCGAAAAACCCCATTGAACTCGCTAGGGTCAAACAGGGCCAAGGAGAATCCACGAGCGCTTTTATGGAGCGCTTCAAGGACGAATGTATGCAAGTTAAAGCATGTCCCGAAGTACTCAAAATTTCAGGGTTTATGAATGGGATCAGCAACCCAGAACTTATCAAAAGATTGAATGACAAGATTCCCCAATCCTTTGATGAAGTCATGAAACGCACACGGTCCTTCGTCCAAGGAGAAGCTGCTGCGGAGGATAGCAAGAGAAGCTATTCAAACTACCGGTCACAGGAACAACCTGGGAGACAATCCACGGACCGGAATAGTAACCGTAATAGGAACTATCGCAACCAAGGGAGTGGGCGCGACAATGACAAGTACACTCCACTGACAAAAACGCCGAAGGAAATACTCGCAACAGAGGGTGCAAACTTTCCAAGACCGCCACAAATGCGCACTCCAGAGGATCGACGAGTGGGGAGTGGATACTGTGACTATCACGCACAGAAGGGCCACACCACTAACGAATGTGTCCAACTGCACCAGCTCATTGATAAAATGGTTAAAGAAGGCAGATTGGACCATTTGGTCAAAAATATCAAGGAGGGAAAGGATAGACAGAAGAATGGAAACAAGAAGGAGACACCCAAGGAGAAGGCCGACACCATCTACATGATACAATCATGGCAACGGGTCACTAGACAGAAGGTCAGCCAGGAGTTTTCCCAAGGAAGCGAAATCTCTTTCCCCGCCTTAACTGCGGACAACGCAGTGGTCGAGCCACTCACCATTGAGATTAGTGCGGGTGGTCACGACATCCATCGCATGTATGTTGATGGTGGAGCATCGGTGGACATCATGTATGAGCACTGCTTCAAGCGACTGCGGCCTGAAATACGCAGTCAGTTAAGCCCGGTCAGAACGGCGTTGACTGGTTTTACGGGTGAAAAGATATGGCCTATGGGGCAAATACGACTACCAGTCAGCATCGGAAACGAAAAACACTCCGCGACGGCTTGGATGGAATTTATGGTGATCAAATCTCCCTCGCCATACAACGGCATTATCGGGAGACCTGGGATATCAGCTATGCGTGCAATGCCATCAACAGCGCACGGGATGCTTAAATTCCCAGTGGAAGGGGGCATTGTTACTCTTTACAATGCCACTGTACCGCATAGAGAATGTAACACGATTACATGCAAAACGGCACCGATCCCAGAACAGCGCGCAACCAAAGTTCCAAATCTGAAGGTTGCGATTCACCCCGAATACCCAGAACAGGAAATATCCATCGGAAGGTCACCGTCGGACAACGGCAAAGCAACTGTGTGCGCGCTCTTGCAAAAGAACTTGGACATTTTTGCATGGGAGCCAAAACACATGACTGGGGTACCACGCTCAATCACAGAGCATAAACTGAGAATCCGACAAGGGTACTCACCAATACGCCAGAAGAAGCACGGCCAAGCCCCAGAGCGCGCGCAAGCGATTCTGGCAGAAGTACACAAACTGGTAGATGCGGGAATTATGCGTGAAGTCTACTACCATGACTGGCTTTCTAACCCAGTAATGGTCAAAAAGAGCGACGGTAGCTGGCGAATGTGCGTGGACTTCACCGATCTTAACAAAGCATGTCCACAAGACTGCTACCCATTACCAGAGATAGACTAGAAAATAGAGTCTCTGTGCGGATATCCATTGAAGTGTTTCCTCGATGCGTATAAAGGATATCATCAAATCCAAATGGCTAAGGAGGATGAGGAAAAAACGGCCTTTCACACAAGCCAAGGTGTCTACTGTTACACAAAAATGCCCTTTGGCTTGAAGAATGCAGGCGCCACCTACCAGCGGTTAGTAGATAATGCTTTCGAAAAACAGGTGGGACGCAACCTGGAGGTCTATGTTGATGACCTGGTCATAAAGAGCCATACTGAAGATGAGTTAGTGCGCGATATTGAGGAAACATTAAAAACTCTACGAGAGATCAATATGAAGCTAAATCCCAAAAAATGTACCTTCGGCGCCACTGAAGGCATGTTCCTCGGATACCTAATAGAGCCTGACGGTATAAAACCATGTCCAGAAAAGACAAAGGCTGTCATCGAACTTCCTTCACCGCGCACGTTGAAGGAGGTCCAATCTCTCAATGGAAAGCTAGCTGGTCTTAACAGGTTCCTGTCTAAGTCAGCAGACAAGTCTCTACCTCTCTTCAAAACACTCAAGAAGTGTATCAAAAAGGGAGATTTTCGATGGACTACGGAGGCAGAAGAAGCCTTCACACAACTTAAACAACACCTGGCAACGCTCCCCACCCTTGTCGCACCCCGACCAGGGGAAGAGTTAATTATGTATCTGTCTGCAACTGATGGAGCAGTCAGCGCAGTGCTACTAACAGATAGGAATTCAGTACAAACCCCTGTCTACTTTGTAAGCAAAGACGGAGATGAACTATAGCGCCATGGAAAAATTAGTTCTGGCATTGGTGTTTGCTGCTAAACGGCTACGCAGGTACTTCCAAGCGCATCCAATAGCAGTAATCACAGACCAACCGATCAAGCAGATCATCTCCAAACCTGACGCATCAGGCCGGCTGCAGAAGTGGAGTGTATTGCTAGGTGAGCACAACATCTCTTACAGACCACGTACCGCAATCAAAGGACAGATTATGGTAGACTTCATCATCGAAAAGCCAGACACCGAGGAGGTACCCGCACCAAGTAGGACGGAACTGCATGATCCATGGATCTTGTTTACTGATGGATCCTCATGCGTTGATGGTTCAGGAGCAGGCCTCATTCTCACAAACCCAGAGGGAATGGAATTCACTTACGCACTGCGTTTTGAATTTACAGCGACAAACAATGAGGCAGAATATGAAGCTCTAATCGCTGGACTACGCATTGCAGCTCGGATGGGTGTACGTAACCTAGAAGCAAATGTGGACTCCCGACTAGTGGCCAACCACGTGTTGGGCGAATACGTGGCTAAAGAAGAAAATATGATTCAGTATCTCGACAAGACCAAGACACTGATCAAAGGCTTTGACAGATTCACCATCAAGCAAGTTCCTAGAAGAGAAAATCGCAAGGCACATGCACTAAGCAAGATCGCCTCGACAAGCTTCGCACACCTATCAAAGCAAGTGTTGGTGGAAACACTGAAAAGCAAATCAATATCGGAGATGGAAGTCTCCACAGTAATAGAGGAGGCAGGTCCTACATGGATGACACCGATAACGGAATTCCTAAGCAAAGGAAAGTTACCCCAAGAACAGAAGGAAGCTCGCAGGATACGGCGCACAGCACAGAGATTCGAACTTCGAGACAACATACTGTACCGACGCTCCTTCCTCCAACCATGGCTCCGCTGTGTTGGCCCTCTACAAGCAAATTACGTGCAGCGAGAAATCCATGAAGGTTCATGCAGCATGCACTCAGGACCACGGCCCGTTGTGGCACGCGCCATGAGATCAGGATACTACTGGCCAACCATGCACCGCGATGCGCGGGACTTAATAAGGAAGTGCAACGATTGCCAAGTTCATAGACCCGTCCCGTGCCAACCACAGCACGAGCTAACTCCAATTACATCACCATGGCCATTCTATAAGTGGGGTATCGACATTGCAGGACCTTTTCCAGTCGCAGCAGGAGGGTTAAAATTCCTCATAGTCGCTATAGACTACTTCACTAAGTGGATCGAAGCAAAGGCAGTAGTGACAATCACGGGCAACCAGGTAAAGCGCTTTGTCTGGGAAAGTATTGTATGCCGCTTTGGACTGCCTGGGGAAATCATCTCGGACAACGGGAAACAATTCTGCGACAACCCTTTCAAAGACTAGTGCGAGAAATTGAACATCACACAGCACTTCGCGTCAGTTAAACATCCACAAACCAACGGCTTAGTGGAACGTGCGAATCGAAGCTTAGGTGAAGGAATTAAGGCACGCCTAGACAAGCACAAAGGAAGGTGGGTGGAAGAACTATCACATGTCTTATGGGCGCATCGCACCTCAATCAAAGCCAGCACGGGAGACACTCCTTTCTCTCTAGTCTACGGGACAGAAGCCGTCATACCAGCCGAGATCGGCATGCCAACCATCCGCACTGCTGAAATCAATGTGGCAACCAATGATGACGAGAGACGTGTCAACTTAGACCTGCTAGAAGAAAGGCACGAACGCGCAGCTATACGGGAGGCAAAATCAAAGTCAAGGATGAAAGGATACTATGACGCTAGAGTGCGCAGTGTTTCATTCAGACCAGGTGACTTTGTTTACCACACCAATGATGCGAGCCATGCAGAAGACACAGGCAAGCTTGGACCAAAATGGGAAGGACCCTACGAGGTTACTGAAGCACTAGGAACAGGCGCGTACAAGTTACGAGGCTTGGATGGTTGAGAACTGCCGCGCACATGGAACATCTGCAACCTCAAGAGGTGCTACCTATAGGAGTGGCTACGGCCCAGCGTACAAGCGCTCAGGCACTTTACTAAAATACCCAATAAACATCTATGTATTTACTTTTTATTTCCTTAGTATAATGTCTTATTTGTTTTTCACAAACACTTGCAAGTATTAATAAAACGTCGCGGTTTCTAGCTAACTCCGTGACACATTTCAATTTGTTATTTCCATGTACTGTATGTCTTAACAATTTTTTATCTATTGCCTACATGGCGTGCATGCACTATAATAAACCCACGATGGTAAAAGGATAAGTTAACCTACTAAACAACTTGTTGAGTAAGAGGGTTGCAAACCCATCAACACCGGATCACGTATCCTTGTTAAACACCTTGTTCTCGAGACGTTGGAATAAGTCTTGTGCTCATCCCACGACAGGTGCGCAACATCGCATATGGTGCACGTTTAACAACTTAGAAACCAAGACACTTGATTTCTTAATGTGATATTTACAGTACGCTGCATATCATAACATACACGACTATGATAGAAAATACTTAGTATTTATTTTATGATCTTCATACACGACTATGAATTTCTTATATTATTCGCGCTTGTGTACACATCTGACTTGTAGACAACACAAATGCCTTTTAGGCAAAGACAAACAGACAAGTACGTATGTTACAAATGGCAACAATATCCACACGAACTCAACAAGAGATGATTTTATTAAATAACTACGAGTTATTACAAAAGGATTGTTACTTTACAACATATAAACCTACCAACTATTACAACGCTCAATAGATGACCTACCCACGCGGTTTGAGGTATCTTTGGCCTCGCTAAGCTTCTTCAACAAGTCTGAATCCTGCCGAGACACAGTAGCAACACTCACTGGCACCCCATCAGACCTTGGCTGATGAGCTGCACCAACCCCACACAAAATCGCTTTACCTTTAATACCTTCCTTTTTAGCAAGTCTGGTCGCATGCGCTTCCAGCACTTCCTTCAAAGTCACTTCTTTCTCTAAGGAAAAAGGATTCAGAATATCCCTGGGACGAGCGAAGACAGGTACTTGAAGCTGTGAGTCATGGGGCTTCAAAAAGTAGTCCGGCTGTGCTTCTGCACCCTCGGCACGATGACGCGCTAGAGTCAACCCCGCCATGATAACATCTATAGGATAATCCTGATCGCGCTCCAGTTCAGCAATCATGGGGAGCTCTAAATCCTTCATCCTTTTCATAGCAGCGACCAGGTGGTCATAAGACTTAGCATCATAATTCGGTACCTTGTCAACAGGCACATTTAGAAGCTCCGCCTCATGCAGCTTCTCCACATCTTCTGCTTTGTCGCGCTCTAGAGCGCACTGAACTACCTCCCCGAAGGCATTAACCACTTCTTGCGACTCCAGCATACTGAGTGCAGCTAGACGCAGACCATGGCCTATGAGCCACCTGTGCTCGGCTATAGTAGACATGAGCTGGGGATACAACTCCTCGTCGTACTCGATGCTGAGTTTGCGCAATTTGGCCTCTTGCACTTCCAATGCACTACCCACAGTAGCGCCAAAATCTTCTAACTGAGCAACCAACTCCTTCTTACCCTGCTCAAGATACTTAAGAGCCCACTTACAAGACGTCTTATACTGCACTGCCTCAACACGCTCCTGGTTTATTTGGGATAACAACGACATTTTCTCTCCTGCAAGCTTCTCCACATATGCATTTGCTGCTTCTACCTCAGTCCGGGCAGTAGCTAATTGCGCCTCCAGCAACGCAATTGTCTGATCCTTTTGAGTGGCTTGGCTATCTTCACCGGAGATTTTGGCCTTTAGCTTCTCTACCAGCGAAGCTTGATGCGCAGCTACTTGCACCAGCTCTTCAACCAGGTGCCCCACTGATGCATCCCCAGTAGATACATCCTCATCCTTGTGGCTACGCGGTTCGGACAGCACAGAGCGAGAGGAATGTACAGGACTATTATTGGGGGGGGGGCGACTCCGCACCCTGTTCAAACCTGCAGACACAGACCTTGAATTGTCAGTTTTCCATATGCGCTATTGACAAGCAAACAGATAAGGAAGCAAGTATTGTCGAGATTACTTACTGTGGGCTAGATACATTCGCTGATGGGTGCGAGGACGCAACCTCACTTGCAGATGACTCCACATTGAAGACCACCGGGCGTTTCTTCCTCGAGGAGCTCGCGCCATCATCTCCGAGCGTCCTTTTACGCTTTAACCCAGACTCTTGCTCCTCCACCTCCTCATCCATTGGTTGCGCCACTACTGTGGGTGGTGGCTGCGCTATTGGAGACGGCACACGAGGGCTTGGCACGCTTTGTAGTGGCGTCGCTTCCACAGCAACACAGGAACTTGTCCCCGCCTCTCTCACATTCAGCTCCAGGGTATGCCCTGCGGTAGCATCAAGTATCGGCTCTTCACCCTCTTTCAAGGGCCGTACCCCTGTCTTTACCTCCACGGGCTTTGCTAGATGCACTACGGTAAACAGATCCATCTCTGCGCAATACAAGACAACAAATAACACAAGTTATATAATGCGAGGGAAAAAAAGAAGAAAGCTCTTACATTAATTACAAAAGGGGTGTGGAAGAATGAGTACCCACCCTGGCCATTGGCGCCCAAGAAGATTGGCATCTCATCCGGCATACCAAAGAAATTACGACTGATGCCCATATGCACCAAAAATTCCTCGGGGTAGGAACTAATGGGGATGCGGTTAGCATTTATCAATTCCGCATCCTCAGTGACATAAGATCCAGGCAAGGGGCACTCATCCCTCTCTAACGTACCCCGGGTATAAAACTCATAATGCCATGGAAAGCATGTGTCATCTACCCAGAAAAAGAACTCCCTCCAATTCCTAAGCGAGTCTAGTTTCTCAGTGTAACACTAAAGTTTACCCGCGCGCTTAGCAAAGGATACCCACCCATGCGCCCAAGTCGTGTGATAGAAGGCGCGGAATAGGTGGATGGTTGGGTTAATTGCCAGTAAACGGTAATTCACCTCAAAATTAGTTATTTTAGCCGCCCCGATGCAGTGCAACTGGGATATGTGCAGATTGTAATAGTTTAATACATCGCACAGAAAGCGGGACAGGGGCACACGTTGATTCGATAATTCGAAAAAACGTGTATATGCCCCCACTTTCCCTTCGGGGAAGTCCGCAATAGATGCCCGCGCACCCGGAACAACCGGATGCACGTCAAGGGGTATAAAGTAATCTGAGGTGAACTCTATGAGATCGCTCTCGGTGAGGTGGGAGGTGAAGTCAGACAATTGTTTGACCATGGTATTGTTATTTTTTGAGCAAGCGCACGCGCGGCTACCTTTGACGTAAGTTGTTTTCTGAATTGCAACGACAAGTATTCTTGAACAATGGCGGATTGTGTTTTCTTTTTACTGTGGGAAGGAACGGTGAAAATGAAGCGAAGGGTTATATAACCTCCCTCATCCACGCGATGAGTGACACGTGGATCCCACCAACTCTAACTATGTGGTTGAGATTGCTTGATGGGACACGGGTGCAGTAACTTTCCCCCAACTTACGAGGCGCCCATTTTTTAATCCAATGTCTAGATACAATGTACCGGTTGGTATATTTTTAGGGCTTCTTGGCTACGCTTCGAAGTTTTTTTTCAATGACTACGGTTATTAGTCTAGCATCCGCAGTTAGTCACTGCGCATACTAGACTGGGGGGACATGATGACGTATAGTCTATATCCGGGTCACGAACCCGACTAAAGTCCAACACTAACTTAGCCCGGTACGAACTGGGCTACGCTGATTAGATGTTTGGGCTCACGAAGGCCCAAACCCAAAGCTATTCATAGAATAGATATCCGATATCTCCTAATGATGGAGATTATCATTCCCAATCAACTTAGGCGGGATACGCCAAAGGTTGGGGAACACGGAACCAACAAGGATTCTATGTGTATATAAAGGGAATCCCATCCCTCATTTAAGGTATGATCTACAAAACCCTAACTCTACTTAAACCCTAAACTGATTACTTACTCTCACGCCGGAGGATAATCGTGGGAGACAATCCCACGGTAAGGCTAACGGTGTTTTCTGTTTCTTAGTGCGCAGGTCTCAAGCATCAATCAGTAATTGGTACGAGAGCCGGAGCCCCGAACAAGGAACGCCCAACTTTTGTATCAACAAAGGGGTACCAGGAGATTCAGGTAGTCCAGCAATAACTCCAGGAATGCGAACTGGGCGTTGATAGCCTGTGAGAGAAATCCTGGGATGACCACCTACGAAGCTCTCCAAAGTTCTGAACTGGTCCCTTCTGTACAACCTTTCATCGATACGAGTGATGATCCTCTTAACATCCCTTTTCTCCTTCGAATTCCATCTCTTCTTCGACCCTATGCCTTCATGTATCTCCTATAACCGATAAGCTGACCCATCCCTGACTTTCTTCAGTGTATGATCCCCAAACCTATGAAGCTCGTTACACGCCATCAAGCAGTTGCGGTGTAGTTCACTGCGGTAGACTATGCCAAAAGGTTTGCTGATGAGGGTGTATTGAGGAAGGTAGTTTATGTCAGGAAGGTCTAGTGAGGTTGACACGTGTCTGATATGATTCAACGGCAAGTTGCAAGTCTTCTACACGTTCCTGGATCACGATGCTTCTGATGAAGATGAGCACGGACTTGATGTATTCACGTTGGATTTCAGTCAAGAATTGTCTCATTCTTCCCTGTACCTTGGCAAGATACAAATCTTCAATGTCATTGAGAGACAAATTCTGAAAGTTCGCTTCACAAAAAGCATAGTCCTCTTCATCTTGTCTTTTGACCACGATTTTCTTGAGAAAAGTGTAGTCCCATTTAGACGAGAGAGCTACATGCTTAACAGCAACAATCCCTTTATCACTAAACACTTCATGTGTAGATTTTTGAACCTGGCAGCTTTTGTAGTAGATTCTTCGGCGTTCAGGCCAATGGTGAATCCCATACATTGCATCAATGTCATACCTCTCCACGCTGTTGGCAAACATGTAAGAGGCCTTTTCTTCGATGGCTATGCAGTTTGAGTATATGGCTGCCGGGAACGGAAGTGTAAGTGATGTAGCGTATTTCTTTGACTCATCGCTACCATGTAGAAGAAATTCCAGGTCATTGTTGAAGAAGTAGCGGAATGTAATCTTAGGTTGATCTGGTTGGCCAATCGTTGGTAAAGGTCTGGACCAGTCGGTGTAATATGGATCCTTGTCTTTTCTGGTGAAGTCAATGTTCGCTTCAGGGTTGAGCCAATCGATGTTGTTAGACATGGCTCGTGCTATGTTATCAAGGTGATATTCAACTTCAATAGAACTTTCTGAGCTGTCTTTGAGCAATTGAAAAGCTTCATTCTTGATGCGTTTTAACTCTGACTTGGTCATCTTCTTCACCCGAAACTTTTCTTGAAGAAATTTAGCATGCTCCAATGTTCGACCTTCTACCATATCTTGACCTTCAGGTAGGGAGGGAGTAGCATCAACAAGTGTGGAAAACCAGTCATATTCGGTGTTATCTTCGTCTAGCCATGAGACGACATCAGACTTAGTCGTCTTCTTCTTCTTCTTTAGCCTAGATGAGGATGTTGGTTTCTTTGTTGTATCGGGAGAGGTGGGTTGTTGTTGGGGCTCAGGGACTTCCTCATCGTCACTACTAGTGTATTCGAAATAATCACCGGTTTTCTCTGTGGAGGGTGGTAACTCAGAGTCTTGAGGTTTATCAGCAGAAGAATGTGGAGGGGATCATGTGTCAGTTGGAGTCCTTAGGGGGGGTGGTGGCATGGAGGATGATTCACCAGTTTTCTTTGGACGTTTAGGCTCTGTATCTTTGTCCTTATCCTTATCATCATCGTCTCTTGGACGCTTAGGCCTTTCAGCTTGCTCCTTGCATGAAGTCTTGAGTTGATATTCCAGTAATGCCTCAAATAGTTTACTTTCATCATAGGTGAAAGTTGCAGATCGTTGAGACATTTGTAGCACCAGCTTGGAAATCAACTCTGCATCAGAGAGAACTGCAGGCTCCATTGGATTGATCGTAATTATTACCGGAGTGGATTGCATTGTTTGCTTGACCAATTTCATGAGATTTGGATAGAGCTGTCTGGTAAACATCTCCCTTGTAACACCAGGAACAGTGTCGAGAAGGAACTTGTGAGTATATCCCTTAATCATCTCGTTCAGTTCCCCTTGGACATCACGTTGCATAAACTTCTGGATATACTCCCTTTCACTTGACATCTTGTCTATCTCGTCATTTAGAAGATTGATACTGTCAGCTAGTTGATTCAACTTCTTGTTGGTCACGTCTTTCTTCCTGACCTGCTTGACAGCTTTGACAATCTTGGTTTTAGCCTGGGATATCCAAGAGTCAGTTGGTTTCTTCACAGATTTAGATGTGGATCTTGTTGTGCCTTTGGATGGTGGAAGTGAAGAGTGAGAAGACGAGTCTGATGACGATGATACATGAGGAGACTCAGGGTCCTTTGGTGGCTCAGAAGTTTCTTCCTTGGAGCGAGCTGGGCTGTCAAGAAGAAAATCATCATAATCAACTTCGTCATCTTGTCCAAACTTAGCGACAAATTCTAGCATACAATGCGAAAGATCAAAGGTCAAAATGCTATGACGGTGACACTCAACCACAAACAAGTCACCATCACACCAGCAGATTTAAGGGCTATTCTTCTCATTCCTGTCATCGAGCCAACCGAATACAATGCCACACCAACTGAAGAGGCCATTCTGCAATTCATGATCGACATTGGTCATGACGAAGCTACAGGAGTAATCACAAAGCATTCATACGTGGATCTTAAGAATATTCCTCAGCCATGGAGAACCCTCTACATTATCATCACCAAATCCATTTCTGGACATGATAGTGGTTATGAGCATCCCAAGCTCATGGAACTACAAATCTTTTGGGCTTTGGTCAACATGAAACACATTGAAGTTGAAGCTCTGATATGGGACGACATGATGTCTTTCCTCAAAAAGCTTGGCTCCAAGATCCCATATATCAGATATACCAAACTGTTGATCCAAAGAGCTCTAGGGTATAATCCTGATATTCCCTTGAGACTCAATGACCCCAAACAACACTCCGCGTTGTATGAGCCCACACTCACCGTCAGATTTAAGGACTCAACAACTAAGAAACAAGGTGCAGTGTTGCCAGATCATCTTCTTACTAAAGACATCAAACAATTGTATTCGTACAAAAGATATCTGGTGGCAGTTGATGAAGGCAAAGTAGGTTTTCTTGATGAAAAGTCCTCTGGCACACCTACTAGAAAAACCAGGAGAGGCAGTGCAGGGAGTGTTACAAGCACTGAGAGTCAAAGAAAGTTTCCTAAGAGGTCACATACTCTCAAAAGGAAAATTCCCTCTAAGGAAGCCATTCATATTCCCAAGCCAGAACCGCAACAAAAGCTATTGGATGAAAGCTCTAAGGATACTGAATCAGATGAAGAGGTCACCTACTCTGAAACTGCAATCGATGACACTCAAACAGTAGTTAAACCTCCCAGTCCAAAAGCTGATAAAGGCAAAGGGAAAACTCCTGTGCTCAAGCATGATAAGGAAAGTTTTGAAGAAGAACCATTTGATGAGGAAAGAGAATATCAAAAGAAGTTGAAGAACCTCAGACTCAAACATCTTGCCGATGAATTCGTACTGGATCAAACTCGTGGCCCCGGAGGGTCAAGTGGTGGAACTCAAGCCACACCAGTTTCCGATGCGGTTAACCAACCCGATAAGGGAACTGGTACCACCACCCACGAACAACAACAAAGGCAGATAGAGGATTCCATCAACTACGAATTTGAGGAACCAGACATGGAAAAGTCTGAGAAGATTTCTGATGAAGATGCTGCTACTACTGAAGCTCAAGCTAAAGCATATGAAGAAGCCAGGATCAAGGCTGAAGAATTGGTGAATGTAGATCTCCGGCACTGTAGCAGAATTGGTGAGCATGTTCTGATAGGGATGATTCTTCAGAATATCCATCGCTATTTGACACGAAGATTCAGAACAATAGAAGCTATCAAAATCAACTTTGAGGTTATTCTTTCCTATCTTCATTGGATAGCCATGAGGGAAGATATCTTCAACAGTGAGAGTGTTTGGTGCTTCCATGTTTTGAGCGTCCATGTCGTGATCTGAAAGATATTTAGCCAAAAGAACCAACATATCGAAAGACATTACGTTAGTCAATAGTTGGTTTTATTGTCTATTTATTGAATGTGATATGTCGATGATTGTTACGAGTCCAATGTCCCTTGTTAGTCCAATAGTCCAAAGACGTCGTGATAAGTTTCGTGAGTTGATTAACTTTAAGTTTTAAAGTCTATGTTTTCACTTATTTTTCACAACTTATTAAACATTTAAGCTTATTAGTGACATTATTGGTTTCGTGGCGTTATGATTTATTTATTTACAAGTTTGCACGCGTAACAATTCATAATTAAGGTTAAAACTAGGCTTAGGCGTAGAATTTGCAAGCTTATGCGTAGGTTCTTCACTTACGCGTAGGAAAAGATGGCCTTATGCGTAAAGCTTACGCGTAAGCGTATATGGAACCTTACGCGTAAGGCTTACTCGTAAGAGTCAACCTTATGCGTAGAGGTTACTGTTTACGCATATCCTTCATAGGATACGCGTTGTCCCCAATGTAGAACCTTACGCGTAAACGTTATGCTTAAGATTTCTCTTACGCATAACATGCTACGCGTAAGGTGATCCTTATGCGTAGATGATCAAGTAACCTTGATTCTGAGTTATACACGCGTAGAAACCTGAAATAAACAGATCATAAAACCAATATTATCATCTATATACATTCCTTTTCAGTTCTAATCATGGAAACACTTTCAAGCAGTTATGCGTAGAAACTGGTTATGCATAAAACTTAAAACCCTAAATCTTAATTTCTACGAGTAAGCGTTCTAGCCATAGGAATTGCACAAAACTTGTTCTGGTAAGTCTAAGAAGCCTAATGAGTTGTTCTATCCAAGTTTTAACATCAAAGTCTAAGCGAATCAAAAATACCCAAATACTTATGAACATAAACCCTAATCTTCAATTTTCATGCAATTAGTGTTTCTGGGTAAATTCTAAGCATGGATATGGTCAATTCAACTTGTAAACAACATCAAATGACTGTCTTTTTAACCAGAAACATTCATATTTGAAAACCCCCAAACTTACGCATAAACCCTAATTAACAAATTCAATCAATTAGAGTTTCTGGGTGATATTTGATGATGAAAATGGTATCATTATGATTAAACAAACGTTTTGACACTACCATTACAACCACAAACACACAAATGAAGAAGTTGTGTTCATAGCATACGCGTAGAACACAACAATCTCCCAAACTTGATTTTTAACCGTTGGATTCGCTTAAAATTCAAAACCAATGTTTAGAATCATGTTGAAAACATAGAAACACTTACTAAATGATGATCAGAAACACAGATTTGTAGATGAATTTTTAGGCGTAAGATTGGGTGGTTGAGTAATAAATGAGAAGAGTTAATGTTGGTTGAGGTGTTTTGTTTTAAAAGAATTTGAGCTTTTGACAGTTTTGTTAATACAAATAAGCCGTAAAAATGTTTATTTATATTTTACGATCTTCTAATGTTTTGTCGATAACAAACGTAAAATCATGTTAACGAAACAAATAAAATACGTAAATGGTTTGAACTAATAGTTTCTAACATATTCACATTTTCACATAAAACACTAAAACAAGTATAAGTGATTTTATGATTTAGTAATACATATGTACAACAACTAGTGTTTACACATTTGGGTAAAATATACACATAACTATTATGTAGTATATTGGGTATTATAAATGGGTAGAAACTTAAGTATCACAACCCATTGGGCAAATACATTGAATGTAGTTGGGTACAACCCAAAGCCCATAACCCATGGATCTTGACCCATAACCCATTGCATGACATAATGCTCATATCATACATGGATAATATCCATAACCCATGGATCAACCCATACCCAAGTGACTAAGTACATTGCACTTAAAGATACATTGTATCTAGCCAAAGATCCATGTTTCAACCCATGCCCCATGACCCATAACCAAAATACCCATGGGCAAAGAGGAGCGTTCCACGGATCTCTGGCTTTGTGCTAGCCGGATCCCAAGTGGAAGGGATCCGTGGGATCCGGGGAAACAATAGGATTTTTCCTCTATAAATAGTGAGCCATTTCTTCATTATTTCTCACCCTTTTCTAACACACTTTCTCCCCTGAGTTAAATCTCACTAACCTTAGATCCAAGAGATCTATGTTTGTAGTCTTGTTTTTGTGTGATCTTTTAGGTTCCTCTTAAAGGAAAGATCACCACCTTTGAAGTCGAGCAAGCTCAAGTCCATGAGTTGCCAAGCTTCCTCATCATCAAGGCTACTAAAGTCCTCTTGTTGATGATCTCTTTCTTTCTTAAAAGAAGTGTAGTGTTGAAGACATTAGTGAAAGATGTCTCAAGTGTCAAGACGAAGATATTAGTGAAGGGTATCTATCGTCTATAGGATAAGCACTTGTGGTAGGTGCTTAGAAGTCAAGACAAGAAGCATTAGTGAAAGGTGCTTAGAAGTCAAGACTTGAAGCATTAGTGAAAGGTGCTTCGAAGTAAAGACACAAGACATTAGTGAAAGGTGTCTTGTGGATCTAGTCAAAGGCATTAGTGAAAGGTACCTTAGATGTACATTCGATATGGTGTGTTTCAATGTACTAGATAGACTAGCATTAGATCCAAGGATATTGATGTCCTTGATGATGTTGTAAAGGAGTAGATCTCCTTTGGGATTAGTCTTTGGTGTAGTGTGGTAGTAGTTCCTCCATTGCAATGGAACTAGGTGCTTAGCCTAGTACCTTATAAAGGGTAGGCGACGTTGTGAAGGTGTAGTTCACCTAAGGTGTGAAAGAACTCGGTGGTTAGCCTAGCACCATATAAAGGGTAGGTGACGTTGTGTAGGTGTGGTTCGCCTTGGTGTGAAAGAACTCGGTATTTAGCTTTGTACCAGAAAAAGGTTAAGCGACGTTGTGAAGGCTTCTCCGCCATAAGGAGATTGGTGTAGTGTTTACGAACTCTCGAGTAAGTGACTCGGGGAGTGGAGTAGGGCAAGGAAGGTGTCCTTGTAGCCGAACCACTATAAATACTCGCGTTGTAGTTTTGTGCTTCTTACTCTTATCTTTTCTTTACATATCTTAATATGCTTGTTTATCAACATCCAACACTGTTGTTCCCCGTTCACTATCGTTTAAAACAGCTTACGTTTATAAAACAAGTTAATAGTGAACTATGACTGAAATTAACATAAGAAAAGCACACTAAGTAATTTTCAACATCATATTCTTATTAGAAATAAATCAACAAAGAATACGTTACCCAAGTACTTGCAGAATAGTACTTGGGATTGAAATGACAAAGTTGGGTGACTCCTCTCTAAGCTCAGGCTAAGTCTGAGCACAACTCTTAGAGCTCACTGAGCTATCTCAGGAACTAAGTTGTATTTGGAGGAGTGAAAAGATGGCTTGCGTGTATGTGTGTTTTTACAATTCACAAGCTTAACCTTTTCACTCCATCTCTTATGCTATTTATACATGTATGATATTTGACTCTTTCCTAAGTGACAAACTGACATCATACAGAAGACAAAATACTGATGTATTTTGTCTCTGTTTACAAAGACTATTCTAGGTAAGAGACAAGACTACTTTCCTAAGTTCAGTGATGACACTGAGCCTGATCTTTTGCCATTCAGGTAAAGTTGACTTTGGTTGATAAGGACTTCGTCTTATCTGATTCAACCTTTTCCCGCCTTGTCCCGCTCTTTCTTCAGTCTTTACATCCTTTAGTCTTCTACTTCAGTTTGTCTTCAGTGTAAGAAGTTGAAGAGGAATCTTAGGGATTCAGTGAGTTATTGTCATCACTAACTGAATCCATCATCTTCTTCTTGACTCAGTCTTCACCCTTTAAGTTTCGCCTTACTAAGTGGAGAGACTTCTTCTTCGCCTCATACTGAGTATCCTGAAGACGACTCACTGAGAGACTATGCACTCAGTGACCTGTTTGTGTTAACGGATTAAACACTTGGGCTATTTTCTATTCAAATTCTAGATAAAGGGGTTTGGGTATTTACTGAACCCAACAGTCTCCCCCTATTTGGATATACAAATAGCCTAAGTGGTTGATCAGTGTAAGTGAGCAAGAGGCTTCTTCTTACACTGAATGTACTAATGAATACAATAAGGAACACTGATCATTTTAACAAAACATACATCGTTTATTGATCAAATTACAAAAGGTTCCTATCACTAGTACAAAAGATAAATCAAAATGATGTCAGTTGAGATGGATCCCCAGTGCTTCAAGCTTAGGCTTCTTTTTTAGGAGTGTTTCTTTGTCAGGGTGCTCTCTTATCTTGGCATTCAAGTCTTGGCAGAACCTGATGTTTGCTGGGGTTTGGATTTGAGAGGCCACTGGTATGTAGCTCAGCATTGCAGCCACACCAGCCTGATCAATATCACTCCATCTTTGAAAAGCAGGGTTTCCATAGACATCAATGTGGAATAGCCCTCTTTCAGGCTTCTCAATCACTAGACAGTTCACAAATTTCACACCATCAGGCAGCTCCCTGTTGCATTCTAATCCATGCACTTTGATTTCAGGTTGGAATTCAACTCTCTTTCTTTTGTCAGTGGATGATTGTGGTTGAGATCCTTGAGGTGCAGTTAAGGCTGCCTGAATTCCCAGTTGGGCTGGATAATCCCTCAGTCTTTCATATCTTTTACTGAGCATTTTCATCAGGTCCTTAACCACCACATTTTTCTTCTTTTCAATAATTGGACCAAGTTCATCGAGTTTAGTGATTCCGAAGTCAGTGAATTTGAGAGGATCATGAACTTCGAAGTGCCTTTTATCATCCCCTCTGTAGACGTTCATGGCCAGAGGTTTGGTATTAGGGATGATTCTGACATCTGTGATCTTTTCAGGAAGCCTTCGGCTTGTCATTGTCTAGTTGTACTCCTCAATTCTGCTTTGCCTGAGAGCTTCAGTTTTCTTCTTCTTTTCTTCTAACTTTTTTCTCATAGCAGTCATCTGAGCAGCCTGAGCTTCCTTGAACTTTTGTCCTGCCTGACCCTTTTGGAGCTTGCTTGGATTTAGTCCCATGTTTTTAGCTTCTTCGACGACAACCTTTGCCAGTGCTTCTCTGTTCTTTTTCTCTTCTTCAGCTAGTTTCAATCTTCTTTCTTCTTTAGCAAGATGTTTACTCAGCTGTTGTGGTGTTAGCAGGTACTCAATGTCACCGATTTTATAGGGAATCTTCTCAGGCTCAGAAGTTTCCATTTTGCCTTTTCCTTTGTCCTGGCCTGAGGAAGATTAAGTTGCTACCAGGGGTGGTGGTGTTGTTGTTATTGGAGTGATTACTGTCAGTGTTGTTGTTGATGATGTTGTTGGTGGGATTGATGAGATAGGTGTTGCTGAGACTGGTGGTGATGATGAGATTTGAGCCACTGATGCTGTTGGTGTTAGCTCCCCCTCAGTGTGAGAAGCAGTTTCTTCAGCAATATTATCCCCCTCAACTGTTGCCGGAGCCTCAGTGAGGGCAAGAGTTGGAGTTGGTGCTGAAGGGGGCTGAGCAGCTTGTCCCTTGAAGGCCTGATAAATTTCTGAGATCATAGCCTTGATGTCTGAAGTGTCAGATTGAATACCAGTGACTTTAGTTTCCAAATTAGCCTGAGAAACTTCCAGAGCAGTCATTCTGGGCCCAAGATTCCAGGCCAAAGATGAGGATGCCTGAGCCAAAGTAGCCACCTGCGTATTCAAAGAGTCCAATGTAGTTTGAAGAGACTGGACTGAGGATGGAAGACCCTGAAAACATTTGCATACTTGAGCATATTGAGCAGTTCAGTGAGGTTTGAGGATTGTTTCAAGTGCTCCTCAGTAGCCTCCAGCACTTTAGAGTTGAATGCTTGGTCTTCTTTGACAAACTCCCTAATTTCATCTATCGTGGTACCTACACCCTGAAGATGCCTGAGGAATTTAGCCATGTTTTCATCCAGTCGGTGAATGTTGTCATACATCAGATCCCTGTGCTCATGAACATTTTCATCAAAGCCATGTACCTCAGCCTTTAGATCAACATAACTCGCAGCAGCCTCAGTGTGTTGTTCCCACAATGTGTCAGTGACCCCAGAATATAACCTTCTTGAAGCTTTGGTGATCCACTGAACTAGCTGTCTTTCAGTGAGTGGGAGAACATTATCAAATCTTTCAAATTCATCAGTGGAGGAAGAGGAGTCATCATTGTCAGGCTTGACTGGTGATTCAGTATGCTCATGTGGATCAGGTTGAGGCTCTTGGTCAGCTTGAACCTTAGCGTCCATGTCTTCTCCAGCTGATAAGATTTCATCATCAGTCTCAGCAAGCTCATCTTCAGAGAATAATATCCCAGTGACATCATCAACAGTTAACCAGGGGTTGGTGTTGGGTTCCATATCAGCGGGTGGTATGTTTCCCTCTGAGTCTTTGTCCCCCGTTGACCCCTCAGACACTTGTGGGCGTTTCCCAGTGCCTTTGCTGGAGTCAGGATTGGTTGTGGGTTCTGTATCGGCGGGTTGTTCCTTTCCCTCCGAGTCTTTGGGATCGATTAGTGTGCCCTCAGACAAAGGCTTGGATTTGTAATGTCATCACTGGGCGTTGTGGAAGGCGCTCCCCTACCAGCGGGTTGTATGTTTCCCTCTGGATCTTGGGGAGTAGTAGGTGTGACCAAGGGCACTGTCTGTGATGTATCAGTGTCCTTCGTTGTCACTGGGGTGGTTGTTGCCTGGTCAGTGGGTGTCTTTTTGGTCTCGGGCTTTTTGTGCCTCTTAGGCTGTGCTCCTGAAGCCTCAGGGCCCTGAGACTTTGGTTTAGTCTTAGTCCTAGTCTGAGACTTCCCCTTTTTCTTTTTAGGAGCAGGGTTTGGAGACACTGATCCACTTTGATTGTTTACAGCAATCATGTGGGCCGTCAATTCAATGGGAGTAACAAGGGATGGGTCCTTTTGAAAATTTGATGGGCTCAGGATGCCAGGTAAATTTCCAAAATTTTCATCCTGGGTATAATTTGAACCCAGTAACGATTGCAAAGCACAAGAGACAAACCTAGGATATGAAACGTACTTTGTCCTAGTTTTGCTCTATAGCTTCGTTACGAGATCACTGTAAATGATCTCCCCTATGTCGACAGTGACCCCATTCATCAAGCAGTATGCCATCATCAACTGAATAGAGTTAACTTGTTCAGTGGATGAGTGGTTCCCGTCGAGGACCTGAATCACAAAAGTGAAGAGGATCCTCCAAGCCACGGGGAATGAGCTTTTTGTGACTGAGGTCTTGTCCAAAAAAGTTGGATCTAAAACGATTTGTTTTAACCCATCCTTCACTGTGGAGGGTTCAGGATGGGCGACATAAGCACCTTTGTTATAATCTAACCCTGTTGATGTGCAAAACGTTTTGTAATCCAGGGTGTGTTGTTCCCCCCATTTAGACTGAACCTGATGAGATACTCCCTGAGAGGTCTAAGGTTATTCTCATCAGTAGAAGGTGTCGGGTCAAAGGCTCTAGCTGTAGCCCAAAACTCCCTAAGGTAGTTTGGGTACACTACTGAGGGACATTTTACAAAGGCCGTTTTGAGTGGGCAGTTGAATAAAAAATTTATAATGTCTTTATAGGTTAGGACATTTTCAGGATATTCAAAATTTCCTATGACATTATTTGTTTTAAATTCAACATTAGTAAGATCCCCTACCCACTGAGAAGCAAACTGGAGAGATTGTGTTCTAGCAATTTCCATTAACAAAGATTTTAGGATTTAAAAAATGTTTTGACTAGAATAATCAAAGTATTTAGATCTCTTCAAGTTTGTGATGAAAAACTTTTGTAAATGTTTACAAGGAGGGTTTTTCCAAAAGAGGTTTTGAAGATATTGAGAACACACAAATATTTCTGGATTTGAGAAAGAATTTTGACAGAGTTTAGTTGCAGAAAATAATTTGTGTGTTTTTGTTTGTGTTGGAAGAGGGTATTTATAGAGTGATAAGAGGGGTGTTTTGTGCACAAATGGGAATATTAAGAGTCGGTTTATGAAAGACGTTTGAATTTCCACATTTAATGCTACCACTCCATTACCCGCAGTAAAATCCCGTTTTTCAAGGGAACAGTTGCAGTGCACAGTAAAACTGCACTTTTGCAGAGATAAAATATCAATTTGATATTTTTGTGAGAGGCATTAAATGCCAAGTGGGATGACAGTAAGACAAAGAGACATATATTCCTTTATTAAATTGGCATAGTTACCAACCTAGGACATTTAAGTAACTGATACTTGGATTATCTAGTTACTTATTCAATGCTCTTTGTCAAGTGTCAGGGACCCTGAATGAGTCTTACTTATTCAGTAAGAGGTTGGTTTTGGATGTTCAGGGAGAATGAACCATTTCAGAGAGCTTACTGAGATTAGTTTTCAGATACTTGGCTTTCAATGTCAAGCATTCCTAATTCAGCTTTCAGTCTCCTGAAGGTAGGTTCAACTAAGGGTTTGGTGAAGATATCAGCCAGTTGATATTCAGTAGGGATGAAATGTAGTTCAATATCTCCTTTCATTATGTGATCCCTGATGAAGTGATATCTGATATCAATGTGTTTGGTTCTTTGGTGGAGGACAGGGTTGTTGGAGATTGCAATAGCACTAGTGTTATCACAGAAGATGGGCACCATTTTGTAATGGATGTCATAGTTACTGAGTTAACTTTTCATCCATAATACATTGGCACAGCATCCTGCTGCAGCTACATATTCAGCTTCAGCTGAGGACATAGCCACTGATTGTTGCTTCTTTGCACTCCAACAAACCACTTTTCCTCCAAGAAATTGACAGGACCCTGAGGTACTTTTTCTATCCATGTTGCAGCCAGCATAATCAGAATCAGAGTAACCCTTGAGATCAAACCCTGAGCATTTTGGATAATAGAGTCCAAGGTTTGGGGTTCCTTTCAGGTACCTGAGTATTCTTTTGGCTGCAGTGAGGTGAGATTCTTTGGGATTGGACTGATATCTTGCTATTAAACAGACTGAAAATTGTATGTCTGGTCTGGTAGCGGTTAGATACATCAGTGAGCCAACAATCCCTTTGAAATGGGTTTGATTGACTGATTTGCCAGTGAGATCAGGTCCAAGGTTGTTAGGTGGGACCATTGGTGTCTTCACAGAGGCACAGTCAGATATCTCATATTTCTTCAAGAGATTTCTGGTGTATTTCTCTTGACTGATGGATATTCCATTATCAGTTTGCCTGATTTGTAGTCCAAGAAAGTATGTAAGTTCTCCCATCATGCTCATTTCAAACTTCTTTGTCATTAGTTTTTCAAACTGTTTGCAAAGTTTGTAGTTTGTTGAGCCAAAGATGATATCATCAACATACACTTGGACTAGTATCACATCCTGTTTGGTTCTATAGACAAACAGTGTGTTGTCTATCTTTCCTCTGACAAACTTGTTTTGTATCAGGAAGGCTGAGAGAGTTTCATACCATGCCCTGGGAGCTTGTTTAAGTCCATAAAGGGCTTTGTCAAGCTTGCAGACATAGTCAGGGAATTCACTACTCTCAAAGCCTGGAGGTTGCTGAACATACACATCTTCCTTGAGATCACCATTTAAGAATGCACTTTTAACATCCATTTGGTAGACCCTGAAGTTCATGTATGTTGCATATGCAAGGAAGATCCTGATGGCTTCCATTCTTGCAACAGGAGCAAATGTCTCATCATAGTCAATGCCTTCTTGTTGACTGTAACCTTTGGCTACAAGTCTGGATTTGTTTTTAATGACAGTGCCGTTTTCATCAGTTTTGTTTCTGAAAACCCACTTCATTCCTATGACTACTACATCTTGAGGACATTTGATCAAGGTCATGACCTTGTTTTTATCAAACTATTGCAGTTCTTCTTGCATAGCCTGAACCCAGGTTGGGTATTTTAGAGCCTCAGTGACACTTTTGGGTTCTATTTCTGATAGGTAATCAGCATATAGACATTCATTGGCTGAGGCTGCAGTTAGACTAGCAGCCATGCTTCTAGTGAGCATGCCCTCGGTGGGTTCACCAATGATGTTTACAAGCTCAATATCCTGAGTTCTTGTCCACTTACTTTGTGGTCTGGGATCTGAGCTTGATGATGACACTGGGTGTTTAGATGTGAGTTCAGGTGCAAGAGTCACAGAATCATTTAGATCATCTGTAGAGATGTCTAGTTCAGGTTGAGATTCATGAGTTACAGGTTCCTGATTATTTGAATCAGTGTTTCCTAACCCAGCAGAGACTGACTGATTATCAATGAACTCACTGATGGTTGGTTGGGGTAGGTTGTGAGGTAAGACATAATATGAGATGTCAGCATCAGCTTGATATGAGGAATTGAATTCAGTGTTGTACTCATCAGGAGGATATCTTGATGAGTCATCAATTCCTATTTCCTCCACTGAGGTGTTGGTGAACCTGATGCTTTCAATACTTTCATCAAAGGTGACATGAAAGGTTTCCTCAACTTGTTGTCTCCTTGTGTTAAAAACCCTGAAGGCTTTGGAGATCAGTGAGTAGCCTAAGAAGTATCCATCATCAGCTTTTGCATCAAACTTGCCTAGATGATCCTTGTGGTTATGAATGAACACAGGACATCCAAACACATGAAAATAGCTGATGTTAGGAAGTCTACCTTTGAAGATCTCATATGGGGTTTTATTATGTCTTTTGACAATGATTGACCTGTTTTGAGTGTAACAGACAGTTTTGACTGCTTCAGTCCAGAAATGCTTGGAGAGGGCTGAGCCATTTAACATGGTTCTAGCAGCCTCAATGAGGGTTCTGTTTTTCCTTTCAGCAACCCCATTTTGTTCAGGGGTATATGGAGATGAGAAATTTTGAGAAATTCCTTTTTCATCACAGAAACTCTCAAGCTCTTGATTTCTGAACTTAGTACCATTGTCAGTCCTGATTTGTTTAACAGTAATGTCATTCTGGTTTTCAATCTTCCTGATAAATGACATTATTGTATCAGCTGCCTGACTCTTTTTTGAAAGAAAGTATACCCAAGTGTATCTTGAGAATTCATCAACAATGACAAGTGTATACTTCTCATGCTGGATTGATCTGGGACTGACAGGTCCAAAGAGATCCATGTGCAGGAGGTGAAGGCAGCTTTTGATGGAGAAATTTAGTTTGGTTTTGAATGATGCTCTGTGGTGTTTACCCTTTTCACAGGCAGAGCATGGTTTGTCTTTTGCAAAAACCAGTGATGGTAAGCCAAAGACCTTGTTTTGTTTTGCCAAGTTGTTGAGGTTTTTGAAGTTTAAGTGTGAGAGTCTCTTATGCCACAGCCAATTGATAGTTTCAGTGGCTTTAGCAAAGAGACACGTTCCATCTTGGGAGAGTGTTGACATGTCTAGCACATAAACATCATCTCTCCTAGGAGCTATCAACACAACTTCCTTGTTGGCATTGAAAATGGTACCTTGTTTATCATTGAATTGTACAATGTATTTAGCATCACATAGTTGACTGACACTGATGAGATTGTATTTGAGACCATTGACATAGGCTATTCTAGAGAAAACTATTCCATTGCAGTTTACTGAACCATAACCTTCAGTGGGACATGATGAGTTATCACCAAATACTACCTTGGGCCCTGGTTCCTTTAAATACTTGTGCAGATATTCCTTCACACCAGTCATGCTTCTTGAGCATCCACTGTCTAGATGCCAAATAGGCTCCCTGGCATGTCTCTGCACAAGTAGTAAACTGAATTAGTTTCTCTTCGTGACCCACTTACTAGTGGGCTTGGATCTCAAGGTCTCTTTGAAATTTGCAATTGACTCATGGTCAGTAGTTGTGTGCATGGAGCTACCACAGGTTTTGCATTTAGAGGCTGAGGATGACTCAGTGACTCTGGGTTGTTTGGAATTTCTCCTTGCATGAATGACACTGTCATGTTGGGATGTCTCATGAGCTGGATTACCGCATATATCACAGCATGTATTCATGAGACAATCATCCTGATGATGATCATTAAACCTACAGTGAGGGCACAGAGGAAAAGGTTTTGCTCTATTCTTTGGAGCAGTTTTGGAGGATGAAGCATACTGATGACCAATTTTGGTATAGTTTGCTTGACTGACATACTGTAGATGGTCTGCAGTCCTGTGATCATCCTTTTTGCAGATCATGCAAAAAAGGATTCTATAGCAGTTGTCAGTGGTATGGCTGGTGTAATGACACAGTTCACACTTTTGTTTGTTTTTAGAGGCTGACTTAGACTTTGAGGAACTGGAGGAAGCTGACTTTGTCTCCTTGATTGGTTCAGGGACCTTTTCAATGGATTCCATTTTTTCAGTAAGCTTCCTCACAAGTTCAGTCAGTTGCTGAATTTGGTCAGCTTCAATGGGGACAGAGGATGTTGAAGTCTCAGTAGGAGTAGACTCTTGTTGGATTAGTTTTGCTTGTCTTTGAAGGATGGTTCTACCAATTCCAGACCTTTCCTTTGGTGAGTGAGGATTGAATTTTAGAGGAGTAAGCTCAGAGCTTGGATCAGCACCCTGAAGAGGTTCCAGGGGTGGAAGCGGTGTTTCAGATTCTGCTTCAGACTCAGAGATGTGTTCAGTACCACTGGTCATCTCAGGAAGTCCTAGCATGCTCTTAAGAGCTTGGCTCTCAGGCTCAAGAATCCTTCCAGAATCGAAGTTTGGAAGCTTACTCTCAGGATTAACCCGTTCAATCCAGTCACTGGAATTTGGAGTTGTCAACATGTTGGTAATCATACCACCAGACACAAATGGTTTTGAACTTTGGTCTTTGTTGCGAGAGTCAGGGAGATGATCTTCACCTATGACTCTCTTTTTGCTACCGGGGGCACCCACAACATCAAAGACCCTGGGATTCTTAGCAGTCCAACTATCAAGAATATCTTGTTCCTTTTTAAGTTCGTCTTGAAGAGCCTGATTTCTCTTAACTAGTTCTGTTGGAATCACTCCTAAACAGTATTTCAAGTATTTATATTTCATATGTAATAGGTAGCTTTATTATGGCCTTTATGTTTGTTTAAGGTCCAGCTTATGTAGAAGGCCCATAAGCTGAGGCCCAAGCCCAATAAGGAATAGGGAAGGAGAGGGAGTGTTGCCCTAGCTCCTTGCCTATATAAACTCTTGTAAACCCTCATTTGAGGGTTGGTTGTTCAAGTTACTCTTTCACATACATCTACGCCTAACCCTTCCTCATTTATACGTGTGTGTGTGTTTGGTATTTGTTCAATCGCCTTTATCTCTTTCTTTATAAGCTTGTGTTGTAAAACTAGTGACCTAACAGTGGTATCAATCGCCAAATAGTTGGGTGTACTCGTTTGTTTTTGAAGTTTTGGTTTTGGATCTTACGCGTAGAGATAACGCTATCTTTGGTTATCTTAAAAACTCGTTTTTTACACTTTTTAATCCAAGATTCTTGTACTTTCAATGTTTTGAGGTGTTAAAATACTTGTTTTTGGCAAAAAGTTTCAAACTTTACGCGTGGATTTACGTTTTTAAGCTTGTTTTTGTTCGTGGGTGTCGTTCTACGCGTAACCCGTTTAGCAGTTTTGGTACATCAAAATTTACACTTTTGTGTTCTTTTGGTACTATTGAAGCTATTCCATAACAAAAAACTGGTTTAGAAACACATTTGGGCAGAATCAAAGTTACGAGCAATCCTACGCGTATCAAAACCCTAATATTACGCGTAAGACTTTCCTTGGTTTGATCTTCAATTTTCTGGTTTATTCCGTGTTTTCTTACTTGGATAAGTCTGAAAATACGTCGACTTTGGATATCTTTTGCACTGTGAAGTGTAAAAGATCATTTGGGCAAAAACCCTAAAATTACGCATAAGCATAAGCTTACGCGTAGAAATTCTACGCATAAGATTCACTTTACGCGTAAACTTCGGTCTACGCATAAGGTAATCCTACGCCTAACTTTCTACGCCTAACTTTTGTCTACGCCTAACTTTAGTGCTTTTATCCTACTTACGCGTAAGCTAAAACCTACGCGTAACTCCTCTTTGTTACGCGTAACTTTTGGTGTTTTTACGCATAAGTGCTACTTGGTTCTTGTCTTTTCTACGCCTAAGGACACTTCATCAACAAAGGTTCATTCGACTACAAAGATCCATTTTTACCACACAAGTTTATCATCATGTCTCAACCACCATACTCTAACTATTTCCCTCACACTTATAATCATCAACAACAACAACAATTAACTCCACAACATCAACAATGGAATCAACAACAAGCCATTTATCAACAACAATTTAATCAGCAACATACTCCACAACTTGGTGCAATTCCACAACCACAAATGGTTCAACCACCACCAAACCTTCAAGCTCTACCCTACACAAACGATTTCAATCAACATCCATCACGAAGCACTATGAAGGAACCCACTTGGTTTGCTAAGATGTGTGAAGCTTTAAGTAGCCAACAATCAATTCATGAAGCTGGATCACTTGATAGACCTCCAATGCTCACTCCAGGAAACTACGATCAATGGGTGATAAGGTTCTTTAGGTTTTGTGATCTAAAGAAGCCACATGGAAAGTTCTTAAAGAAGGTTATCTTAGAAGGTCCATTTGAGATGCCTACCGTCATTGTACCCGGAGATCCAACTGCTGTTCCACCAAGAGACGAACAAACCAACATTGCTACTGTTGCAGATTTAAATCCTACAGAACTTCTACACTATGAAGCTGATGAACTTGCAATGGAATACATCCTCTTAGGATTACCAAACCCAATTCTTCGTAGTGTTGATGCTCAAAAGACTGCACAAAAAATGTGGGATCATATTCGTCTTCTTATGGAAGGATCTGTACTTAATCAGGAGGATTTGGAATCCAAAATTTACTTGGCTTATGAATACTTCATGATTGAACCTGGAGAGACACTAGAGTCCTATCATCATCGTTTTTCAGATATCATCAATGATTTGGATAAACACAACATCATCATGCCAAGAATTGCAGTGAATACTAAGTTCCTGAGTAGTCTTGGTCCAGAATGGGAGAAGTATGTCATTTTTCTCCGACAAGCGAAGAATATGCATCATTCTACTTATGGATTGTTGTACGATTACTTGAAGCCTCATGAAAAGGAAGTTGATCGGGAAAGGATTTTCGGTGCTCAAATTGCTAAACAGTCACAACCGGACAATCAACAACTTGCCTTGTATGCTCAACAGAATTATCCCTCTCAACCAGCAACTCAACCAACTGCTTCCAACACACCTTCACAGCAACAACCTCAACCTCAACAAAATCAATTGGTTCCATACAGCAACAATGCTCAAGCATATGTCAGTGAAGCTACTGAGGAAATCGGTCCGTTCGAAGCATTGCAACAAGGATTTGTGATGATTGCTAATGCTTTTGGCCGTTACACCAACAAATCCAACAATCGTATTCGTTCCTCATCTAACACACGGACTCAAGCTGTTGTGAACAATGGACGTGTTGAAGTTCAGAATCGTGATTATGGTCGTCAGATGGGCGGTGGTCAAGGGTTTAATGCTGTGGGAAGGAATAACAACAGAGCTCAAGTGGTGGAACAGGGAAATGCTCAGAATCGGTTAAATGGTCTTAGATGCTACAACTGCAATGAGAAGGGACACCTGGCTAATGCGTGCCCAAAGCCAAGGACTAGGGGCAGTGCTTATTTCAAAGAGGCCTTACTTTTGGCTCTCAAGGATGAAGCTGGTGGATCTCTCACAGACAAAGAACAGAGCTTTATGGCAGATGCAGACTCAGATGATGATATGGAGGACTTGCAGGCGAATGCAGCTGTTATGTTGATGGCTAATATGCATGAGCTGCACATGAGTGATACAGGCCCAGTGTATGACACTGATGGCTTGTCTCAGGTACCCGAACAAACCATCGTCATATCTGAACTAATATCTCCGCCAATATCTGAATTTGGCACGGATCAGACTGTTCAAAATGAGTCTTCTACATCTTCTTCTGATGATTTTCAAGTTAATCCTGTAGTTACATTTGACGATCAAGATGACCTTATAGTCTCCTTTGATAATCAAATTGACTCCGTGGTCGTACTTGAGGATCTAAAGAATGATCATGATGAGACTCACGTTGAACAAGATGATCTGTTGCCTCATCCGGATTTTGCTCGGTTAATTCAAGACCATAAAATCAAAATGGAGGAATGTTATGCATTAAATCAATCCTTAAAAAGTAAAAATGCACTGCTAACCAAGGATTTTGAATGTTTACAAATGCAACTCAATTTTTTCAAAACTCAAGAAAACCGTGAAAAAGGTTTTGAAGCCGCTTTTGCAAAATCTCATCAAAACGAAAAATATTTAGAGAGACAAATGCGTGATCTAGCCGCCTCGAAGAATGCTTTGTTGTCCGAATTAGAACAACTGAAACATGAACATAAAAAGCAAATTAACGCTCTCACCTTGGAAAATCAAAAATCTAAGGCTGAGTTGTTAAATTGTCAAAAACAGTTCTTCGCATACAAAAAGCATTCAACGAATCGGGTAGATGACCTTCTTGCAGAAATTCTCGGTTTGCAAAACAAACTTAAAGAGTTTAAAACTGTTGTTTACAAACATGGTGAATCAGTAACAGCTATTGAAAAGTTTACCTTAAAACCAAATCCAAATGGATATGGAAAAAATCTAGCTGATTACAAACCAAAGCTTTCACTAAAAACATTCAAACCAACTCCTGAAGTTTCCAGTGCAGAATACAAAATTGATAATACTGTCATGAGTGTTGTTGAATATCATCGTCAAGAGGAATTAGATGCAGAAGACATGAGTCGATCAAAATTAAAAAATGTTGTTTACAACAAACCTTTTAATTATAAAAACTCGGTCACTTTCGTCACACCAACGGATTCTTCTAACACACCAAGGGTTATCATCAAAACACCTGAGTCTTCTCATGTTAATCCCAAAACAGAATTTGCACAAACTTATGGTCCTTTACCTTCCATTAGTGAAGTAAACTCAAAACCTGAAAATCGAAAAATCCTTCGATATTTTGACATTTTCATGGCTGACCTCAAAATTTTACAACATGAGATAGAATATCGCTCTGAAATCAAAGTTGAACATTCTCAATCGCCTCTGGCGCGAGAACAAAGAGACATCTTTCAGAAAAATCTTTTACCTAATGTTAAAAACTTGAAAAGTTGTGCAATTGCCTGGGAAAAGGATTTTCATAAGGAACTTGGGGTAATGAAAAACGTTTTCGAGAAAACAGAAACATCTATCACTAACACAAAACGCAAAAAGAAACTGTTGAGAAAAGATGTTGATCGACTCTTGGAAGATGTTATCTGTGCTGATATCCATAATGTTGTGCTATTATATTCATTGCCATATGCATCTGATCATATCTCTGCTGATATTGTTAAAACTGTTGTAACTGTTGAGAACACCGATAATGTGCTTTAGATCGAGTCTTTAAAAGCAGAAAATAAACGATTACACACGGAAATTTACAATGCAAAACGTCGTCTTCAATGGTGTGAAAAAGATATTCACAACCATCAACTTAGTTTTCAAAAGAAAATCGCTCAATTGAGTGCAAAATCTTCTGATCCTAAAATTGAGCAACTGGATGATCAAAACGTGTCTTTGAAAAGTCAAATCTCAAAATATGAACAAGAAATTTTAAAAGTTAAACAGGAATATGGTGTCATATTTGATTTACTCAAAAATACTCGAGATGAAGCATCTAATGAACTTGATCACTATCTTGCTCACACTAGAGAAGTCATGAATTTTGCTGGTAATATTCGTTCTGAAAATCAAGATCTGATTCACACAATCTCTAAGTTACGAGAAATGTTAGGAAAGTATGAACAACTCCCGCCTAATGTGATTAAGAGATTAGCACCAGTCACACTTAGTAATCGTGAACCTAGAATTCCCACTGCCAAATCACAAGTTGCAAATGTGTTTCCCTCTACTGAAACAGGAATAATTGCATCTTTTCCAAACGTCCGCACTTCACAGCCTAGGAGCACTCAATCGAAGAATAGGAAGTTGCGACCTAAGAAAAGATCAATAAGGAATGCTAAAGTAGAAGAACACCCTAGGACTCTGAATAAAAATCATGTTACTTCCACTATAGATGTTGCGTCTGGCAAATGTAATAGAAATAGTGATGTAACGAATGCTAAACCGTTAAGTACCTTTGATATTCAGTCTGATACACCTTGTGATATTTGTCAAAAGAGTATGAATTCTGATTGTCATGACAAATGTGTTGCTAAAGCTATAATCTCTAGATTACGGAATCCTAAGAATCGGAATACCTCTAGGCCCACTAATCATTCTAAGTCTGTGCTTGGTAAACCACCTTCTTTAGATTCTAAGGCAACCATTGCTATCACAGTAGCTCTCGCTACACCTCCTAAGAATGTAGTACCACCTAGTGCTTTCACTAACACTAAAGCAAAGAGTAGTTATAGATGGCATAAATGGATATATAACACACTAGGATTTAAATGGATTCCTAAAATTATAAATGTGTGTATGTCTAACATATCTGCTTCGGAACTGTCAGGACCGATTAACATAAGATTTATGTGGTTTGGAGGCCTAGGTTGGTGGAAGAAGATGAAGATCTTCATCCTTTTTAGTGAGAGAAAGTTAGAGAGAGGGAGGAGAAAACAATGGAACTTTTATTGATAAACAAGAAAACAAACACTAACCAAATGCTTCACCTCACCCCTCATGGAGAGTCATGAGGGGTATATATAGGCCCTAACTTTGCCACTTAAACGATACTAGTCCCTAAGGGCAAAGTATACTACGCATCTAGTCCAATTCACGTAAATGACGTTATCTTTAGAAAAAGCGAGGCTAACAATCTCCCTCCAAGATAGCGTCACACGTGAATGGTTACAATGAGACCTATAAATACAAAACAAAGTAAATTACAATAGTAATGAACAATGTTGACTTTCTTGAAGTGCAGAGTCTCTGTAGTCTAGATACTGAGGCAAACTTGAAGTTCTCCCTTCCGATGACCTCGGCAAATGATCTTCTTGTAGCTCTGAACTTCAACTGTAACGGTCTAGTTAGGTTATTACTCCCTCCTAACTAGTGAGCCTTTTTTCTTTCTTTTGCTCCCTCCTGAACCGACAACACTCTTCCAACACGTCTTAATCTTCAGACACGCAGCGGAGAAAGTAAACTCTTGAAGCACAATGGTTGTCGTTCTGGGAACATCAACATAACTCACTTAGTATTGCATCCAAGTTGGTAAAAAACCCCGATGTACACCACACTACTTCTCCTTCTTCAGTCTTAAGCAAAAATCCCTTCGTAATCCAATCACGGAAGATGAAATACCAACTTCTCCCTCCTGATGGTTGCGAGCTATCGGAATCATCATAATGTTGCGTACATGCCTTATTACCTTCTTGATGCAATTTTCAAACATCATAGCTTGATCATAATTTCCGTGAGAATATGTCGCAAAAATACTCTCAATATACTTCTCTCAAACCAACCTTTAAAACGAACCTCCTTTGAATTCACCGGCTAATAGTAATGACCACATATGGAGATAGCCCGGTACGACTAACTTGAAAAGGAAGTAAGCATCCCAACTTGTGACTTGCTGCTTGATCTAAATTTTTGAACAATCCACAACTTCGTGTGACACTGAGCACTACAACGTAACTCCTTAAAGTGATGGTTACACACTGTGAGCACTACAACGTAACTCCTTACCAGTTATAACCAGATTGTCAAATTTCATAATGTGCTCCAACAAGTTATCTTGAGACATGCATCCAACCAACCAACGTCTCAAAGATAAAGAAGTCCACCCGTGAAATGTCACTTCAATTCTGCATCAATAATACCGTACAAAAACTCCGTAGTTATTTTTTCAAATTTCGCTCAAGCCGTGAATATTGTATCCCTCCGTGAAATTATACCATACCAATATTACCACTTTCATAGAAAAATTGTATCACAATTTTGAAGAAAAATTCGGATAACAATTTTCATATATCCCATGAAGTTTAGCTCGGTTATCACTTCCAAGTTCCAAATCCGGTTAAATCCATCAGCCCAACTAACTAGCTCAAGGCCCATAAACGAGTTTCCTGCCCAAAGCCCATGTGAATAAACCCAAGCCTAACTCCAATGTGTTAGCAACCCACGATCCAGTCACATTGGAAATGGATATAAAGGAGCTTACCCCACTATTGACCTAAACCTAAAAACCAACGCAGACAATAATACGCCTCCCAAATCACGCTCCTCACACCTCATCTAATCTCAGTCATAATCACCAATTCATCTCCATTCTTTCACAATCAGAACTAACAATCAAATCCTTAAATCCATCAATCAATAATCACAACCAATATACTTATTAACTCAACCACAAAAACCATTAACACATCTTCCTTTTTACAAAAGTACGAAGGTGAAGGGTCTTCAAGATCTCTGTTGAGAGGTCTCGGGTAGGTATCTCTTTCATTCGTTCTTGTGTGTTGTTGATCGAAGGTAAAAAGGAGATTTAAACACATTTGTTTTAATCTTTCTTTTTGATTTTCGTATATTGAAAGGAAGCTGAGCTTCATAACGGATCGATGATGATGCATGTTTAAACTAAAAAATCGTAGAGATTAGAGGAAAAGTTTAAACAATCTGAGATCTCATATGAATTTCTTTGATGATTGAGAGATGTGGAGTGACATGTGAGGGTTTGTTGTTGAGTTTAGATGTAGGATGTTGGGTTTGAACTGATGATGTTTATGGTTGAAACCGAGGTTGATTAAAATTTTGTGTATGGTATACGTTTTGTGGTCAAGGTCTTTTTAAGTCAAGTCTACGCGTAAATATTTCTTCTTTCTTTGCTCGAAACAAACCTTACGCGTAACATCATATTCTTTGAAACCTTATGCGTAAAGCTTGTTTTGGACCTTATGCGTAGCCTTACGCGTAACGTCACTTATGCGTAGCCTTACGGGTAAGCATATGCGTAGGCCATAGGCGTAAGCCAAGGCTTAAGCGTAAAAGACCTTACGCGTAACTTTTTCCTATGCGTAACTTCACAGCTACGCGTATCTCAACTGTAGATACCCCTTACGCATAAAAAGAGGGTTTTGACCCTTTGACTTTTTCCGGTGAGGTTTTCCGACCATGTTTTTCCGTCCATCTTCAAGCAAAAAAACCCAGAAACATCAAAAACTGCTTCTTTTTGACCATTTAACCATGAGAAGATGAAGGTTTGACCACTATATGTTTCACGGATATTGTACCAAAAAAGACCCATAAATGAATATTGTTTGGACCAGGTGTGATCCAAGACAGATTTGCACATGAAAGATTTGGACCTTTTTTGTTACCAAGGAATACAAAACATTTTGTTAACTGTTAACCCACAAATCGGAAAAAAATTTTCCGACCACATAAAAAGCATAAAAAACAGTCAACAAACATGTAAAAACCAACATAAATCAATAAAACAACAACCTTGGCTCGTTATACCAATTGTCAGGACCGATTAACATAAGATTTATGTGGTTTGGAGGCCTAGGTTGGTGGAAGAAGATGAAGATCTTCATCCTTTTTAGTGAGAGAAAGTTAGAGAGAGGGAGGAGAAAACAATGGAACTTTTATTGATAAACAAGAAAACAAACACTAACCAAATGCTTCACCTCACCCCTCATGGAGAGTCATGAGGGGTATATATAGGCCCTAACTTTGCCACTTAAACGATACTAGTCCCTAAGGGCAAAGTATACTACGCATCTAGTCCAATTCACGTAAATGACGTTATCTTTAGAAAAAGCGAGGCTAACAGGAACCCTCTAACATTTCGGGTTCCACATCTACTTCTATTCCATCTGTGTCGTCTGTGTGTAATGCAGGTGATACAGATCATTCTCTGGATTGTTGATAGCGGATGTTCCCGACACATGACAGGCAACCTTAAACTGTTATCAAACTTTATTGCAAAGTTCATTGGCACTGTCAGATTCGGGAACGATCACTTCGCAGCCATCATGGGCTACGGAGATTATGTTAATGGGAACATCGAAATAAGCAGGGTTTACTATGTGGAAGGCCTCGGTCACAATCTGTTTTCAGTAGGTCAATTTTGTGATGGAGATTTGGAGGTTGCTTTCAGGGAGAAAACTTGTTTCATTCGTGATCTACAAGGAAACGACCTTATGTCTGGCTCGCGTAATTCTAGTCTCTACACTATCTCTATGCAAGACATGGTTGCTTCCTCTCCCATCTGCTTACTTTCTAAGGCAACATCAACAAAATCCTGGCTATGGCACCGTCGTCTCTCACATCTAAACTTTCAAACCATCACCAACCTTGCTCGACACAAACTAGTTGAAGGACTCCCACGATTCCGGTATTCAAAAGATCACCTTTGCTCAACCTGTGAACAAGGGAAAAGCACTCGTGCTCATTTTCCTTCAAAGGTGGAACACAGCTCTCAGCATGTGCTTCATCTTCTTCACATGGATTTGTGTGGCCCGATGCGTGTGCAAACGATCAACGGCAAACGCTACATCTTAGTAATTGTTGATGACTACTCACGATGGACTTGGGTCTACTTCCTTCGTAGCAAAGACCAAGCTCCACAAATGATCATCACCTTTCTCACAAAAATACAGGTTCAACTCCGAAACACCGTCCGAATAATCAGAACAGACAAAGGAACTGAATTTGTTAACAAAACCCTTCGTGAATTTTATGAGAAAGTGGGAATTCAGCATCAAACATCTATTGCACGTACACCTGAACAAAACGGAGTTGTTGAAAGACGAAACCGAACGTTAGTGGAAGCTGCAAGAACAATGTTAATCAATGCTAAACTTCCAGATTACTTATGGGCAGAAGCTGTATCTACTGCATGCTATACTCAAAACCGTTCTATGATCACTAAACGCCACAACAAAACACCTTTCGAGCTTGTCCACAACTATAAACCGAACCTCAAACACTTTCATGTATTTGGATCCCTTTGTTATCCGAATAATGATCGTGATGATTTTGGAAAGCTCAAAGCCAAAGCTGATATTGGAGTCTTTATTGGATACTGTGACAATTCTAAAGGTTTCCGAATCTGGAATCGTCGAACTAAGGAGGTAATGGAAACGATTCATGCTCATTTCGATGAACTCACGGAAATGGCTTCTGAGTATAACCGCTTAGAACCCGGTCACAACCGTTTAAACTTCCCTCAACCCCCATCATCAGCTGAAGAAAGCCCTCAGCTAACTCGTCAACAAATGGAAAGGTTATTTGCTCCTCTGTTCTGTGATGATATTAATGAACGTGCTCCTGGTGTATCCGCTGTCTCCACTGCTCAACCTGATCATATTCCTATACCTGATACACCTGCTACAACAACTACTGTTGAAGATGCACCTACACCAATTGACTCCAACACAACAGTTGAACACACCGCTTCCAACAATGATGAACCAGCTGATGATATTCTGAATGACGTACCCCCACCTGCAGATTTTGACCCAAATGCGTTCTTCAACCCGTTTGCCAATGAGACTGCTGCACCAGATGTCGCGGAATCTTCTACAAACCATTTGAATCCTCAGAATCTGCACAATGTATACCAACATCAACCCTCTACACATAGATGGACTAAAGACCATCCTCTGGCTAATATCATTGGCAACCCGAATCAACCAGTCGTTACGAGACAACGTCTTCACTCAGATGGTGAACACTGCATTTATGCACTCACTGTCTGCCAATCTGAACCTAAAAACATTAAAGACGCAATGACAAAAGACAACTGGATTGAATCCATGCAAGAAGAACTCAACCAATTCAAACGTCTTGAAGTATGGGAACTGGTTGAAATACCAACAGGAGTCTACGTCATTGGTCTAAAATGGATTTGGAAAAACAAATTGGATGCTGAAGGGAACGTCATCCGAAACAAGTCACGTCTAGTTGCTAAGGGTTATCGTCAGGAAGAAGGGATAGACTTTGAAGAATCTTTTGCTCCGGTTGCTCGTCTTGAGGCTGTTCGGATATTTCTCGCGTTCGCTGCTCATATGAACATGACGGTCTATCAGATGGATGTCAAAACGGCGTTTCTCAATGGGCAACTTAAAGAAACAGTCTATGTCAGCCAACCAGATGGATTCGTTGATCCTGAGTTCTCGAACCATGTCTACAAACTGAACAAAGCTCTTTATGGTCTCAAACAAGCCCCTCGGGCATGGTACGATAAGCTATCATCTTTCCTCATTGCCAATAATTTCACCAAAGGCTCGGTTGACCCAACTCTTTTTATACAATATCACGGGGCACACATCTTAATTGTTCAAATTTACGTGGATGACATCATTTTTGGGTCAACACATAAAAAGTTTTCAATCGCTTTTGCAAAACTCATGAAGAAAAATTTTGAAATGTCCATGATGGGTGAACTTACGTTCTTTCTAGGACTGCAAGTTCATCAATCACCCCGTGGTATTTTTCTGAGTCAGTCCAAATATGCCCTTAAATTGTTAAACAAATTTGGAATGAATACATGTGATACTTATGCCACACCAATGGCTCATACCAAGAAATTAGATGCTGATTTACATGGGAAATTAGTTGACCCTACCAAATACCGAAGTATTATTAGGTCTCTCATGTATCTAACAGCTAGCAGACCTGATATTGTCTTTGCTGTTTATCTATGCTCCCGTTATCAGTCGCGACCTACTGAAACCCACCTCTCTGAGGCTAAAAGAATCCTCCCATACATCAAGGGAACCATTAATTTGGGGATCTTGTATCCGAAGGATTCTGGTTTTGAACTAATCGCTTTTTCAAACGCTGATCACGCAGGATGCCTAGACTCAAGGAAAAGTACTTCAGGAGCACTACAATTTCTCGGTGATAAACTGGTGTCTTGGCAATCAAAGAAGCAGGATTGTACATCGCTGTCATCAACTGAAGCAGAATATGTAGCCATGTCCGCGTGTTGTGCTCAAGTCATTTGGATGAGAACACAACTCAAAGACTATGGTTATGTATTTGACAGAATCCCAATGTACTGCGACAATCGGAGTGCCATTGCAATCTCGTGCAACTCAGTTCAGCACTCGAAATCAAAGCACATCGATCTACGCTATCATTTCATCAAGGACAATGTGGAACAGGGTACCGTTGAATTATACTTTGTGGGTACTGAATACCAATTGGCAGATCTGCTCACCAAAGCCTTACCTCCCGCTAGGTTTAATGAGTTGGTCCACCGAATTGGTATGCGGTGTTTGACTCAAGAGGAATTGGATGACCTCTTAAAACAGTCTTAAAAACCTGTCAAACACCAAAACATCTTTTGTAAATAAATTTTTCAAAAACAAAATACAAAAATATAAAATCAGATAAAACAACAAAAATATTCTCCCAATCTATATTTCTTTCAACATGGCAAGTACATTTCTTCCGTCAACACTTTTAGCTTTCAAAATTCAGTATTTTTCCGATCAAGTGTTGAGGGGGAGAAAATAATCTATTAACTGTTTCAAAACATCTGTGTACTTGCATGTTATCACATCTCGGTTGATTCTTTTACAAATGGTGGTACATTTCCTGGTTCAAAGACACTCCTCGGACTTTAATTAATAACCTTTCATTATTTTCTCAAGTCGAGGGGGAGTGTCGTCAAGTCTCTTTCCCAAAAATCTTCGTTTGGTAACCAAAATGGAAGTTAAAAGACTTTGTGTGAAAAATGAAAAAGGTGGAGGGACCAAAACTGTCAAAATGATAAAGTCTATTTTAATAAAACTCTCCACCTAACTCTTATCCATCACATTTAATACACCAAACCTAACAAGATCCTACGCGTATAGTTCGTTCATCATATCCGTGAATTTGATCATTATTCTGTAAGTAGATTAATGTTTCTAACGTGTTTTCAAACATGGGTCTTGAATCTTAAATGAATCCAACGGTCAAATCTATGGATATGAGTGATTTTGTGTTCTTCGCTTATGCGTAAGAACACTTGATCATGTGTTTGGTGTTTATGGCTTATATGTTAATGTCAAAATGCTTTAAAAACATCCTTGATATGTTTTCTATCACCAAAACAAACCCAGAAACACAATTTGATGAATATTGCGAATTAGGGTTTATGTGTCAATTGGGCATTTTTGAATGTGATGTATCTTGGTTAAAAAGATTGTTGTTTTATGCTCTTGAGTTGTTAAATTGATGATTTCCTAAGTCTATAGCCACCCAGAAACACGAATTGATCATCAATTCGAAACTAGGGTTTAAAGCTCATAAACTTTGGGTATTTTTGATTCTCAACAAATTGAGTGTTACAACTTGGCTTACATACTCACAACATATCTTTGAACTACCAGAAAAAGTCTAGTGCATAATCTATGGCTAGAATACATACGCGTAGATTTAGGGTTTAGACTACGCGTATGCAATTCTACGCATAACTGTGTAACATATGTTATTGCCATGATCTGTTGTTAAAATGTATCTATGTGTTAATGTTGATGATTTGATGGATTTATTTCAGGCCTTTGCTACACGTAATATTCAGAATCAAGGTGGTTACTAATCTACGCATAAGGATCACCTTACGCGTAGCTTGTTATGCGTAAGACTAGTCTTACGCGTAGCATCTACGCATAAGGTTCTACAATGGACTACGCGTATCCTGTGAAGGATATGCGTAAACAGTAAACCCTACGCTTAAGGTCAACTCTTACGAGTAGCCTTACGCGTAAGGTTAATATATGCCTACGCATAAGCTCTACACATAAGGTCTCATTTTCCTACGCGTAACATTTCTTACGCGTAAGTTAGGATTCTACGCGTAAGTTTACGCCTAAGCATATATCATTCCTGTTTACGCGTATCTTTGCCAAAACTACGCTTAACCCTGGATTGACCTTCATGATGAATTGTTACTTGTACAAACTTGTAAATAAACTAATCATATCATCACGAATCCAAAAATGTCACTAATAAACTTAAATCGTTTGATAAGTTGTGAACAATAAGTGATAAAATAAACTTTAAAACTTAAAGTTAACTAACTCACGATACATTTCACGATATCATTGAACTATTGAACATACAAGTGACTTAGGACTCGTAACAATCATTATCACTATACATTCAATAACTAGACAATAAGACCTTCTGTTGACTAACATTATGTCTTTCGATATGTTGGTTCTTTTGGCTAATGTTATTTCAGATCACGACATGGCTGAACAAATGAATGTGGATGCACCTGAAGTTCTCTCCATTGCTGATATCTATCCTCATGGCTATCCAATGAAGATAGGAAAGAATAACCTTCGTGTTGACTTTGACACCCTCACTTGCTCTGAATCTTCATGTCTTATTGCTATTGATATTCTGAGAACTCATCCGTATCAGAACATGCTTACTCACTCTGCAACCATTCCTGAGATCTACATCCAACAGTTCTGGAATACTATGGAAAGGATCAAAGGAAGGACTGCTGTGATAGTGACTCTGAACCACAAACAAGTCACTATTACACCTGCAGACTTAAGGGCTGCTCTCCTTATTCCTGAAGTCAATCCAACCAAACTTTATGCCACACCTGCTGAAGAGCTAACTCTCCAATTCTTAATCAATATCGGTTATGATGAGGCTACAGGAGTAATCACCAAGCACTCTCACGTAGAGCTTAAGAGTATTCCTCAACCATGGAGAACACTCTACACGATCATCACCAAGTCTGTTTCTGGTCGTGACAGCGGCTATGAGCATCCTAAGCTCATAGAACTGCAAATATTTTGGGCATTGGTCAACATGAAACACATCGCTATTGAAGCTCTGATTTGGGATGACATGATGTCATTTCTCAACAAACTTGGCTCAAAGATTCCCTACATCAGATATACTAAACTGTTGATACAAAGAGCACTTGGACTTCATCCTGATATTCCCAAGAGGCTCAATGACCCTGACAATCACGACATGTTGACGGAACCTATTCTATCTGTCAGAATCAAGGAAACGTCCACAAAGAAACAAGGTGCTGTATTGCCAGATTTCCTTCTAACTGAAGATGTCAGAAAGCTCGAAACGTACAAGAGATATCTGGAAGCAGTTAGACAAGGCAAAGTTGGTCATCTTGATGAAAAATCTTCTGGAACACCTGTCAGAAGAACCAGAAGAGGAAGTGCAGGAAGCACAACAAGTTCTGTGAGTCAAAGGAAGGTTCCTAAAAGGAAAGCTCCTTCTATAAGGATTGTTCCCGTAAAGGAAGCCGAACCTATTCCCACACTTGAACCTCAAAGACAACTTAGGGATGAGAGCTCTGAAGATACTGAGACAGATGAAGAGGTTCATTACTCTGCAACTGCAACCGAAACACCTGCCTCAGTGACAAAACCTCCAAGTCCTCCAGCTGTCCAAGAAAAGGGGAAGACTCCAGCTATTGTACCTTATGATGAGAGCTCTGAAAAAGAAGAAGAAGAGCAATTGGATAAATCATACAGGAAAAAGTTTCACAACGTCCGACACACTCAAAAGGCTGCTGAATTCGCTAAAGATCAAATGGGTGGCCCCGGAGGATCAAGTGGTGCTGCCAACTCCTCTCCAGATCCTGATGCGGTTAATCAACCCGATAAGGGATCTGGTGCCACCACTCTTCTGCAACAACAACCGCCTGTTGAAGACACCATTGTGTATGATTTTGAGAAACAGGAAACTGAGAAAGAAAAGTCTAAGGATGACGAGGATGATTATACAAAGTTTCTTCTAGACAGTCCAACACTTCCTCTCCAGATCCTGATGCGGTTAATCAACCCGATAAGGGATCTGGTGCCACCACTCTTCTGCAACAAACAACCGCCTGTTGAAGACACCATTGTGTATGATTTTGAGAAACAGGAAACTGAGGAAAGAAAAGTCTAAGGATGACGAGGATGATTATACAAAGTTTCTTCTAGACAGTCCAACACACTCAAAGGAGAAAACCTCTGAAACTCCTAAGGACATGAAGTCTCCTCATGTCTCCTCATCATCGGATTCTTCGTCTCACTCATCACAACCACCATCAACAAAGTCAACCAGATCATCATCCAAATCCGTGAAGAAACCACCTAAATCTTGGATTTCTCAAACACATGCAAGAATTGTGAAAGCTGTCAAACAAGTTAGAAAGAAGGACATGCTCCACAGAAAACTTAATTGGTATGCTGAACAAATGCAGTACTTACATGATGAGAATGACAAGATGAGGAAAGATAGGAAAGCTATTCAGGAATTCATGAGAAGGCACCGTCAGGAGGAACTGAATGAAATGATTGAAGGTTACACTCAAAAGTATCTTCAGGATATCGTTCCTAAAGTCCAAAAGGAACTGGAAAAGTCAGCTAGAGATCAAACCCACAAGTTTCTTCTCGACACTGTCCCCAGTGTGACAAAAGAAGTATTTTCCAGACAACTCACCCCTAACATCGTAGCATTGGTTAAACATACAATGGCAAAGGAAGCTGATCTCTCTGAATCTGAGTTAATCGCTAAACTTGTGATGCAAATGTCAAAGAGATCTGGAACTTTTACTTCAGATGAAGCTAAATTTTTCGAAATTCTACTTGACTATCAACTCAGATCATCATGCAAGGAGTCAGCCATTCAATCCAAACGACCAAGAGATGACGATGACAAGGATAAGGACTCTGCACCTAAACGTCAGAAGCAGTCTGGTCAATCTACATCTATGCCACCTCCTCCACATCGGACTTCTTCTCAACATAAGTCTCCATCACCTCGGTCTTCTACTGATAAACCTCGGGATGATTCCGAGTTACCACCCCTGACTCATAAAACAGGTGACTACTTTGAGTACACGGGTGGTGACGATGAAGAGGTCCTTGAGCCCCGACAACAACCCACCTCACCTAAACAAGTGCAGAAACCAAAATCATCATCAAAACCTTCAAAACAGAAGAACAAAACGACTCTGAATGACATCGTATCATGGCTTGATGACGATAAAACTGCAGAATTTGATTGGTTTGCTACTCTTGTTAACGACACTCCCTACCCTGAAGAAGGTCAAGAATTGGTAGACGGTAGTACCTTGGAGCATGCAAAAATCTTGCAAGAAAGATTCCGTGTGAAGAAGATGACGAAATCCGAGTTGAAGCGCATCAAGAATGACGCATTCCTTCTTTTGAAAAACAGCTCGGAAAGTGCAATCGAGGTTGAATATCTCCTTGAAAACATTGCTCGAGCCATGTCTAACAACATGGATTGGCTCAACCCAGAAGCAAACATCGACTTCACTAAACGGAACAACCCTCCATATTACACTGACTGGACCAAACCTCTACCAACAATCGGCCAACCAGATGAACCAAGGATTCCCTTCAGATATTTCTTCAACAAAGACCTGGAATTTCTTCTCCATGGTGGCGATGGTTCACGAAAATACGCTACATCATTGACTCTTCCATTCCCAGCGGCTATTTACTCAAACTGCATAGCTATCGAGGAACGTGCAAATCACTTGTTTTCTGACAACGTGCAAGCATACGACCAAGATGCATTGTATGGGATTCATCATTGGCCTGAACGCCGAAGAATCTACTACAGAAGCTGCCTGGTTCAGAAGTCTCAACATGAAGTATATTGCTCAAAGGACATCGTGGCCATCAAACACATTGATCTCAAGTCTAAGTGGGACTACACATTCTTGAAGAATATCATAGTCAAACGACAAGATGAACAGGACTATGAATTCTCAGAGGCTGACTTTGAGAACTTGTCCCTCAACGACATCGAAGACTTGTACCTTGCCAAAGTACAGGGTCGTATGAGACAATTCTCGACTGAAGTTCAACGTGAATTTATCAAGTCAGTTCTCATCTTCATTAGACGCATTGTGATCAAAGAACGTGTCGAAGATATCCAGATGGCTGTTGAATCATATCAGAAACGTGTAAACTTCACTCCACCACAGCTTGATCTTCCTGACATCAACCAACTCAAACAACTTACGCTCATCAGCAAACCTTTCAGCATTGTTTACCGCAGTGAACTTCGCAGAAACTGCTTAATGGCGTGTAGTGAGCTCCATAAATTCGGGGATCATACCTTGAAGATGGTTAAGGATGGATTGGCCTACAGATTGAAGGATATACGCCTGAAAGTTGGGAATCCTAAGCGCTGGAACTCTCAGGATAGGAGGGATGTGAGAAGGATCATCATCATGATTGATGAACGGTTGTTCAGAAGGGATCAGTTCAGACGCTTGGGGAGCTATGTTGGTGGTCGACCCAGGAGAAACATCACCGGCTTTCAACGCCCTGTGCGCACTCCTGGGAACATCACTGCACTTCCTGGTACCCCTTGAATTGTTTCCTTCATAAAATTTTGGATGCATGATTTTATATGTGAATGGCTTGTGCACACATAACAGTGTACAACCCGCAATTGTCAAGAAAGGACCCTGTGGTACGCCTCAGTGCCACAATCCTTATAAAAGGAGCGAAAGCTTCTTATTTTTGAGTAAAACCTATTAAACCTTTCATTTTTCAAGGTTTTGCTCAAAAAGACAAGTACTTCCCCATCTGATTTTAAAACCTCAACCGTTTATATCACTAGTTGAGGGGGAGTATTTGAATTAAAACTTTGTTCACAAATTGTTCTCAGTGGTCACTCTTCCCGCAACACTCAAAATGGTCATATTTATTCTCAAACCGTTCAAAAATAGCAATTTTATATGCCATTTTTGAGGGGGAGAAAATTGTGTGATAAGAAATATGTTGTGCAAAACGCAAATGAATCTGTGTACCTCAGACTTAACCAACGAATTGACGGTACTAAACTGTTTGTAACTCGAAAAGACTTGTCCTGGACGGGTAATAATTTCAAACTAGTTCGCTAGTGATGTAAACGTGTCTCGCAAAGGACTAGTCTGAGTAGAATGTACCATTCGTGAAACTCTAGATAGACATGAACTCTGACGGGTTTGACAACCTTCCAAGGTTTGTCTACACCTTCAAGGTAGTTATTAGAGTTAGTTGTCACCTAAAAGCTGACAATGCAACTCTTTAACTATTCAACGTAACCGTGTCTCGCGGGAGATTGTCTATCTTTAGTGGATCAATTCAAAAAGTGCGCGCTCCTTCCTCACTGTGCATTTAACCATTAAAACTATTAAGCACATGTGGAGGGGGAGTATTTATGCAAAAACTTATCTCTCACTGTGGTTCAAACATGTCTTTCATTTACAAACCCTTTGAGAGATACTTTTCACATACAGTGGTTTAAATGGCAAACTTAGGTTAGTCATGGAGTTATAAGGTGACTAAGGTTAGGAATAACCGTCCTATGATCCGCCAGAGCCGGAGGGATCTACCCAAGGACACTACCATTAGTTAGTGTTAGAAGTCCTTAGGAATGATTATAAAAAGGAGAAAATGAGAATCGGAGAAAGAAGGAGTTGAAGAAACAAAAAAAAATGTAAAGTAAAGGGTGAAAAGAAATAGCCCTCCAGATTATTCAACTTAGGGCAGACACCGGGTTCAATTCATATGCTACTGGTTGTCACTTAGTGACACCGGTATTGAAGATTAAAAGTCGTCATGGACCCAGTGACGCATGCACTAAACCTTCTTAGCCACTCAAGTTTCTCTCAACAGAAACCTGTTTCATTCTCACAGGGAACCCTACATTATCTATTGGCTTTCTCTTAGAGATCGCTGGTATTGAAGAAGGAGACCCTCTCCCTAGTCTCCGCTCAGGAAAACCAAAACGCACTGTTGAGTCTAGAGCCACGAGATTCATCAAAAGATCTCTTAGGAACACTTGACATTTAATCACTTGTTGATCAACAAATAAGATCTTCAGTGATTCAGTGGTTCATATCGAGTCCTTCACAGATCTTAGCAATCTGTCGAGAACATTTATGAGAGGTTCACATCTGTGATCCTCGGTGATTGAATGGAAACTCCTGCCAGGGTCAACATCAAACAGCCCTGACAGCAGGTCACTTCGGTAACTCCCTGTGGATTACGCGGAGTGTGTCTCAAACGATCTACAGTCGTGAGGTGATGCTTCGGCGTACCTCAGCGACTCATCTGAACTGTAGATGTACTTCGGTACATCGCGTTATCTCACTTGTGGGACTCCAGTTCAGGAACGGCCTTTGTAAGAATTAGAGTTGTGTTTTCACACTATGCTGTTAACACTCTCGAAGTTCAAAGTTGTAAGTGCCGGAAACCGCTTATTACTAACCGTTTGAAATGTTTTCTTCTTATGGAAGCTCTGGAGCGGGATGATAGTGTTGATTCTTCTCATGCTCACGCCAACATCAACACTAATGGAAGTTCTATTCAAAAGCAACACAACCGTCAGAATGATTCTTCGTCAAACCAAAGAATCTACAATGATAAAGATTTAAAGAACTTCATCAGTATTGAATTCCAACGTCATAGAGCGTGTGAGCATGTTGAAGAATGACGTGGAGACACTGGAGCAGCGAAGCAGACCTGAGGCAGACTGATGCAGACAACAACATACTATCACTTTCACCACAAAGAACAATGATCAAAGAACAAAGTCAAAGATGACGTCAAAGCATAACTGTTTAAAGATAACTATCTCTCTACACTGGGGAGATTGTTCGAATCAAGAAAATTCCTCTCACAAGAAAGAAGAATGTCAGAAGACGTCACAGCTACTATTACATCAACACCTTCACCGTTTACATTCATATATACTTGAGGGGGAGATTGTTGGAATCACTCCTAAACAGTATTTCAAGTATTTATATTTCATATGTAATAGGTAGCTTTATTATGGCCCTTATGTTTGTTTAAGGTCCAGCTTATGTAGAAGGCCCATAAGCTGAGGCCCAAGCCCAATAAGGAATAGGGAAGGAGAGGGAGTGTTGCCCTAGCTCCTTGCCTATATAAACTCTTGTAAACCCTCATTTGAGGGTTGGTTGTTCAAGTTACTCTTTCACATACATCTACGCCTAACCCTTCCTCATTTATACGTGTGTGTGTGTTTGGTATTTGTTCAATCGCCTTTATCTCTTTCTTTATAAGCTTGTGTTGTAAAACTAGTGACCTAACAAGTTCAGTGTTTTGAATTTGCAAGGTGACAGCCTCAAGCTTGGCTTGTTTTAAAATAAGCAGTTCATCTCTACACTTGTTTAATTCAAAACTTAGCTTGTTGTATTTTGAAAAGAGATTTAATCTTTGCTCTTCTACGAACTTAAGGTCAACATTAAGATAATTCATATAAGACTGCCAATCAGAGTCATCATCCATAGATAGTAAGATGTTTACCTTCTTCATAGTGATGTTGACCCATTCCCCGTTTCTGGCATGATTCTTTCCAACTGCTAGCTTGTCCTCTTCTGAGAGGGCCATCAGTGCACTGACATGCACCATTTCATCATCTGACGACACTGGCTCTTCATCCCAGTCGAAGGTTTCAGCAACAAGACCTTTGTTTTTACCCTGCACAGATTGAACACTTTTTGCTGTTTCTGAGGGACTGGCTTCGAGTAATGCAAGCTTAGCTTTGAATATCTTATACTTAGCTTCAAAGTCAACAGTTTTGTTTTGATCAGATTTGTTTTGAAAATTTTGATGAGACTGATAGATTTTTGGTTGAAATTTGCTAAAGCCTGAGGACTAATTTGACCCTGATGGTTTATAAGAGGGTTCAGAAATTGTTTTTGAAAAACAGTCTTTTGCAAAATGACCTCTTTTGTGACACTTAAAGCATTCAGTGTCCTCATTTACTTTGGCATTCGAAAAACCTTTGTTTCTTTTTATAAACCTTCGAGAGTTAGCAAGGAGTGCCCTTTCCTGAAATTCAGTGTTCAGGTCATTTAGGTACTCCTCACTTGATCTCTCATCAGGCTCATCAGCTGAATTTTCCTGAAAATCTTGAACAACATTGTTAGAATAGAAAGCAGTTGATATTGGTGATGAGGTGGTGGTCAGGGACTTCTTGACTTCCTGAGACTTCTTTAAGTCAGGGTATCGTCTGTTGATGAGATTTTCCTCATAGACAAATTTCCCATAAATTTCAGGAAGCTCAAGATTTTGGATATGATTAGCATTCCTAAGTCCCTGAGAGAAATTCAACCACTTCTTAGGGAGACTGTTGACAAAACCAACATTGATTTCATGTTTGGACAACTTAACACCATCATTTGACAATTCATTTAAAAGAGTTTTGTACCTGGTGTAAGTTTGAGAGAGAGTTTCTGGGTCCTTAGCCCTGAAGGTGTTATACTCAAGTTTCAGGTCCATTATCCTGTTTTCCTTGGTATCAGATGGTCCTTCATGACTATGAACTAGGTCATCCCAAGTTTGCTTAGCTGTACTACAGCTTATAACAGACTCCATAATATCGTCAGGAAGACAAGATATTATGATACTTTTGAGTCTTTGGTCCTGGTTGACCACTCTCTTTTCATCCAGGGTCCACTGAGCTTCAGGTTTGGGCAACCCTTCAGCAGTCTTTGGGACAAATGGACCTTCATTTATACACTTGATATAATAAGGTTCCATCCCAGTCAAATAGCAAAGCATTCGCTTTTTCCATTTGTTGAATTTGCCAACTTCAAGTCTAGGGGCAACACCTGAATAAGCTCCACCCTTTTTATCAACTAGTTGGGGTATATCAATTTCAGCCATTTAGGATCCTAATTTAAAAACTTTTAGAGTGGCCTAAAAACGAGTTTTATAATTAGCCTTGCTCTGATACCACTTGTTGTTCCCCGTTCACTATCGTTTAAAACAACTTACGTTTATAAAACAAGTTAATAGTGAACTATGACTGAAATTAACATAAGAAAAGCACACTAAGTAATTTTCAACATCATATTCTTATTAGAAATAAATCAACAAAGAATACGTTACCCAAGTACTTGCGGAATAGTACTTGGGATTGAAATGACAAAGTTGGGTGACTCCTCTCTAAGCTCAGGCTAAGTCTGAGCACAACTCTTACAGGAATAGTTGGTTTCAGTTGAAAGGGACTTACCGTTTTCTAGTCCGAGTCACAGTAGTGACTTGAATCCTTTCATCAGAACAGAGAATGGATCTTATCAGAAACATTTGTCTCTGTTTTATGTAGTCATAAAACAGAAGACATACTACAGTCAAACAATGAATCCTTTCTCAGTTTATAGTATGTACATATTTATCGTATTCTCTACCTCACTTTTCCAATTCGAACACTTAACATTTTTGTGTGTATGTGCGTTCGTTAGAAAAGTGAGGAGGTTTATGTTGAATCAAGGACTCTATCGAGTCACTCGAGATTCTCAACACGAGTCTGAATCGGACTCGAATCTCTCCTCAGTGGGTTGAAACAGTAAAGTTAGGGTTCATGATAAGGCGTTCATGAACCCATTGCATAAGAAACAACTAAATAAAGATTATTCTTATACTACAACTTTTAATGAATCACACGAAAAGAATACAATTAAAGTCAGTATCAAGTGATAATTGAACAAAATATTTGCATTCAACAAAATTTGCTATCACTTGCCCCTTGTTGTTCACCATAGTCTCGTTCCGATTAATATTTTGAGCAAAAATCCGGTGAGATTTTCAAAAATTTAATCCTAGGATTTACCGACTTTAACTATATGGGGTTGATCAACTATTTTTCCCACCTCGAATAAGTCCACAACGGGGATCTGAACTTCAACCGTTTAAGTTGTTTACCTTTTTCGCTTACGAAACGATAAACTGACCCTACCTTGGAATAATATAGTTCACATATTTACTTCCAGGTAAACAGGGTTT
>BPTQ01000001.1:179056584-179146418 GCA_019973895.1 Chrysanthemum seticuspe
TGATTCTCTTTTTACTTTGCTTGATAATTAAGTATACCTATTTAGGTATTTATATGATTATCTTCTGTGCAAATTACATGTTTTACATGAAGCTTCATTAGGAAGCCCTTTTCTTACATACGTGTCTTATTTCTCGTCTAGAGTCGTGGTATATAAAACTTATGTTTTGTTTTCTTTTAATCCAATAATAAAACAAAACACGAATTTCAAAAATTCCTCCTTCCCCATAAATACTCCCATCGTCGACCACTCTATCCAACCCTCACTTTTTCAAATCTTCCAATTTCAAAAATTTCCTCTCACTCAAAAACTTCATCCTCTTCCTCATTCCATCTCAACCGAAACCAAGAAGATCCGTCATCAACATGGTTTACATCGCACTCGTGCTCATCGCCCTAACACTCATCGCACTTGTGTTCCCTATGATGAAGTTCACATACGGAGACATTTACTTTGTGTTGTTAATCTATATTGGAGTCATATACCCAATCCTTTGTATCATCCTTAGTATTGAAATGCAATATTATTAATAATCTAGTTTATCTAGGTTATTATTGTTATAATGTGTTTATCATATCTTTTGATTTATATGTTTTATATTCTTTCATGATACATTAGAAGTCATGTATGCATGCTAAAAGAAAATGTAGGATAAAACATATTTCGTGGTATAAAAACTGTAAAACCTTTGTTCTTATCAAATCTGTGTCTGTTACTACAAATCCACGGATCCTGGAAGATATACTAGCCGGATCCCTTTTGTAAAAGAACCGTGGGATCCGTCCTACTGGAAAACAGTTTTCATGCAAGATTAAAAACCACTATCTTTCTAAAAGTAATAATCCACTAGAATTTCAAAACAATGAGTTAGTTAAGTGTTAAATACCATTGTTAATAAAATCTAGTAAAAACATTAGATTATCATAGGTTGATCACAAACATGTTCTTTCTTTAACTTATCATTTCTATAGGTTTAATTATGACGCATGAATATGAGTTTGATTTTTCACTCACTAGCGTCTACACTCCGAACATCTCTCTTGAGCCCAACACACCTGGCAATCATGTCCGTGGGTTCAATAATCTCGAAAAGCGTCACTTCCATGAAGGACGTATTGTAGACACCTCTCTACAATTTGAAGAAGGTATCAATACCTCCTTCCGAGCCATAGGACTAGAATGTCTTCTTGAAATCAACGAGAAGATATGTCCAAGGTTCATAATGGAATTCTTCCGTCAAGTTGAACTCGTTCGTAATGAGGATCGCTCTTTATCTCTTTGGTTTTATATCAAAAACCAAAAGTTCACTTTAACCCTTGGGCATTTTGCTCACATCCTCCGGATTCCAAATCATGGACAATGTGCCTTCACCGAAGATTGGTCTCTTGATTCTCTCTTCAACTTTCGTGAAGAAAATAGTCCATATTGTTCACACATACCCTCTCCGGAAGATTTAAATCGCATAATATGAAAACCTCGACCATATTACTCCAATCCAAACATTATCCATACACGGGATATCCGAGAAGAGTACAAGCCTCTTGCTCTCATTCTACGTGAAAATTTTTGGAGTCTTAGGGGAAATCAAGATATTCTTCCCGCTTGTTGTGCTCACATGTTGTACTGTTTGCTAACACAACAACCATACAATCTCGCCTATTTCTTTGCAAGGCGAATTGTAAATCTTCAAAGCTCCAAGAACAAACTCATTCCATATGGAATGTTCTTGACGCGCCTCTATTCTAATGCCATGCACTTTCATCCTCAATTTCAAAGTCCGTTGTACGTACTTGTGAACAAGATGATGGAACCGCTGAACATTTCCCTCATGAAGACGTTCTTCATTCCTGAATCCGCCAACACTCATCAACCATTTGATGATCCATCTAGCGAAAACAATCAAGGAACTTAGCAGTATTTCAAATAGGACCAATCCTTTTCTATTCGTTCTTTATCAATGTAATCCCATTTCCTTCATGAAATAAAACATCTTACATTTGATATCTTAGTTTTAGAACTCCTTTAAACAAATCTTGGAATATAATGCATTGTCAAGATCATTGCATACCTTTAGTAAAGGTTCTGTCTAGCAGATGGACGGATCCCAAATGTTGTACTAAACGGATCCCTACACCTAGGGAACCGTGGGATCCGGCAAACAGAAAATGCAATTGCAAGCATTGTATGTCAAACACATCCTTAGAACACCTCACACTAAGCTAAACATAGTGTCTTAAGGTAGATTAAGTCCTTATCAAGATAGGTTGATCCTTCCTACTCATTCCAACTCACATAGATCACATTCTAAGATATTCATAGATCTATCACTTTGTTTTAATCCATCACTCTTCCGCTCTCAAAACTCACACTTCATTTTTTATTTGACCCCTCACATCTAGGCTAGAAATCTTTCGATTATGACAAAATTGATCATAAATCAACTTCACCTCAAAATTGATCAAAGTTGATCAAATCCTAGTTTTCCCATCTCAAAACCATTAGGATATTTTCCAAAACACAATCCTAAGTCACAAACTCATCTCTAGGATCATTTAGCTTCAATTGATACTCTCTTCTTTAGTGTCATCTTTGCTCATTCATTGGTACTCATGAAAGTTCCAAATCCTTCCATAAAGACAATAATTAGCTACATCACTCACCACCTTCAAGTACTTAAGCACCCCTTCATTTAAGACACTTAGGAAGACTGAAACACTCAAGATGTTATAGGTCTTAGATTTTAGAAACATCATTTCCACTCTTTTATAGCTGCTGATAGCCGGATCCCTAGGATTAGCCTAGACGGATCCCGCTGAGAAAGGAACCGTGGGATCCGGATGACAATATAGGTCAAATCTTGCTAAAACAATCATTTCAACTTATCTTCCTAACTCAAACACTCCATCTCATCTTAAATGAGTTCCTAGATCAGTCCAACCTCTGATGTTGACTCTTGTGCATGTCAATCATCACATTCCAATGATTTCTAGTGGCTTAAAGCTTAAATGCACTTGCCAAATCTCTTAGTTTATAAACCACCTTGTTAGGACCTCCATAGTCATCACTCTCACTCTAACTTTCAGCTCTTGAAATCATTTCATCATGAGGAAAACCCCAAGTAGTAACTTATCCACCAAAGAACCACCCATGAAAAAGGCTCGTGTTATACACGAAATCTCCTCAACCGAATCATCTCCCGTCAAACCAACAAATGAGAGAACCCTTCATCATCCAACCAAACCAATTCCTAAAAGGATAGTACCCACAAAACTACCTATGCCTAACACCACCATACCTCCTAGGCCAAACAATATCATCTCCACTAAACCATCACCATTGGTTCCTAGAAATATTTCATTTACTTCACCACTATCATCACCACACCTCTACAATTTAGAGGACTTGCCTCCTAGGCCGTCTCATCCATACCTCCGGCTTCCTTTTCGCCGTCTCCATCATATAATCCTATTTGGATTATGAGAAATCATTAAAGTCAACCACCCGACCATATGGAAGTTGACACTTCTTTACCACCACCATCATTCTTGGTCGAGGCATTCTCAAATGCACCTCCACCAATCCCTCCATTGTTTGAAGCTTCGCAAGCCGCTTCACTTGATCCTTCACATCAAGCCATTTTATTTCCTCCACCACCACTACCTAGCCATGACAAAGATTGCTATCATTGTCAACATGTTGAAAGTTTGATACATGAAGTACGAGAAGACCAACGTTTCATGTTCTATCATCTCCTCGAACGTTTCGACGAGATCAAACCTAAACAAAACTTGAGCTAGAAGATTTTAGTGGTGTCCTAGCATCAAGCGTTAGATAGTCTAGAAATTCCTAGTCATGTATTGTCTATTTTCTTATTTTTAGAGTCATGTATATCAAAACTCTTGTTTTATTAAATGGAATTACATGCTACTTGTTATTTTTCTGAGCATATGTATTCATATCTCATTTATGTGATAATATTTCTTGTTATATCACCTTTACTGATTTTAGTCATTAGCCAGACGGATCCCTCAGAATTTCCTAGACGGATCCCTACTAGGAGGAACCGTGGGATCCGTAAAGACAGAAAGTTTTTTCTACTAACTTAAATCACATTTGCAGGAAATTGTGAATTATACTTGTTTTCTAACCCTTGTTTTGCAGTTATTCAATTAACACATGAAGAATTTGACACCCTAAAGCTAGGGGGAGCTTGGTGTCAAAACAATACATTGCAAAATTACTTGCAACCTTAGATTCATATTTCATGACTTCCCGTTGCAAAAATTGCAATCATCTAGGGGGAGCACACCCGTCACATAGACGTAATCTTTTGCAAAAGTTAGTTGCAAATGAACTAGATTAGAATTAGTTTCTTGACGCCCTTACTTAGGGATGGACTCGTCAAGGGGGAGTAACGACGAGATCCTTTCCCGTTAACTTGCTCTTTATTTCTTTTTACTTTTAAAACGAAGTGTTGCTTTTCTTCAAACACTTTTTGTTTCGACAAAAAGGGGGAGAAGAAAGTAAAAACTACAAATTCAAACGTTTATGAATTTTAGCTTTTCCTTAAAATAATTTTATGTTTTGCCATCAACAAAAAGGGGGAGATTGTTAATACAAATAAGCCGTAAAAACGTTTATTTATATTTTACGATCTTCTAATGTTTTGTCAATAACAAACGCAAAATCATGTTAACGAAACAAATAAAATACGTAAATGGTTGAACTAATAGTTTCTAACATATTCACATAAAACACTAAAACAAGTATAAGTGATTTTATGATTTAGTAATACATATGTACAACAACTAGTGTTTACATATTTGGGTAAAATATACACATAACTATTATGTAGTATATTGGGTATTATAAATGGGTAGAAACTTAAGTATCACAACCCATTGGGCAAATACATTGAATGTAGTTGGGTACAACCCAAAGCCCATAACCCATGGATCTTGACCCATAACCCATTGCATGACATAATGCTTATATCATACATGGATAATATCCATAACCCATGGATCAACCCATACCCAAGTGACTAAGTGCATTGCACTTAAAGATACATTGTATCTAGCCAAAGATCCATGGTTCAACCCATGACCCATGACCCATAACCAAAATACACATGGGCAAAGAGGAGCGTTCCACGGATCCCTTGCTTTGTGCTAGCCGGATCCCAAGTGGAAGGGATCCGTGGGATCTGGGGAAACGGTAGGATTTTTCCTCTATAAATAGTGAGCCATTTCTTCATTATTTCTCACCCCTTTCTAACACACTTTCTCCCTTGAGTTAAATCTCACTAACCTTAGATCCAAGAGATCTATGTTTGTAGTCTTGTTTTTGTGTGATCTTTTAGGTTCCTCTTAAAGGCAAGATCACCACCTTTGAAGTCGAGCAAGCTCAAGTCCATGAGTTGCCAAGCTTCCTCATCATCAAGGCTACTAAAGTCCTCTTGTTGATGATCTCTTTCTTTCTTCAAAGAAGTGTAGTGTTGAAGACATTAGTGAAAGATGTCTCAAGTGTCAAGACGAAGATATTAGTGAAGGGTATTTATCGTCTATAGGATAAGCACTTGTGGTAGGTGCTTAGAAGTCAAGATAAGAAGCATTAGTGAAAGGTGCTTAGAAGTCAAGACTTGAAGCATTAGTGAAAGGTGCTTCGAAGTAAAGACACAAGACATTAGTGAAAGGTGTCTTGCGGATCTAGTCAAAGGCATTAGTGAAAGGTGCCTTAGATGTACATTCGATATGGTGTGTTTCAATGTACTAGATAGACTAGCATTAGATCCAAGGATATTGATGTCCTTGATGATGTTGTAAAAGAGTAGATCTCCTTTGGGATTAGTCTTTGGTGTAGTGTGGTAGTAGTTCCTCCATTGCAATGGAACTTGGTGCTTAGCCTAGTACCTAATAAAGGGTAGGCGACGTTGTGAAGGTGTAGTTCACCTAAGGTATGAAAGAACTCGGTGGTTAGCCTAGCACCGTATAAAGGGTAGGCGACGTTGTGTAGGTGTGGTTCGCCTTGGTGTGAAAGAACTAGGTATTTAGCTTTGTACCGGAAAAAGGTTAAGCGACGTTGTGAAGGCTTCTCCGCCATAAGGAGATTGGTGTAGTGTTTACGAACTCTCGAGTAGGTGACTCGGGGAGTGGAGTAGGGCAAGGAAGGTGTCCTTGTAGCCGAACCACTATAAATACTCGCGTTGTGGTTTTGTGCTTCTTACTCTTATCTTTTCATTACATATCTTAATATGCTTGTTTATCAACATCCAACACACACAACCAAATAGATTGACATAAGTCGATCTAAATAGTTTAAAAGGAAGTTTTAATTGGTAAAACTATTCAACCCCCCCCCCTTCTAGTTTTTTACAAGTTTTAGTCCCTCCACCTTAACCATTTACATCCCATGCCCATAACTTCCATTTTGGTTACCAAACAACGGATATTTGGAAAGAAATTTGACGACACTCCCCCTTGACTTAAGAAATATTGAATTTTTATAAGTTTTAGTCCGAGGAGTGTCAGTAAACCAGAAATGTGACCACCATTATTAAAGAAACAACTAGGATGAGATAACATGCAAGTACAAGGTTTTATGAAACCGAAAAATATTTGCATTCTCCCCCTCAACACTTGATCGAGAAAATACTGAATTTTGAAAGAATAAAGTGTTGACGGAAGGTTTGTACTTGCAATGTTAAAAGAAATATAGATTAGAAGAATATTTTTGTTGCTTTATCAGATTTTATATTTTTGTATTTTGTTTTTGAAAAAATATTTACAAAAGAGGTTTTGGTGTTTGACTGGTTTTAAGAATGTTTTAAGAGTTCATCCAGTTCCTCTTGAGTCAAACACCGCATACCAATCCGGTGGACCAACTCATTAAACCTAGCAGGAGCTAAGGCTTTGGTGAGGAGATCTGCCAATTGGTATTCTGTACCCACAATGTATAATTCAACAGTACCCTGTTCCACGTGCTCCTTGATGAAATGATATCGAAAATCGATGTGCTTTGATTTCGAATGTTGAACAGAGTTGCACGAGATCACAATAGCACTCTGATTGTCGCAGTACATCAGGATTCTGTCAAATACATAACCATAGTCATTGAGTTGTGTTCTCATCCAAATGACTTAAGCACAACACGCCGACATGGCTACATATTCTGCTTCGGTTGAGTACAGCGATGTACAATCATGCTTCTTCGATTGCCATGACACCAATTTATCACCAAGAAATTGTAATGCTCCTGAAGTACTTTTCCGTGAATCTAAGCATCCTGCGTGATCAGCGTCTGAAAAAGCTATTAGTTTAAAACCAGAATCCTTCGTATACCAGATCCCCAAGTTAATGGTTCCCTTGATGTATCGTAGGATTCTTTTAGCCTCAGAGAGGTGGGTTTCAGTTGGTCTCAGCTGATAACGGGAGCAAAGATATATAGCAAAAACAATATCAGGCCTGCTAGCTGTTAGATACATGAGAGACCCAATAATACTACAGTATTTGGTAGGGTCCACCAATTTCCCATGTAAATCAGCGTCTAGCTTCTTGGTGTGAGCCATTGGTGTGGCATAGGTGTCACAGTTTTGCATTCCAAATTTGTTAAGTAGTTCAAGGGCATATTTGGACTGACTCAAGAAAATACCACGGGGTGATTGATGAACTTGCAGTCCTAGAAAGAACGTAAGTTCACCCATCATGGACATTTCAAAATGTTTCTTCATTAGTTTTGCAAAAGCGATTGAGTACTTTTTATGTGTTGACCCAAAAATGATGTCATCCACGTAAATTTGAACAATTAAGATGTGTGTCCCGTGATATTGTATGAAAAGAGTTGGGTCAACCGAACCTTTGGTGAAATTATTGGCAATGAGGAAGGATGATAACTTATCATACCACGCCCGAGGAGCTTGTTTGAGTCCGTACAGAGCTTTGTTCATTTTGTAGACATGGTTCGGGAACTCGGGATCAACGAATCCTTCTGGCTGGCTGACATAAACCGTTTCTTCACCATTCATAAAAGCAGTTTTGACGTCCATCTGAAAGACCGTTATATTCATATGAGCCGCGAACGCGAGGAAGATCCGAACAGCCTCAAGACGAGCAACCGGAGCGAATGATTCTTCAAAGTCAATACCCTCTTCCTGTCTATAACCCTTAGCCACCAGACGTGACTTATTTCTGATTACGTTCCCTTCAGCATCCAATTTGTTTTTCCAGATCCATTTGAGACCAATGACGTAGACCCATGTTGGTCTTTCAACCAGTTCCCATACTTCAAGACGTTTGAATTGGTTGAGTTCTTCTTGCATGGATTCAATCCAGTTGTCTTTTGTCATTACGTCTTTAATGTTTTTAGGCTCAGATTGGCAGACAGTGAGTGCATAAATGCAATGTTCACCATCTGTGTGAAGACGTTGTCTCGTTACGACTGGTTGATTCGGGTTATCAATAATGTTCTCAAGAGGATGGTCTTTTGTCCAACGATGTGTAGAGGTTTTGATGTTGGTATACATTGTGCAGATTTGGAGGATTCAAATGGTTTGTAGATGATTCCGCAACATCAGGTGCATCAGTTTCATTAGCAAACGGGTTAAAGAACGCATTTGGATCAAAATATGCAGGTGGGGGTACTTCATTGTTCAGAACATCATCAGCTGGTTCAGCGTCGTTGGAAGCAGTTTGTTCAACTGTTGTTGTCGAGTCAACTGGTGGTGCTTCCTCAACAGTAGTTGTTGTAGCAGGTGTATCAGGTATTGAAATATGATCAGGTTGAGCAGCGGAAACAGCGGATACAGCTGGAGCACGTTCATCAATGTCATCACTAAACAGCGGAGCAAATAGCTTTTCCATTTGTTGACGAGTAAGCTGGGGGCTTGGTTCAGCTGATGATGGGGTTTGAGGGAAGTTTAAATGGTTGTGACCGGGTTCCAAGCTGTTATGCTCAGAAGCCATTTCAGTAAGCTCATCGAAATTTGCATGAATCATTTCCATAACCTGCTTTGTACGACGATTCCAGATCCAGTAACCTTTAGAATTTTCACAGTATCCAATAAAGACTCCAATGTCAGCTTTGGCTTTGAGCTTTCCAAAGTCATCACGATCATTATTTGGGTAGCAAAGGGATCCGAATACATGAAAGTGTTTGAGATTCGGTTTATGGTTGTGGATAAGCTCAAAAGGTGTTTTGTTGTGGCATTTTGTAATCATTGATCGATTTTGAGTGTAGCATGCAGTTGATACAGCTTCTGCCCACAAGTAATCTAGGAGTTTAGCATTGATTAACATTGTTCTTGCAGCTTCCACTAACGTACGGTTTCGTCTTTCAACAACTTCGTTTTATTCTGGTGTACGTGCAATAGATGTTTGATGTTCAATTCCCACTTTCTCATAAAATGCACGAAGAGTTTGATTCACAAATTCAGTTCCTTTGTATGTTCTGATTTGTCTGACTGTGTTCCAGAGCTGAACTTGAATTTTCGTGAGAAAGGTGATGATCATCTGTGGAGCTTGATCTTTACTTCGAAGAAAGTAGACCCAAGTCCATCTTGAGTAGTCATCTACAATTACCAAGATGTAGCGTTTTCCATTAATCGTTTGCACGCGCATCGGGCCACACAAATCCATGTGAAGAAGATGAAGCACATGCTGAGAGTTGTGTTCCACCTTTGAAGGAAAATGAGCACGAGTGTTTTTCCCTTGTTCACAAGCTGAGCAAAGGTGATCTTTAGAATACCGGAATCTCAGGAGACCTTCAACTAGTTTGTAGCGAGCAAGGTTGGTTATGGTTTGAAAGTTTAAATGTGAGAGACGACGGTGCCATAGCCAAGATTTTGTTGATGTTGCCTTTGAAAGTAGACAGATGGGAGATGAAGCAATCATGTCTTGCATGGAGATAGTGTAGAGACTTGAATTGCGAGTGCCAGACATAAGATCGTTTCCTTGTAGATCACGAATGAAACAAGTTTTCTCCCGAAAAGCAACTTCCAAATCTCCATCACAGAATTGACCTACAGAGAAAAGATTGTGACCGAGGCCTTCCACATAATAAACCCAGCTAATTTCGATGTTGTTATTGATGTAATATCCGTAGCCCATGATAGCTGCGAAGTGATCATTCCCAAATCTGACAGTGCCAATGAACATTGCAATAAAGTTTGATAACAGTTTGAGATTGCCTGTCATGTGTCGGGAACATCCGCTATCAACAATACAAAGGATGATCTGTATCACCTGTATTACACACAGACGACACAAATGGAATAGAAGTAGATGTGGAACCCGAAGTGTTAGAGGGTTCCGAAGCAGTTATAGTAGAGATACACACATCAATGATTTTAGGCATCCATTTAAATCCTAGTGTATTATGTATCCATTTCTGCCATCTCCAAGTAGTCTTTGCTTTAGTCTTAGTGAATGCACTATGTGGTACTACGTTCCTTGGAGGTGATAATGGAGCTACAGGGACATCAATGCGGTTCTTAGAATCTAAAGAGGGCGGTTTACCAAGCACAGACTTAGAAGCATTAGTGGGCCTAGAGGTATTCTGTTTCTTAGGATTCCTTAAACGAGACAAGATAGCTTTAGCAACACATTTATCATGACAATCAGAAAGCATACTTTTACGACAAATAACACAAGAAGCTTCAGACTAAATATCAAAAGTACTTAAAGGTTCAGCATTTGTTACAACACTTTTTTCATTACATTTGTCAGATGCAATATCTAAAGTGGATGCAACATGAGTCTTATTCAAAGTCCTAGGGTGTTCTTCTACTTCAGCATTCTTTATTGATCTTTTCTTAGGTCGCAACTTCCTATTCTTCCTTGTATTGCTCCTAGGTTGTGAAGTGCGGACGTTGGGAAAAGAGGCAACTATTCCTGTTTCAGTAGAGGGAAACACATTAGTATCTTGTGGTTTGTCAGTAGGCATTCTAGGGTCACTTTTTCTAACTGTTACAGGTGCAAGTTTCTTAATGTTGCTAATTTGAACTTGTTCATACTTTCCTAACTTTTCCTTTTAGCTCAATGATAGTGTGCAACAAATCTTGATTTTTCAGAACAAAGATTTCCAGAAAAATTCAGGACTTCTTTAGTGTGTGCAAGATAATGATCAAGTTCGTTTGATGATTCATCACGAGTCTGTTTGAGTAAATCAAATATGACACCATATTCCTTTTTAAATTTTGCAAGTTCTTGTTCATATTTTGAGATTTGACATTTTAAAGACGCGTTTTGATCATCCAGTTGTTCAATTTTAGGATCAAAAGATTTTGAATGCAACTGGGTGATTTTGTTTTGCAGAGCAAGTTCATTATTTTGACAATCTTTTTGACACCATTGAAGACGACGTTTTGCATTTGAAAGTTCGTTTAACAATCGTTCATTTTCAACTTTTAAAGACTCGATCTGAAGCACATTATCAGTATTATCAATAATTTCAACAGTATCAACAGAATCAGCAGAGATATACTCAGATGCATATGGCAAAGAATGCAATAACACAACATTATAAATATAAGCACAGATAACATCGTCCAAGAGTCGATCAACATCTTTTCGTAACATTTTCTTTTTACGTTTTGTATTAGAAATAGATGTTTCAGTTTTCTCGAAAACGATTTTCATCAATCCAAGTTCCTTATGAAATTCCCTTTCCCAATATAATGCACAATTTTTCAAATTTTTAACATGGGGTAAAATTCTTTTCTGAAAAATATCTCTTTGTTCTCGCGCCTGAGGCGATTGAAAATGTTCAACTTTTATTTCAAAATGAAATTCAATCTCACGTTCTAAAAGTTTGAGGTCAGAAGTGAAAATGTCGAAATATCTGAGAATTTGACGATTTTCGGGTTTTGAATTTACTTCACTAAGTGAAGGTAAAGGACCATAAATTTGTGCATAATTTGGTTGGGGAGCAACATTAGAAGACTCAGACGGTTTTGTGATAATCCTAGGTATTTTAGAAGAATCATTTGGTGAGACGAAAGTGACGGCTTTTGAATAGTTAAATGGTTTGTTATAAACAACATTTTCTAATTTTGATCGACTCTCGTCTTCTGCATCTAATTCCTCTTGATGATGATATTCAACAACACTCATAACAGAATCATCAATTTTGTATTCTGCACTAGAAACTTCAGGATTTTGTTTGAATGCTTTGGTTGAAAGCTTTGGTTTGTAATCAGCAAGATTCGGTCCATATCCATTTGGATTGGGCTTTAAAGTAAACTTTTGAATTGTTGTGATTGACTCACCATTTTTATAAACAACATTTCGAAACTCTTTGAGTTTGTTTTGTAAGTCGAAAATTTCTTCAAGATGGTCATCTATTCGTTTCGTTGAACGCTTTTTGTATGCAGAGAACTGTTTTTGACAATTTAACAACTCAGCCTTGGCTTTTTGAGTTTCCAAAGTAAGAGCGTTAAGTTTTTTTGTATGTTCATGTTTCAGTTGTTCTATTTGAGACAACAAAGCATTCTTCGATGCGGCTAGATCACGAATTTGTCGTTCTAAAGATTTTTCGTTTTGGTGTGATTTAGCAAAAGCGACTTCAGAACCTTTTTCACGTTTTCCTTGAGTTTTGAAAAAATTGAGTTGCCGTTTTAAGCATTCAATATCCCTGGTTAACAGTGCATTTTTACTATGCAATTGCTGATTTGATGAACGACATTTATCCATTTGGGATAGATAATCTTTAAGTAAGAGGTCAATATCTGGATTAGGCAAAGGTTCAGCGTGTTCAACGTGACTCACAACATGATCACTATTCAGATCCTCAAGTATAACCACGGAGTCAATTTGAGTATCAAAGGTAACCATAAGGTCATCTTGATCGTCAAATGTAACAACGGGGTCTAGTTGAGAATCGTCAGACTAAGATGTGGACGACTCATGTTGAACATTCTGAGCCTCGTCGGATTCAGATGTTGGCTGAAATATTAGATCAGTGATGAAAATGGTTTGTTCGGGTACCTGAGACAAGCCATCAGTGTCATACACTGGGCCTGTGTCACTTATGTGGAGAGCTTGCATTTGTGCCATCAACATCACTGTTGCATTAGCCTACAAGTCCTCCATATCATCATCTGAGGCTGCATCTGCCATAAAGCTCTGTTCTTTGGTTGTGAGGGTTCCACCAGCTTCATCCTTAAGAGCCAAAAGTAAAGCCTCCTTGTGATAAGCACTGCCTCTAGTCCTCGGCTTTGGGCATGCATTAGCCAAGTGACCCTTCTCATTACAGTTGTTGCAGCGAAGACCATATATCCCATTCTGAGCATTTCCCTGTTCAACCACTTGAGCTCTCTGTTGTTGTGGAGCACCCATGTTATTCCTTCCCATAGCATTAAACCCTTGACCACCTCCCATTTGACGACCATAACCACAATTCTGAACTTCAACACGTCCATTGTTCACAACAGCCTGATTCCTTGTGTTTGATGAGAAGCGAATGCGATTGTTGGATTTGTTTGTATACCGGCCGAAGGCTTTAGCAATCATAACAAATCCTTGTTGTAATGCATCGAAAGCATCTGAGTCCTCATTAGCTTCACTGTAAAGTGCTTGATCATTGTTGTTGTATGGAACCAATTGAGTTTGTTGAGATTGTTGTTGTGACGGATCATATGGTGTAATTGTTGCAGATGGTTAAGGAGCGGGTTGAGGAGGATAACTAGTTTGAGCCCATAAAGCAAGTTGTTGATTGTTCGGAAGTGATGGTGGGGCCGGGAGTCCACGGATAGTCCGTTCTTTGTCAACTTATTTTTGGTGGGGCTTCAAATAGTCGTACAACAATCCGTAAGTAGCATGATGAAGATTCTTCGCTTGACGGATGAAAATGACATATTTTTCCCACTCAGGACCAAGACTACTTAGGAACTTAGTGTTAACAGCAATTCTTGGCATGATGATGTTGTGTTTGTCCAAGTCATTGATGATGTCAGAGAATCGATGATGATAAGACTCTAATGTCTCTCCAGGTTCAATCATGAAGTGTTCATAAGCCAAGTAAATTTTGGATTCCATATCCTCTTGATTGAGTTCAGTGCCTTCCATAAGAAGATGAATATGTTCTCACATCTTTTTTGCAGTCTTTTGAGCATCAACACTTCGAAGGATTGGATTGGGTAATCCTAAAAGGATATATTGCATTGCTAGCTCATCAGCTTCATAGTGTAAAATTTCATCACCAGAAAGGTCAGCGACATTTGCAATGTTTGTGAGATCATCTCTTGGTGGAATAGCATTTGGATCTCCGGGTGTAACGAGAATAGGCATTTCAAATGGACCTTCCAAGATGACTTTCTTTAAGAACTTTCCATGTGGCTTCTTTAGATCACAAAACCTAAAGAACCTAATCACCCATTGATCATAGTTTCCGAGAGTGAGCATTGGAGGTCTATCAAGTGATCCTGCCTCATGAATGGATTGTTGGCTACTTAAAGCTTCACACATCTTTGCAAACCAAGTCGGTTCCTTCATAGTATTCCCGGATGGATGTTGATTGTAATCATTTGTGTAAGGTTGTACCTGAAGACTAGGTGGTGGTTGAACCATTTGAGGTGGAATTGCTCCTTGTTGTGGATAATGTCGTTGGTTAAATTGTTGTTGATAAATTTGTTGTTGTTGAATGAATTGTTGATGTTGTGGACTTAGTTGTTGTTGTTGTTGATTATACGTGTAAAGGAAAGTAGTTAGAGTATGGGGTTGAGACATGTTGAAAACTTGTGTTGTTAAATGGATCTTTGTAGTCGAACGAAACGTTGTTGATGAAGTATCCTTAGGCGTAGAAAAACCAAGTTTTAGGCAAAGCAACACTTAGGCGTAAAAACACCAAACTTACGCATAAAAGCAATAGTTACGCGTAAGAATTGAGAAACACTAAGATTAGGCGTAAACAGAAAGTTAGGCATAGAAAACTTATGCGTAGGATTAGCTTATGCGTAAGACAAGGCTTAGGCGTAAGAAAAATCTTAGGCGTAAAGAGTTCTACGTAGTTTGAGCTTATGCGTAAAAATAGGGTTTTGCCCAAAACATCTTTTACACTATCACAGTGTAAAGGATATCCAAAGTCGAAGTGTTTTCAGGCTTATCCAAGCAAGAAAACACTGAGTAAACCACGAAAATTGAAGATCGATCCAAGAAAAAGTTATGCGTAACTTTAGGGTTTTGTTACGCGTAAAAATTTAACCAAAACTGATTTTTAGCCCAAAGTGATTCTAAACCAGATTTTTGTGATGAAACAGCTTCAATATCACCAAAATAGCACAAAAGTGTGAAACTTGATGATCCAAAACTTAGAAACACCTTATGCGTAGAAATGATCCCACGAATAAAACCAAGCTTAAAATCAAAGAAATACACGTAAAGTTCAAAACTTTTTGCCAAAAATAGATATTTTAACATCTAAAAACGTTGAAAGTACAAGAATCTTGGAGTGAAAAGTGTAAAAAATGAGTTTTTAAGCGTGACAAAGTTTGAAACCGTATGTTACGCGTAAGACCAAAACTAACTTCAAAAACAAAGCCTTTTCACCCAACTATTTGGCGAATGATACCACTGTTAGGTTTCCATATTCATAACACAAGCATCAATATAAGAAATAGAAGAGAAATGATCGGATGAACAAACACACACATACACGTATGATAATATATGAAAGGTTATGCGTAAAATGTGAAGAGTGAATTGAACAACCAACCCTCAAGTGAGGGTTTACAAGAGTATTTATAGGAAGGAACTAGGGCAACATGCAAGTTCCCTTCCTTTCCTTTATGGGCTTGGGCCAAGGCTCATGGCTTTTCTACATAAGCCTTGGCATGATTACTAACATAAAAGCCATATTAAGCTAACTATTACATATTAATTACTAACACTTAAAATATAGTTTAGGAGTGATTCCAACAGAAGTGTCGGTCACCCCAACTATTGTCTAGCATATGTTAGCTCGTAGACATATCGTTATTTACTTGTTTATTAGCTTAGTTATTAGTTTAGAGTAACACCGTGGAGGAAGGACGGGTCTTTACCCACTGTATGCCTGATCCACAGTCCGACAAGAGGACGTTTAGTTGTAACTATAAATACCTCTTCCATTCTTGGAAGAGGTGGTGATTCTTAATCTAACCTTTCATTTTTGATTTTACTTTCTCTCTCAAGAACACCCTCTCAACTCTTTATCTCTCTAAACATGGCATACTTGATTTATCACCATCCTAGGCCACCCAAATCATCAAACAACATAAAATTATGATCCTACAATTGGTACCAGAGCCCAGGTTATGTTGTTCTTGATGATTTGTATGGTTTTTATGCTGCGTTTGATGTGGTTTTGTACTCGTTTTATGTTGCGGTTTTGGTTGATGCGGTTTGACACGGTTCTTGTGATGTTGTGATGCGGCTTGTATATTGTTTGTTGATGTTTGTTTATGTGTGGTAGTTAAACTGTTTTAAGCAGATTGAACGTGCTTTTAAGTAGTTTTTAAGTTGTGTAGAATCTGATTGTTGAGTTTATTTTAAAAAATTGTTGGCGCCTTTGAAGTCGTTATAAGCTGTTTTAGTTATGAATCTGCTGGTGGTTATATTATTAATCTGGTTTTTAAGCAGTTTTACAACTTGTTCATCGATGCGGTTTTCAGTTTCCTGGATGCGATTTGTGCTAAAAGTGAAATATTCATCAAAGCGGTTTGAGGTCATTCTTCAATGCGGTTTGCTAAAATATTTGTCCAGGTCTCAAGTGCTCTTTGTCACCAAAGCATTTTGACGCTGGTGTTCGATGCGGTTTGATGGGTCAATGTCCAGATTCGACGTATCTTAGATGCGGTTTGTTTAAGATTCGTTTTGAAGACTGAACTATGCGGTTTGGGTGTTAAAAGCTTTTTGACTCAAATGAAAGATGTGGTTTGTCCAGGTCTCAGAACTTCTCTTTTCGTGTTATCATGATAACAAGCAAGCCCCCTCAAAGGTCTTGCAATCGAAAGCAAGAAATCTTCCTCATCGATCTCTGATTAAGAAGACTAGGTCCTCATTATACCCGAAACATTAAAGGTCAAAGAATTATAAAATCTTTGTTATATTCTTTCCCTTGGTTCGTTTATTCTCAAAAGGAAAACAATCTTAAAGATTAACTAAACAGGAAAATTAAATCATCCAGGAAAATACCTATCGAGACTTTGAAATAAATCACTCTAGCCATCCATGTGGCGAGCAAGTAGGTGTATGTATCGTGCTTTGTCATGTTCAAGGATTTGAGATGAGGAAGGCTTTGATCTAAAGTCCTTGCTATGATTTTGGCGTGTTTAGTTGAAAGGATGGAATGGGGACAAACGAAACATATGATGTTTAGGGTTTGTGATCTTTGTAAGGGGAGAGAGATTAGGTGGGGCGTGATATTATGGACAGATTTTAGGGTTTGTGAAAGGCTGATGTGTGAGATAAGTACGCTTTTATAACCCCAAAAGATTAGGGTATGTGTGAGTTAGTATATGGAATGGGTATACATGGGCCATATGTGCTTTCAAGGATAAATGGCCTTGACATGTATTTGGGCTTAAGAATGGATAATGGGCTGACCGATTCGTCTTGTTTGTTTATACATGGGCTGAGCGTGATTTGATAACATGGGATTTATTAGGACTATTTTGTTTATTTTGTGTATTTCGTTTATACATGAGATTATTTGGGCTTCCTTCTAATATATGTATAACTGTGAGTGGGGCCATGAATTGTAACTTGAATTTAGATGTTGCGGTTTTTTATGAGATTTGTATTGGTTTGAGAGAATATTCTATGAGTTTTCATGGGCTTGACGGATTTTGTGTAGTTTCGATATGAGAATTTGGGATGTGTTAAATTATTTTGGCTTGAGCTAATCATTGGACCTAAATATGAGCATAATTGGACATTGGCCTTCTAAAACCATGAATTGGTCGGATTCAAATTTACGGTTGGGCTTCTCGAGATTTGATGATATGAGGTCTATGAGATTTGGATAATATGAGATTTATTGAAGAGGTTTGACGATGAGAGTTATGATTTTGAGATTTGCTGATAAGACTTGTTGTGAGATGAGATTTGTTGATGAGAGTTGTTGTGTTATGCAGATTGATACTTTGGGTTATACATTTTCACGGAAGATATTACGTCACGGCTTGAATTGTTATTGGAACTTGGTTGACTAAGGGGTGTTTGTACGGTATTTCTTATTTGGATTTGCAGTGAGGTTTTCCGGGCTCGTTTACTTATTTCGTCTTCTTTCTTTCTACCCTTCCGCGAAGATGACTTGTTTAAGCATTTATAGAGCGTGATAAAGACTTGGCTATTTAGTTACTTTTGTGATTCTTTCTCGCTTAACCCACAACGTAGCTATCACTTCGGTGTCTCACGCAGTTGAGGATATGTCAAGAGGTTTTGTACATTGGGTACACCGTTTCTTTTTCACAAGGATTAGTACAAGCTTAAGTAACAAATCTGGAGAATTCTACTTCATTCTCAAGTTTGTTATATCGGGTTTACTTCACCAAGTGGTTAGAGTAATAGCCTGACAGAATACGTGGATGGTGTGTCTACCAAAGAGTTCAAAGGTTGGGATGTGATGTGCAATTCTCATAGGATATTCGACGTTACAGAATGCCAATGATACTTCACAGTCTACCCAAAAATTTTCAAGAATCTTCAACGTCAATCATGACTTTTCAAGATGTTTGCTTAACTTCTCGTGCAAATGGTCGTACACGTTATGATGCTTCTGAAAGTTCGAAACCATCATGGGGGAGAAAAGTGTACTTTGATGTTTTACGGTCAACCTTCAGGGGAAAGTAGTGTATACTACTCTACTTAGTATGGTTTGTGAAGTATTCTACATATGGGAGAAGAGTTGTTGATGATGGAAATGAACCGTTAATGAACCGTTGCACGTTCCCCTAAAACAGATATTCACTGAAACCAAAGTTGTCATAACACATTCAAACTGAATTTTTACGGTTTAGTCTTGATTTTGTAAAATCCCGCGAAAGAATCTATTTCTCGGTTTAAATCATAGACTTGTAAATTCCCGTGACAATGAAAACATCCCGGTAAAAGTAATGTGCATTTCCGGAGCTATCTCTTGGTTTATTCTTGGTTTTGTAAAATCCCGCGAAAGAAACTATTTCTCGGTTTAAATCATAGAATTGTAAAATCCCGCAATGTTAAAACCATCCTGGAGAAAGGGAAAGTGTAATTCTGGATCTCATCTGATGCTGGTCTACGGTTTCTTCTTTGAAGAAGGGATAAAGGGTGTACTTCATGAATTGGATGTGTGTTTGGATATTTCTTCATGGCAGTTTGGTTATTACAAGGTTTTACGGGGTTATGTGCTTTAACCATGGTCGGGATGAAACTATTATCATAGTTCACTTAAAATGTCAAAGGAGGCTAGATCTGGGCTTTTGAACCACAAAATGTCACAACTGGCGTTAATTCATTATTATTTATTTGAGGTTGAAGTGAAATTTCACGGGCGAGTGTACTTAGTATCTGAAGGTATCAGGGATAGTTGGATGAAGATTCTTCAAGATCCTTGTTCGAGCTTTAACATTTTCAAAGACGAAGACTTGGAAATCTAGTTATGTTTGGGTGATTTTTATTTTTCTTTTTACCACCACAAAATAACTATCACTTTAAGGAGTTACATTGTAGTGCTCAGTGTTACATTGAATTGTGGATTTTCAAGAGGTGATGTACGTCTTATACTTGATGGTTGGTTGGATGAAGAGTATAGAGTACTTAGGGATTCAAAGGGGCAAGAAATCTCGGCACCGCTCTTTGTTAGATATGTGCAAGTTTAAGTCACGAGTTCGGGTTATTTTACTTCAGGGTCAAATTCATCATATTGGGTTTTCTCCATCAGTTGTCACGACAAAGAGCCTACTGAATGATAATGGGGTTGATAACAAGCTAGCCAAGAGATGTACTAAACAGAGAGATTATGACGTTTGAACACAACAGTTCAAGCCTCGTTCTCTAAAGAAAAGAAAAGTGTACGTTTCAGTGCGCTTTATCTTCGAAAGAAGAGAAATCTTCTTATGACGTTTGAATACAACAGTTCAAACTTCGTTCCCTAAAGAAAAGAAAAGTGTACGCTTCAGTGCACTTTATCTTCGGAAGAAGAGAAATCTTCTCAATTATGACCATTATCATCAACATGCTTCATGCTTTTTCCATGCGCGATCAGTTATCAAGTGAACCGAACTACCGTTGCTAGTACTCTTATTCCATTTGCTCAATTATAATGGCGATGGCAACATCATATGTAGATTTTTACGGGGGAGAAGTGTGAATAAAATACATTTGAAGATATTCACTTGTTTAATCAAGAATGGCAACTCCGTATGCAATTCTTGAAGGGGAGAAGAAGTGTGAACTTACGGCATGTTGATTGACATCTAAGGATAAATGGTCATACGGCTCCAAACTCATGTAAGAACCGAGATTCCTCTTATCGGGTCATCTTCACATGGAGTTTTCTACTAAGAGTCGTTGGTTGACATCTTCTCACGGGCTGATCTGATTAATGACAAAGTGCTTCCAGTTGCGGGGCTGATTTCCTTGATGAATATCTTTCTGTTCTTGTTTGATTGGGAGGGATTTGAATTAAGGGGATTTGTTATATATAAGTTAACGGGAATGCATTTGGTGAGAGAAAATGTTAACTTTTTATTCCCCAAACGGACAATCTTGAAGAAGGTCGAGTCTATAGTCTGTTCTACATTTTTTGCTGCATGTTAGAAGACTAAAGACGAGTTGCATTTAACTATCAAAAGACTTCTTCTTAATCCGGGCATTAATCATAAAGATTGTAAGTTTAGGGGAGAGCATTAACTGGGGGAGAGTGAAATGTTAGATTTAATCCCCAACTAGATTTGCTCACATAATTCTTCAGCAAGTTGATTCTCACAGATTCATCTGAGCTAATGATGTTCTTCTCAGAAGATTTCTAGTATATGGGCATATAATGTTTTGCTGATTCTGAAGTATCAAAACCAGCAAGGGGGAAGGATACAAGCAACTAAACGCGAGTAAACTTGATGAACTTAATACTTCTAAGTGATTGAAGAAATCCCGGGAAGACAAATGTCATGACCGCAGAGAAAGTCAAGGTTTGACTCATGGCGTTTAGTGCTCTTATTCCAACTATGTGGGGAAGAGATGCAAGAGACAGTTTCTGGAGATAAAAGAGGTGTCACACCCCAAAAATGGATCAGCGGAATAGCATTTACGGGGTATGACTTCAAAGTAAAGAACACAAGGTGTCTAATAGAGAAGTACCGAATGTAATACATTAAGAATAATAGTCATGAAACTCCCACAACCGGGATAATCCAAACATAGTCTTCAAAGCCAAACTACATCATAAGAAAATAACCTAATCCAACTCCACGGATACAACCCAGGAGGGTATTTATTTAAGTCTTGCTAAGCCAGGCCAATACTCAACCTCCTAATGGAACTTCATTCAAAACACCTGAAATGGTTACTCGAAAACGTCAACATAAAGTTGGTGAGCTCGTAGGTTTGAGAATTAAACCACGAAGCTGTGAATAATATAATGTAGAACAATAGTGAAAATGATGACAATATACATGCATTTAGTCACAAAACAACCAGTATCGCGTCAACTGAGCCCAATATGTCCATATATCCAAAACCATGTGGGGAGCTACCCCGATAGATCTATCATCACGTAGGCCCTCCGCAGAGAGTTAACAGTTACGCAGTTATGTACTCACAAGCAAAATATTGTTACAGCATATAATCGCATCATATCACATATATGTCCAAAATCAAGTAAAACCGTAAATCACAGCATGAAAACAGTTTAAAATATCATTTGAGTACCATTTCCCCCAAGGAAAAACAAGTTAAAAGTGGGGCTACGAGAAACTCACCTCAAACAGGTAATACGATGTAATCAAACGTGTGCACGAAATTCGATGCGCGCTACTTTAACCGCAACCTAAAGTAATTAAACCGTTTTAGGAAAATATGATATGTACTATATGCATATGAGTTTTATGATGTATTATCACCTTTATACACTTGTAATGAGGTTTTATGACTCAAAACATGATAAAACGCAAGTTTTACTTTTAATTGTTTAAGTTTATAAAAAGTGTCAAAAGTGAGTTTTGCTCAACTTTCGGAGGTCATAAGTTCTTCGTTTCTTATGGGTTTGGGCCTTTTCGAAATTCAGTGTCAAGTATGCCGCGAGCACTATAGAAATTTCAACTATCTCTATGGATGAATCTAAGCCCAAGGCCCTCGAAAACAGGCTCGAAATGGGTCACTCGCAAATATAATAAAAACTAGACAGGAACTGATAATAAGGTTTTACGGGTCTTAAAACGGCCATATCTCCTTCGTTACAAGTCCGTTTTTGGTCATTAAACTCTCCAAACGTAGCTAAAAATTTCTACTATCAAAATATCATGGCCAATGATCCTATAAATACATTTATCTATGGGTTTTGGGTCGTTAAAGGGGCTGACATGTTAGAAACTTTGGACAGAAAACTCAAGTTAACTTATCGGGTTCCTATTTTGCTCAAAAATGGTGTGTTTGATATGTTTCAAGTTGTCACCTTTAAGATTTTGAGTCTATTACATGAAATTAATAAGATCTCATGCTCAATCTACATTTAATGTACTAAATTATATGAAAAATGTTCAAAAGGACAAATATGATACTAAATCTCCGAGATCATCCCGAGCCATTATAATCACTGTGGTAAGAGGGGTTTATAATAAAAATGACTTTTGTACCTTTTTTTACCAACTAAATTTTTGGTTATTAAAGGATAGTGTTTTAGGTTTTATAAGCTTGTTTTCCAAAGTATTTCATCATAACAAATCTTATAAAGGTGATGTAAATGTAAATGAAATGATAACTAGAAGTGTATAAGTGTATGAAAATGAGTTTATGATGCTTACAATGGTTTGGAAGGTAATGATCAAGAAGCACACAAAACTCAACCCAGAAAGTCGAAACTCTAGCTTATCAAATACTTAAACCCAAATGCTTCCAATACTTCTAAATACCCAAAAACTTGTGTTTTCTTCCCTTTTTCTTACTGTTGTCGAACCACAAAGAGACCAAGAGAAAGAAATGTGTGGTGTTTTAAGTTTGTAAGTGTCAAAGGGATTACTAATGTTACTCCTTTGTGCAAAAATGTCTACAAGTGACCTCCCTTTATATAGCAACTGAAGTATGGGATTTGGATTAGTTTAATATGCTAGTGTAGGCTAGTTTATTAAAAAAAATTGGATAGTGATGTTTGTGTTTTGGGGTGCTTAGCTTAAAGAAGAGGGGAAGGAGACCAAAGTATGGCAACTAGATTAAAAAATGCAAATGACATGTTCCTAGGTTCTACTTTCCTATCTTTTTTTCTCTTTGTTTGTCGTGGGTCAAGAAGGAACAAAAGAAAAGAGGTTTTTAAATTTCAAAGAGTATGGTATGTTTATTTGTTTATTAAGCTAAAGATAATCTAGTAAGATAATAATCACTGAGGGTGTGCTTGTTTGTGGATGGTCTGCCGAAAGAAAGAAGAAAAGAGGGTCAAGTCAACTTGTCTCCTTAATATGTTTATTACACAAAAGTTACTTAGTTGATACACTAGTTCTCATAGTCATGGTCAAATTTATTCAAAATGAGTATGGTTTTAAATAATTTTATACACACTCTAAGTGGCTAGGTAATAAAAGAATGCAAGGAAGAGTGTGGAACATGATTGTTGTGGTGGGTTTAGGGAGACACAAAAGGACTTCTACATGTTTTTAAATGAGATGATATGTAGAGTAGGTTGTTAGTTTATTTATTTTTATTTGTGATAATATAATAAGGTGTGTACAAGTATTGTCTTGTGTAGTTTATAATATTTTGGGTAATAGGTATGTGTTGTATTTATGAAAATGCAAAAAGGTGCATGTTACATAATATACGTAAGTATTTTATTACCGTAAATGTATAAATGCTAAAATGTGACTGTAAAAATAATATTATGCCATAAATATGTAGATTAAACTTAGTTCAAAGTCACAGTACATAAGAGGGTGTTTCTTGTTATACGTGATTCAACTAAATAATTATACGAAATGGTGAATGTGAAATCTTTCAAAATAAAATAGATTTTGAGTTTGAGGTTGAGTAAGGACTTGAAAATTTGCGGTTGTTATAGTCTTCCCCGTTAAAGAGAATTTCGTCCCGAAATTTAATTAGTCACAGTTAACTCTAAATGGGCATTAGTGAGTAAGATACGCGTATGTAAACACTTAGTATAACATACAATGGTACAAAAGTTCTCATCACATATAGATCACCTAGTAAGACCATGGACTTGCACTAATCGAAGCAAATGAAGGTATATACGTATAGCTTGCGCGGATAGTATTTACCCTTTTGAGGGTGTGGGTGGCAGCCCAAGTATTTTTACCAATACATCCTAACCTCGTAACTTGCTCAGAGTGTATTCACCTTTAAAAAGGGTGTGGGTGTCAACCCAAATAGTATCGGGTGCTACTTTCCAAATTGTACTATCAATACAATCCTAACCTCTTGCAACCAAATAAAATAAATCCACAAAATGATAACCACATAGTAATCACACAGTAAGGCAAGCTTCCCGTCCTTGAGTAAAGCCATAAAAAACCTTAAGCAAATTTTCAGGTACCTTAAGTTGAGCCTCAACTTGAATTTAAGATTAAACCCACAACTCATCAAACAAGAACTGTCATGAGATTAAGCTATGCAACAAGTTGAGTCTGCCCTTAAGCTACTTAACAACTTGAATCCAACTTAATTTCGTGACCCAATCAAATAAGAACAGCCTTGAAATTAAGTTAAGATACTTAACGCTTTTGATGAATTGGCTCAATTTTGGGATCACTTAAAAAAATAGACAAATCAATAGGTTTCCAAAGCTTAGATCCATATGAGTTGAGGAGATTCAACTAAAGGGAATGCGTATTCATGTTTCCTCCAAAATCTATAGTGCGCGCCCCAAGTATATCTCCTAAAGTTTGATAGCATGCCTACTCTGATCATCTGCCTAGGAATGGTAAGTCGTACTCAAACCTAATTGTGTTCCCAATGCATCCCATAATGTCTACCAAAATCGCGGTGTGAACCATCTGTCACGATTCGATATAATAGATACATACGCTCCTCTAGTTCATCACCCTAATTGAATCTCTTAACCTAATTGGGCCAACAAGGTGAGAGGTTATGCAATCTTTAAAAGTTCTAAATAAATCATTATGTGACTAATCCTAAGAACGAACGGATCTCTATAGGAGTCTTTGGTGGTTTTCAGTTCTTCACGGCTTCAATCTTGCTAGGATCCATATGAACACCATCTGTGTTAATCACGTGCCTGAGTAAAAGGTACTTCTTGAGTCCACAATTTACACTTCGAAACTTAGCGTACAACTTTTCTGTCCTAAGTAGCTCTAGAATTTACCTTAGTTGTATCTCATGTTCTCCTTTCGGCTTTGAACAAATTAGAATACCGTCAATGGAAAATGTCAAACTTATCTAGTTACGGCTTGAATATGCGGTTTATCTATTCTATGAATACCACAGGAGCATTGGTCAATCCAAAGGACTTAACCTGTAAACTCGTATCGCCCGCCTCTTGTTCTGAACGCAATTTTAGGGATATCAGCCTTGTGCACTCTCTACTGATGAAAACAGGAATGAAGATTTGTCTTGGAGAAGCATCGCGCATCGTATAATTGGTGTCGCTACGAAGGTAAAGCCTATGCGAATCTCGATTCGTCAACGATGAGTAAATCCTGTTAGGTCTTCACGAAGTACTTCAGACAATCTACATGAGGTATTTTTGGGTTTTCTGCTCATTCTACTAGGCGCAATGAAATAGGAAATTTAGTAGTAACTATCGAATGATTAGGTTTCATGAAATGCCTCGTTCATTCTTGAGCCAAAATTATTCAGAAATTTTAAGCTAAGTAGAAACTTGCTCATAAACGAACGAATGGCATTTCAGCACCCAAGAGTCTTATTACTCGATAGTGGAAATTGGAGCCATCTTATTGGTTTCTACTCTTTGGTCATATACTATATCCATTCCATAACTAAGGTAACAGAGTCTAGGTTTCACCCTTAATAGAAGCATGAATTTGGTAGAAACAAATCTATAATCAACGCCGAAATCAAACAATATGATAGCTTAATGATCTCTTAAGGGCAACGTACCCGTCACGGTGTTTGGATCATGGCGGGCTTCATCCGCTCCTATAACAAATGCTCGACCACAGGCTTGGTTGCTATTGTTACCAGGGTTATGGTTGTTTCTATGGTTTGAGTTTGTTCCATTAGTCACTAAGGCCTAATTCGGGTTATTCTGCACTTGTCCATGTGACCTATTCAGCTTAGAACACTTGTTTTGAAAATGATTCGGGCTTTCGCACTTATAACATGACATTGGGTAAATGACATTAATCGGAGTCACATGCATGGCTACTATTCGACAATCCCTTGTGATATGACCAGGCTGATTGCAGTTGAAACACATTAGGCATGGTTTAGTCTCTAGGTGATGGTAGTTACATTTGGTACACTTAGGGTGGTGACCTTTATATCCCTTACGGACCGAACTCATTGCCATAAATCTTCACCCCCCTTCCGTCTTCTTATTGTCACCATTTGCACATCCTTGCTTACTTGGCTCACTCACGACCTTCCTCTTATCACCACTCTTGGACAATGACTCATTCCTAACCATCTCATCCGTTAAGGTTGCAGATTTTAGGATCACACTTTGGAGTGTAGGAGGCTCCGTCGCTCTCACCATCCCACAAATATCAGGGACCAAACCGTAGATGTACCTCTCAATTCTATTGAATTTAGGAGTGACCATATGAGGTACTAGTTTAGCAAGCTCATGGAATCGATCTGTATACACCGCGTGACCAGCTCCTACCATATCATGGTCGTAGAACTCGTGCTCTAGCTCTTGCATCTCGTTACTTGGGCAATACTCCTCCCTTATTAACACTTTAAAGTCATCCCAACTCATCCCTATAGCAGCTTCTCTTCCTCAGCCTGGATTTGCGTGTTCCACCGGGTCAAGGCCTTTACTACCAATGACTTGCGGTATACTTCACCCTCTGGTGAGTTGCACACTTGCTTGTGTCGGTCACCGCTTCCAGCTTCTCGATCCACCTGGTATACACCAACGCTTCTCCTTGCCGTCAAAATCCACCGGCTTGCATGCCATAAACTCCTTGACCCTTTCCCACCGTTTTTGTTACTTCCATTTCCATCATTGTCGTTGGTGTTATCATTCTCCACATTGTCGTTCGTACTACCGTTGTTTTCGGGGTTGCTGATGCGATGCCCGAGCGCCGATAGTGGGAAACAAGTTCTGCAGCTGTTGAGCGATGGTCGTGGAAAATTCGGGGTTTGTGTCATTGTTGTTGTCGTTCCCATTGTCGCGGTTATCACTTCTTCCCCCATGTCTCCTAGTCCTTCCATCCCTATGGGATGCACCACCTCGGTTAACTTGAGTCGATCTTCTTGGAGGCATGGTTTCCGCAAGAAAGGAAATTTGGTGAACGCTATATAAGAGGGGTTTATGTAGAGACGATCGGTAGTGGTGTCCTAATTCTACGTTGTAGTCGCGTCCTAGTTCTATGTCGCAGTCCTAAGCTGACGATTCCATGAATTTGATAAGTCTATGTCGCATCATGTTATTGTAAAAACGTTGGCCAGGCGTTTTTAGGATAGCATCATGCCACATTTTATTGACATCATCACTTCACGCCATTCTAACCTAATCCATTCTTGAGTCAATTCCTTCAATCCTTTAAGTTATTTAATCAACTTGCAGCTATATAAATTTCGCAACTCAATCAAACAAGAACAGTCTTGAAATTATAAGGGCTTGAAAATAAATTGACTCAATTCAGGGGGGTTTCCTAAGGTCTAATACTAGGCACTACTACATACAAGGCAAATAAATACATAATCGCACATGTAAGTCCTATTATGCAAACTATGTCGGTTCCTAGGTTATAGTCTATGTTAAACCACCTAATTCTCTATAACCTGGGCTCTGAATACCAATCTGTCACACCCCAAAAATGGCGCAGCGGAATAGCATTTACGGGGTATGACTTCAAAGTAAAGAACACAAGGTGTCTAATAGAGAAGTACCGAATGTAATACATTAAAAATAATAGTCATGAAACTCCCACAACCGGGATAATCCAAACATAGTCTTCAAAGCCAAACTACATCATAAGAAAATAACCTAATCCAACTCCACGGATACAACCTGGGAGGGTCTTTATTTAAGTCTTGCTAAGCCAGGCCAATACTCAACCTCCTAATGGAACTTCATTCAAAACACCTGAAATGGTTACTCGAAAACGTCAACATAAAGTTGGTGAGCTCGTAGGTTTGAGAGTTAAACCACGAAGCTGTGAATAATATAATGTAGGACAATAGTGAAAATGATGACAATATACATGCACTTAGTCACAAAACAAACAGTATCGCGTCAACTGAGCCCAATATTTCCATATATCCAAAACCATGTGGGGAGCTACCCCGATAGATCTATCATCACGTAGGCCCTCCGCAGATAGTTAACAGTTACGCAGTTATGTACTCACAAGCAAAATATTGTTACAGCATATAATCGCATCATATCACATATATGTCCAAAATCAAGTAAAACCGTAAATCACAGCATGAAAACAGTTTAAAATATCATTTGAGTACCATTTCCCCCAAGGAAAAACAAGTTAAATGTGGGGCTACGAGAAACTCACCTCAAACAGGTAATACGATGTAATCAAACGTGTGGACGAAATTCGATGCGCGCTACTTTAACCGCAACCTAAAGTAATTAAACCGTTTTAGGAAAATATGATATGTACTATATGCATATGAGTTTTATGATGTATTATCACCTTTATACACTTGTAATGAGGTTTTATGACTCAAAACATGTCAAAAGTGAGTTTTGCTCAACTTTCGGAGGTCATAAGTTCTTCGTTTCTTATGGGTTTGGGCCTTTTTGAATTCCAGTGTCAAGTATGCCGCGAGCACTATAGCAATTTCAACTATCTCTATGGATGAATCTAAGCCCAAGGCCCTCGAAAACAGGCTCGAAATGGGTCACTCGCAAATATAATAAAAACTGGACAGGAACTGATAATAAGGTTTTACGGGTCTTAAAACGGCCATATCTCCTTCGTTACAAGTCCGTTTTTGGTCATTAAACTCTCCAAACGTAGCTAAAAATTTCTACTATCAAAATATCATGGCCAATGGTCCTATAAATACATTTATCTATGGGTTTTGGGTCGTTAAAGGGGCTGACCTGTTAGAAACTTGGGACAGAAAACTCAAGTTAACTTATCGGGTTCCTATTTTGCTCAAAAATGGTGCTTTTGATATGTTTCAAGTTGTCCCCTTTAAGATTTTGAGTTTATTACATGAAATTAATAAGATCTCATGCTCAATCTACATTTAATGTACTAAATTATATGAAAAATGTTCAAAAGGACAAATATGATACTAAATCTTGTTTTACATATGAAAAATAGTTAGAAAATTCTACAAATCACGAAATTTCTCCGAGATCATCCCGAGCCATTATAATAACTGTGGTAAGAGGGGTTTATAATAAAAATGACTTTTGTACCTTTTTTTACCAACTAAATTTTCGATTATTAAAAGATAGTGTTTTAGGTTTTATAAGCTTGTTTTCCAAAGTATTTCATCATAACAAATCTTATAAAGGTGATGTAAAATGTAAATGAAATGATAACTAGAAGTGTATAAGTGTATGAAAATGAGTTTATAATGCTTACAATGGTTTGGTAGGTAATGATCAAATACTTAAACCCAAATGCTTCGAATACTTAAACCCAAATGCTTCCAATACTTCTAAATACCCAAAAACTTGTGTTTTCTTCCCTTTTTCTTACTGCTGCCGAACCACAAAGAGACCAAGAGAAAAAAATGTGTAGTGTTTTAAGTTTGTAAGTGTCAAAGGGATTACTAATGTTACTCCTTTGTGCAAAAATGTCTACAAGTAACCTCCCTTTATATAGCAACTGAAGTATGGGATTTGGATTAGTTTAATATGCTAGTGTAGGCTAGTTAATTAAAAAAAAATTGGAAAGTGATGTTTGTGTTTTGGGGTGCTTAGCCGAAAGAAGTGGGGAAGGAGACCGGTTGGGTTATATGGACGGTGCCTACTTTTTTAGATCGACCCTCCTATATATATATATATATATATATATATATATATATATATATATATATATATATATATATATATATATATATATATATATATATATATATATATATATTTTATAATTTTGTTTATATCAAAAAACTATAAACCTGAAAATGCGGAACAGTAAATATAAAGTTTAATAAGTCAAACGCTTAAAACTGTCAGAAATACGGAACAGAAACTGACAAAAAAATGTGTTGTACTGAAAAAAGTGAGGGGACAAAGCTAATATTCCTTATGATTTGACCCCCCATAGGGATGGTTCATATAATACAACCCCAAAGTATGGCAACTAGATTAAAAAATGCAAATGACATGTTCCTAGGTTCTACTTTCCTATCTTTTTTTCTCTTTGTTTGTCGTGGGTCAAGAAGGAACAAAAGAAAAGAGGTTTTTAAATTTCAAAGAGTATGGGTATGTTTATTTGTTTATTAAGCTAAAGATAATCTAGTAATATAATAATCAATGAGGGTGTGCTTGTTTGTGGATGGTCTGCCGAAAGAAAGAAGAAAAGAGGGTCAAGTCAACTTGTCTCCTTAATATGTTTATTACACAAAAGTTACTTAGTTGATACACTAGTTCTCATAGTCATGGTCAAATTTATTCAAAATGAGTATAGTTTTAAATAAGTTTATACACACTCTAAGTGGCTATGTAATAAAAGAATGCAAGAAAGAGTGTGGAACATGATTGTTCTCGTGGGTTTAGGGAGACACAAAAGGACTTCTACATGTTTTTAACGGTTGGGTTATTTAGACGAGGCCTAGTTTTTTAGATTAACCCTCTCTATATTTTAGGGTACTTTTGTCCCCCCCCCTTTGTCCCCCTCTCTCTCCCACATGGCGGCTGTGAGTCCCCCCACATGGCTGTACCAATTTTTTTTTTTTTTTTTTTTTTTTTTTTTTTTTTTTTTTTTTTTAATTTAATTGTATAGTGTTTAGGTATATGTATAATGTATTTATTTGTGTAGTGTTTTTATATGTATAGCGTTTTTAATTGTGTAGTGTTTTTATATGGTATTTATTTTACGTTACTTTTTATAAACTTTTTTTATAAATATTTTATAAACTTTTTTTATAAATTTTTTATAAATTTCTTAAAAATTTTTTATAAAAAATTTATAAAAAAGGTTTATAAAAAATTTATAAAAAAGGTTTATAAAAAATTTATAAAAAAAGTTTATAAAAAAAGTTTAAAAAAAGTTTATAAAAAAAAGTTTATAAAAAAAGTTTATAAAAAGTTTATAAAAAAAAGTTTATAAAAAAAGTTTATAAAAATATAAAAAAAGTTTATAAAACAAAGTTTATAAAAAAAGTTTATAAAAAAAAGTTTATAAAAAATTTATAAAAAAAGTTTATAAAAAGTTTATAAAAAAAGTTTAGAAAAAAGGTTTATAAAAAATTTATAATACAAGTTTATAAAAAATTTATAAAAAAGGTTTATAAAAAGTAACGTAAAAAAAGTTTATAAAATGTTTTATTGTTATTGTTTAATTAAATGGAAACAATACACAAATAAATACTCTACATATAAAAACATTACACAAATAAATACACTATATACATATAAAAACACTACACAAATTAAATATACCACACAAATAAATACACTATACATATAAAAACACTACACAAATTATATATACCACACAAAATAAACTATACACAATTAAATTAAATAAAAAATAAAAAAAGGAAAGAAAAGGACAATGGTGCATGGCTGCCGCCGCATGTGGAAGAGAGAGGGAGGACAAAGGGGGACCCACGCCTCTCTAGTGTTTGGCAGTCTAAGAGGTAGACCCTGTTCTAATAGTAGCACCCGTTTTTAAATGAGATGATATGTAGAGTAGGTTGTTAGTTTATTTAATTTTATTTGTGATAATATAATAAGGTGTGTACAAGTATTGTCTTGTGTAGTTTATAATATTTTGGGTTGTATTCATGAAAATGCAAAAAGGTGCATGTTACATAATATACGTAAGTATTTTATTACCGTAAATGTATAAATGCTAAAATGTGACTGTAAAAATAATATTATGCCATAAATATGTAGACTAAACTTAGTTCAAAGTCACAGTACATAAGAGGGTGTTTCTTGTTATACGCGATTCAACTAAATAATTATACAAAATGGTGAATGTGAAATCTTTCAAAATAAAATAGATTTTGAGTTTGAGGTTGAGTAAGGACTTGAAAATTTGCGGTTGTTATAAGAGGTACACAAGTGTGGGGGCATTTGGGTACTTTGGGTTCTTGAGCTTCATACATAATCATCAGGAAAGATAAATGTTTACATTGGTGGTGTTATCAGTTATTCTTTGAATGTGTATTCGGGTTCGTGAGCTTTATTCTATGAGACTGACTACATCACTTCAACTACTCGGGGGAAGTGGTCACTTGACATCTTTTGGGGATGCATCGCTTCAGACTTTAGTGGAAAAGAAATATGAGAAGATTCATTCAAGTGTGAGATGATATGTTGCTATTCTATCTTGATGATATAACCCTGAACGGAGATTCACGATGATCATTCTTAAGAGGAGCAGCAAGATCGATGATATGGTGTGCTTCTTTGTGCACCTGGCTAAGGTAAGCTTGAAAGAAAGCTTTGAATCTGCTCAACAAAAGGATTTTCGGTTTGGGGGGAAGCTGCCAAAGTCTCACTTTTGAAGGTTCATGTTCTGTCGTCTATTCTGGAGCCTCAAAAGCTTTGGTGGTGAAAGTCTAAGAGATGATGAGTTCTATCTTCTACTACGAGGCTGTTCGATATCCTTATCTCGGTACTCGTATCATCATCCTCTTAAACTATATCATCTGCTCTATCTGTGTAAATATTTATCAAAAACCAAAATACAAAAATATAAAACCAATAAAAAGAAAATAGAAATATATAAAAGCAACAAAAATCCATAAAAATCAAAAAATTTGAAAAATACCAAAAATATTGTTTTCTCAAGACATGTATTCTGGTATCGATAACATCTACGATCTTAGAAATGTTATTCAATAATGGCACGGGACCATAGATGAAGTTCGAGCAGAAGGTGTAAATATTCTTTTCAAAACATGTCTCAAACCATGGCTTGCAGTTACTTTAGACTGTAACCCGTGTTAAACTAAGGTTTGCTATTATTTCAGACAACAACCCGCTCTTAAAGAAAGGGAAAGTGCTATGCTTAAATGATTTTCGTAAATTTCGTGCACTTATCCAAAAACAAAATGAGGAAAGCATGTCGCCTAAAGGACTGTTGTTCCTACACAAATGTTTTTCTTTCTAAAATTCTTCAGAAAATAATGGTGGAAAATGAGTTGTTTGAAAATCAATCAGACTTGGAGTTTTCAAAAATTTGCAAACTCAATCAATGACTTCAGCGTTTTTAAAGTTTTCATAAAAATGAGTCATTGATTGAGGGGGAGAATGTTTTCAAATTTATATCATCTAAACGAGCTTATTTAATCATCCTATATACTTAACAGAAAAAGATGCTTGCCTACGTCAAAGGACTAGGAGTCTAGGATATGATTATTAGGATTAGATGATTAGAGTTTGATGAACACATAATCCTCATGCCTTTGTATGATCTGATTGATATGTTGGATTGACTTTTATTAGTCGATTGATGTTTGGGTATTTTCGACCATATATATTTGTATGTATGTCCACTAACGTATGCAGCTAACATGGTATATAAGAATGTTCCCGATCTGGATCCCACAAAAGAAGATGATTGGATGCCGATAGGAAAGGGAAACTATTTATTGGGTCGACAAATGAAGAAACGAAACTTAATCAGATCTCTTTGCATGATAGACTAATTCAGAGGTCTCGCTGCATCAGCAGATGGTTTTCTTCCAGCTCAACAGCAACAACTGAAGCAGCTTGTGTTTTTCTCCACCTAACGTATCTTTGTGCAGGACAAATAGTGGATGATACCATAGTTGAATTTATCAAAAATGGTGAAAATATTGTTTTGAAAATAAATAGGACTTAATTTTTGAAAATCAACCTGACTTCATTTTGTTAAAATATAAGTCACTCAATCAACGACTACGGTCATCGATTGAGGGGGGGGATGATTTCAATCTTAAATATTTCAAAACGATATTTCATCAAAAAGTCCGTTTGTACAAAATAAGTGGTGATCTAAAGATTTAATGTTATGTCTGGGTATGATTTTCTTTAAAACTCAAAGATCTTTCAAAATGAAAAATTTTCTGTTTTTGTTTGATTGTGAAATTTTTTCTTTTACCTAAAAATCTCTTAAAATTATCATACCTGACACTAAAAATCTTTATTGTCTAAAATTGATCCTTATCAGTTATTTCAAAAATTAAATCAAGCCACGTCTTTCCCCAAAATTTTCTAAATGATTTAAATCAATTGGGATCACAAATCTCAAAAGGTTTGAAATTTTTGATCGGGGGAGAGATCGTGATTTAAATCTCAAATCTGTTTAAATGGAATTGGTTTTAGTCCTTTAAAGGCACTCCTGCCTCCATGTGCCAAACGATTTCAATATATGATGCACATGACTGAGGAGGAGCATTTATCCAAAAACAATATGAGAATTTAAACCTGGTCACATTTTCTCCCATGTTTTCTAAACCTAATTAAATCACCTGGGATCCAAAATCTCAAAGGGTTTGATATTTTTGATCGGGGGAGAATTTGTGATTTAATATGAAATAATCTGATAAAAGATGATCGTTTTGATTCAAAGTGCAGGCTTTCTCTAATATGTGCTAAACTCTTTTGTATATCAATGCACATATTGAGGGGGAGCGAATGGTTACTATTGGCAATCGTGGAAGTACTTCAAAAACCTCTTTCCTCTATGTGCAAAATGATTTTTAAATAACCAACGCACATTTTGAGGGGGAGAATTTACCAAGAAAATCAAAAGGCTTTTTCTAATGAAATTGTGATCAAAGAAAATTTTCAAGGAACTCTTGCCTCCATGTGCTAAACAATTTCAAAATCATAGAGCACATGTTGAGGGGGAGCATTTCTAAATGATCAAAAACAATTAAGGTACAAAATGCTTTGATTTTATATCACAAGTACCTTGATTGATTTTTCAAATGATTTTTCAATTGGTTTCAAGAAGAAAAGAACAATACCAAAAGACCGACCAATTTACTTTATGCATGGTGTTATAAGGATGGTTAGGTTAGGTATTCGTTCCCAGGATCCCGCCAGAACCGGAGGGATCTACCCAGGGCCAATCCACTAGATAGTGTAGAAGTCCTTAGGTATGATGAAAAAAGGAGAAAAGTGAGAATATGGGAAGAGTGTCGACTGAGATAGAGCTAGAACTGGAATAAACCCAACAACGTTCTAGTAATGAAGTCTCGGTAAGAACTGAAGGGGTTGAAGAATGAAAAAGAATTGAATATGAAAAGGGTGAAAAGAAATAGCTCTCCAATAATTCAACCTTAGGGCAGAAACCGGGTTCAATACATATGCTGCTGCTGGTTACTAAGGTAACACTGGTATTGAAGATAAGACGTCATGGACCCAATGACGCATTGCACTAAACTTCCCAAGCCACTCAAGTTCTCTTAAAAAGACTTGTTTCATTCTCACGGGGAACCTACATTATCTATCGACTTTCTCTTAGAGATTGTTGATATTGAAGAAGGAGACCCTCTCCCTAGTCTCCGAATAGGAAACCAAAGTGCACTATTGAGTCTAGAGCCAAGAGATCATCCACAATTAATCTCATTAGGACACAAAATTAATGAAGACTTGTTGTTTCACACAATGTGGAAAGTAAGTATATATATATATATATATAATAAGAGTCCTATGCATTATCCTTGTCATATTTTCCAGAACATCCGAGTGATATGTAAAGTAATCACGATGAAGATGGAAATCCTTCTAGAGCCAACATCAAACAAGCTCTTGGTGGGTGACATGTGAGATCTTTTCAAAAGATCAAGCTTGTGACAACTGGATAGAAACAATGGGGTGATTCAATCTTGAATCAACCTTGGTCCAGGAAATGAATTGACGAATACTTTTGGAAAAACCATTCGATGTGCAAATCTCTTCTTTTTTCTAGCACATCGAATGTGTATTCATTTTCAAATACAAAAAGTATTTTTAATTGAAAATTGATCTTTCTCATAAAACCTTCATCGTATTGCAAAACTCTTTCTTCTAAGCAATACGCGATTGTTTTTCAAATCAATTTTTCATCAATCAGTGAATCTCCATTCTCTGGTTCACTCACTCCGTGTTGTCTACTTTGGGACGCTCCGGTTTGAGAACGGCTAGATCAAGCTGCGAAACCCTGTCAAGGAGATTCTTAGAAATTCTACCTGATCACAGGCAGTATTTATACTGATCAATGGAGAACCGTGGTTCTTGCAACTGTATTCAACGAAAGTGAACAAAGATACTTTCGTGTGTTTTATTACTAACTGTTGTTTGCGGGAACTGTTGACGGTTGTGGCTGATCGATATTGAGAAGTCAATTCACAACCGCATGCTCACAGCAGACACACTTAATTGAAGAAAATCATGATCATCAAAGACATACAACAATGCTTCCGCTACTCTGATGAAAAGATGTCATGATCCAGAAAGTGTGAGCATGTCGGTCTAAAAGTCACAACATCACATGAAGGCAATACAATAAAGGGTGATCCAACTGTGGCTGATGATCTCAAGGAAAGCTCAAAGATCATCAAGATGTGGATCAGTTCAAAGACCTCCACTGAAAGTACAAAATAATCGGACTATGAAGAGTCACTACTAAAGCACAAAGATGCGGAAGTTGAAGAATTAAAGTCTACGAGCTCAAGACTGAAGATAAAATAGAATGCTAGGATTCAAAATGTAAATCATAGGGTGACCTCCCTTAGGGGGAGATTGTTAGGATTTAGAAAATCCATAGTGAAGTGTCGGTCACCCCAACTATTGTCTAGCATATGTTAGCTCGTAGACATATCATTATTTACTTGTTTATTAGCTTAGTTATTAGTTTAGAGTAACACCGTGGAGGAAGGACGGGTCTTTACCCACTGTATGCCTGATCCACATTCCGACAAGATGACGTTTAGTTGTAACTATAAATACCTCTTCCATCCTTGGAAGAGGTGGTGATTCTTAATCTAACCTTTCATTTTTGATTTTACTTTCTCTCTCAAGAACACCCTCTCTACTCTTTATCTCTCTAAACATGGCATACTTGATTTATCACCATCCTAGGCCACCCGAATCATCAAACAACATAAAAGTATGATCCTACAATTCTCAATTAAATCAAAATTAAACCTAATCAAAAGACCATGACTTGCATATATTCGTTAATATGAAAGCTTGTTGGAAGAAGCTATGTTTTCGGCGTGTGTGTGAATCTCCGTCTTAGGGTTTCGACTGATCCACCATCCAATACATCACTGTCACTCTTAAGAAACGCCAAATACCCACAAACCATCCATCACAGAGCGTTGGTAAAAGAGAGGAAAGAAAGTGAGAGTGAATGAGAGAGACCGAGAGAGAGAGAGAGAGAGAGAGAGAGAGAGGCGGTGGTTTTGTGAATGAAGAGAAAGACAAAGAGAGAGAGACGGTGTTATGCATACTTATCTAAAGGTTATTTTACTGAACCGAAAAAGAAAACATTATTTTACACCTGGCTAGTACCCGAGAAAATATTTGTTTATACATCTTTGGAACCCGGGCCATCGTGCCATGATATATAAAGATAATATCAAGAATATATAAAGTTCCCTAGTATAAATGTTTTAGTAAATTAAATGTACGTTTCTTATTAATATCATATATTACAAATTTATGTACGATTATATAATAACAGGCGTTTTCTTAAGTTAAGTAATGAGAATTGATTTTTACACTTTAAAAATGATTGAGACACTCTATTTGTGCATTAAATAATTGTATAGTACTAATATTGTGTTTCAACTGTTTGTACATATGAGTGTCCCAATAATATTTTGAAGTGTACAAATCACTCCCTTAAATAACGGGAAATGATTTGCACACTCCATTTTTTGATTGACACACTCTAAATTGTGCATTAAACAGTTGTACTATTTATAAATTCTGCTTTAAGTAATTGTACATTAGAATGTGTAAATCAAATCCAAATATGTGTCAATTATCTCCTTTAAATAATTGATGGTATTATTGGACAAGTCAATAAGTATACTGCAAATTGCAACCCATTGTACTCTACATCTTTGTTCTTACCAACTATCATTATGAAAGCTTCTCATATCTTTTAGAAAACACACAATACACAGTATCTTGTCATATCATAAATAGCAACAATAAAGATTTTTCCAATTTCAACATGGGATATGTTATGTGATTCCCATCTCACCCCTTTCAACACACTATGTGTATATTTATAATTATATATTTATTAATAGGAAAATGATAAATGGTCTAATTAAATAGACCTAAAAGTTGACCTACCGCATAAATGATTTGTACAGTTGCATAACTGTACAAATCATTTATGCGGTAGGTCAACTTTTAAGTCCATTTAATTAAGTCCATATATCAATACTGTTATTAATATCATAATCAATAAACACATAAGCAAAAACATTTTCTGGTAATATAATATATGTTACGCAATGCCATAGTGGTAAGTATGAAATTACTGATCAAGTTACTACAATGAAAGTTTGACAATTATCATGGAGAACAAATTAGTTCAATTGTAGTTCAAAGTATAAACAAAAATTACAAATCATTATAAATTTCCATGCATACTTTTCTTAACCATTTACAAAGATAAAAATGCACTATATATATATATATATATATATATATATATATATATATATATATATATATATATACACACATATATAACCACTCACTTGTAGTTCATGAATAGCAACTTCCCCATTACTATTTCACTTGCTTTTGCATTTCACGTGACAACCATACTTTGTTGACCCACTTTTCACACAATAATATTTTCTAGTAAGTTTTGACACCGTAATCGTCTGCAATTGCTCCACCTCTGTAAGTATTTTAAAGCATCTATATACTCTGTAAAAACATAATCCATGTATAGCTAAATTTCAATAACAAAATAATAAAATATATATTGTTTGTGTTGTTGAATGAACGAGAATATCATATAAATTTAAAAACAATACATTGATAAATAACTACAAAACAATAATCCATACTTCATTGTTTGAGAATATTTTAGAAGAACATACCTTTTAAAAAGAAGAGAGTTATAAACTAATTACCTTTTCTAGTTCTTTTAGTGCAACACCTTACCTAAAAATACTCAAGCAGCAACGCTAATTATCAAATCTAAATAAAAACCTAACTTAAATAAAGCAAGGAAAACATAAGAAAAAAAATTGCAATACACACAGATTAGCTTTTTTACTTTGAGACCTTTCAAAGCTATATTATAAGGACTTACCCTTAGATCGAGATGATGTTCTTATATCTTCTGAAGTCATATTTTGGAATATCTACTTCTTTCCCACTCCTCAACATCTCCACACTTGACAATAACTAAAACAAAAATCTTTAAATATTATTTTATGATTAGAAAGGGTGCAAAAGAGAAATATTACCTTTGCTATGTCATCTTGCATATTCTAATTGCATCAGCTGCATATGACTATAGTGGTCACATTTCAATCAAACTGATCAAACAAAAATAAAGAGTTTGCAGAAAAGGAAGAAAAAAAATCATACACCAAAAAAGTCTCAAAATAAAAACAACCCCAAGAACTAACTGTAACTTTCATGATTTCGTGAGACCTTGCTGGAAAAAAAGTGAAAGCCTTCAGAGTACACTTTCACTTTATGTAAGAGGTAAGAGCCAAGACTAAGATGTCGGAGACACAATTACTGTCGTGCATAGGTGTGCTTTCCGTTCGGTAGCAAGTTAGAGAGAGAGAGAGAAGAATGAAATTATGGTTTGATTGAGTAAAAGGAGATGATATATTAAAAAGAAAAACATTTGCCAACTATTTAGGCTGATGTGACATCTTTTGGGAGGGTTATACAGGCTGATTTGGCATTTTTTGGGAAGGCTATGCAGCCTGATGTGGCATTGTTTGGGAGGTGAACATTATCTTAAGGGCTCTTGTTTATATAATTGGTAGATCTTTTCAAACTTTTGGGTATAAATGTTTCTTCTTTAGTGGTTATTGTAGTTAAATAGATATTTTCGCTTATATTATGCAAAAATATCATTTTGTGTGATGAAACAGAGTAATGGAGGATGAATACATTTGAGAACTTTTCAAAAATTTTGCACACTTTTTAATTTAAGACTTTTATTAATGTTATTAATTAACAAAACTCAATTATTAATGTGTTATAAATAAAAAATTTAGTTACAAACTTAATTAAATTTTGAAAGTGATCATAAATGCAAATTCTAATTTTTATATGTATCAAATATTTCATAGAAGAGTAAATAAATTTTTGTTTATGAAAATTAATATGTTTTCTATGGAAAGGAATTGATTATTATTTATTTCGATAAAAACTCCAATAGATGCACCATTTCTTTTAATCTCAAAACAAAAAATTTAATGTAAAATTTTTATAGCCGATTAAATATGAGATACACAAAGAAATAAATATAAGAATTTGTATATTGAGATTGTGGAAAACGTAGAGGAGGTGAATATTTTTTCGTTTAAAATTTTAAATCTTTTGTATCAAATAATCGATCAAGTGTAACGTAATATGAAAAGTGGCAATTATTGTTCTACAATACTTGAGAGAGTAGAGATTATAAACTAAGGCATGTCATCACAACACAATCATAAGCACAACACAAACAACAAGCCACGACATAAACATTAACGTTATGCAAGTATAAAGAAATAAATGCAAATATAAATGTGAATGGATAAGTAAAAGGAAAAGCAAACCGAACACGATGATTTATAGTGGTTCGGTCATGAAGCTCCGGTTCGCCCTACTCCACTCCCGAGTACCCAACTCGATAGTTACTTCACTAGATCAACAAGCTCCCTTCTTGGCAGACAAAACCTTACAAACGTCGTTTACAATGTTTATTGATACTAAGCTAGGTATCGAGTTCTTCTTCGGGTAAAACCAAATCTGTTATGTTTATGGCCCAACATAACAAACCTTTTATCCGTGTGTTTCAAGGCCTAAACACACTAAACCAGATACCCTTATGTTTTAAGGCCCAAACACATAAACCATCTAACCTCTAGTTTTTTTCAAAATAGTGATACAAGGTGGTGTATGATGATGATCCAATACATGAGTGTGTAGTGGATATAAATGTTTAATCTAAATGAACTTCTCATTATAAGAAGCGTTCAGAGAATGAAGATCACAAGTGCTTCAATCTTGTTGTGATAGATCTTCATATGTGTGTGCTTGTGGTGGAGGAGGATGAAAAGATCTCTATCTTACTTGGATGAATGATCAAGTGGAGAATCAAAGAACACACATAGTCTTTGGAAGAGTGTGTGTGGCGTCAGTTTTTCATCACAAGAGGATGGTGGAAGTAACTTGCTATGTATAGGCAAGGATTACTTGGAGAGAAAGGGTAGCTTGCTCACCAAGTGTTGTTTAATAGGAGGTTTCATTTGCTTTCTCACCAAGTGTTGTGTAATAGGAGGTTCCCTTTGCTTGATTATCAAGTGTTGTATAATAGGAAGTCTCCTTTTCTTTCTCATCAAGTGTTGTGTAATATGACAACTATTCTGTCCAAAATAGGTTGTCAGGGGGATCCTCGAATTCGTAATTTTGGATCCGGCCGTATAAAATATTGTAGGATCGTTATAATGGTTGAAATAGTGATTCCAGAGGTCGGGGAAGATGGAAGAACACCATCTTCATGGTTAGAGGGAGAAAGTAAAGAGAGAAGGGAGAAACTAGGTGTTTATTAATAATGAAAGGTAAATTACACGAAAGATTCTCACCCCTCCATGGAAGTATGGAGGGGTATTTATAGCCTAGAACATTAAAACTATTACAATATTACCTAACTAGTCCATGTGTTTTAGCTAAACAAGATAGATAATGTAATCCCGTAAATGTCATTCCATTTACGTGTTAGGAGCGATCCCAACAATCTTCCCCCAATGGGACGACATAAGGGATTACTTACAACATTTCCTACAAGTACAAAAAAAAGTAAAGAAAGGTCTTCATAAGCTCTTCGAATGCTGAGGATGACGATAGTTGACGCTCTTTGTCTTTATCTTGTACCTCGACTTGAGAACTATTTCTTCACTTATAGGCAAATGATGTAATATGCATGAATTGGATTAACGTCCCCCCAATTCATGTTGCATGTCTTTAGCAGCTTCTCCGTACACTTCTTTTTGGCGAAGTATCTAAATCAGCTCCCCCCCAAACTGACAACCGTCTTCAGCAGATTCGAAACTTTGATGTAGTATACATTTCTTCTAACTTTTGAAGTTTTCAGTACGCAGTGGAATTTGTAGATGAGCAGTAAACCACACCAGGTAAATCTGTCTTGTTACGTAATCATAATTGTACACAATGCGGAAAATCCATTCGGGGGTAACATGAAAGAAATCAATAAGATCTTCTCACGAATGTAGATGCTTCACATCAAACAAACCAAGAAAGACGAAATGAAACAACTTCCCCCTGATTGTTGCGGTCTATCGGAATAATAATCACTTGTAAATATGCAATTACTCGATAAAGTGACCGCGTGTGAGGCATCATAACTTAGGTAACTTCACACAAGATAACCCGTGAAAGTTGAGACGATAACACCGAAGTAAGACGTTTGAACCACATATCGTCTCATTTCTTCCATCTGATTGAAGAAATTCATGCAGGGAAAGGGTTTTCGAAAAAAATCAAAGAAACAGAGACTACCTACACTATCTTCCCCCCGATGTTTTCAATGAATCGGAATCATACACCACGTATGTTGATGATGAAATTGGAGACAGCGCAACCTTGTATGTCCAATTAATCGAACAAGTGTGAAGTACCATAAATATCTCGTGAGAATCAAGTGCTGATAAAACTTCTCTACTCGTTAATACTCCTCTCAGCTAACTCATTACCGACCCCATTATCATTCTGACAGCTTTTTGTAGTGACTACTGATGGAGAAAACCCAATATGACAAACTTGAGACTGAAGTAAAATAACCCGAACTTGTGACTTAAACTTGCACTATTGTCAGACAAAGAACCCTTTTTCTTACCGGGTTGATAAACCGGATCGAAAAGGGGTAAACTAAAGTTTCTCGAATTATCCACAGCTTTTTGTGACACTTGAGCACAACAAGGTAACTCCTTTAAAGTGATAGTTATACGCTGTGAGCACAACAACGTAACTCCTTACATTAGGTATAACTAGACAACTCAAGTCTTTGTCAATCGGAACAGTTAAAAGCTCGAACAAGGATCTCGAAGAATCATGCATCCAACCAACCCCGATATCTTCAAGATACTAAGTACACGCACCCGTGATATACTACTTCAACCTCAAATAAATAATAAAGAGTTAACGCCGTAGTCTCATCTTGCGGTTACATTCACAAATCTAGCCTTCGTTAATTGGTTAAAGTGAATATGATAATGGTTTTCCCGATCTCGTCAAAAATGTATTCCCGTGAAAATTTATCATAACCAAAATACTACTCTTCTTAAAAATTGTCCAAAAAATTAACACTTTGTATTTGTAGGACCGAAAAATATAAGATTTATGTGGTTCAGGAGGTCTTGGTTGGTGATTGAAGATGAAGATCTTCATCCTTTTTAGTGAGAGAAACTAGAGAGAGGGAGGAGAAGATAAGGATAACTTTATTAAGAAAACACACACTACACTTAACCAAATGCTTCACCTCACCCCTCATGGAGAGTCATGAGGGGTATATATAAGCCCTATCTTTGCCACTTAAACGATACTAGTCCCTAAGGGCAAAGTATACTACGTGTCTAGTCCAATTCACGTAAGTGACGTTATCTTTATAAAAAGCGAGGCTAACAGTATTTTTTTTTAAAATGCATTTGAGTAAGTAAATTTTAGATCCATGTGTTAAAATTCGGATAAAAAAATATAAGCTCATTCCAAGTATTGATACAAATTCAGCCCATCACACCCAATGCCATATCTGTTCGGCCCAATACTAGTATGAGTATCCAGCCCAGTCACAATATTAGGTCCGATCCAATTGAGATAATACACGGGCCCATATCTAAACCCAATCCAAATGTAACCCTAATCAATCCCGTATATAAGACCAAGTAATCACACCACTCCTAACCCTAATGTTAATCATAAACGCCCCCATCTCAGATTAGTCACACACAAACCCTAAATTACTCCACCATCCGCCTATCTTCTAAACTCCTTCAGCAACCCTAATCTGCAAATCCAGTTATCATCACCAAATCCATTCTCTTTTCTAATCCGAATCAAAAAAAAAAATAATAATAATAATAAAAAAAAAAAAAAAAAAAAAAAAAAAAAAAAAAACATATTATCAACACGAACCATTTAGCTGCACCATTGTCTTCAAGAAATGACTTCTTCAAGGTCCATTGGAGTCTCAGGTAGGGTTGATATTAAGTTGTGATTATGATTTGTTGTACATTTAAACGAATCAAATAAATGAAGTAACATAATTGTTATATTCATTTATTTAAATTCGGATAATATCACAAGACATGGATCAGTGATGATTACGTTTTTCGTATGAATGATCATTGAGATCTATTGGCTTTTGTAGCTCACGAACGAAATGAAACTGAGATTAATTCATTTGTTTCGAGTCATGGTTTTGATTGAGGTTAGATTCTGATGTTGTTTAAAAGAGAAGAATGGTTAGGATAGTTTTTGGGGTTTGATGGTTTGGATTTGATGTCGTAGTAGTACTGTTTACAGTTTGGTATAACGGTTTAGTTTAGACTTATGATGAACATAAAAAACTGAAGTCTGGTCTTGTATCATTCATAACGTATCTTGCTTGTGACTGATGATGGGATGATAACACTGAGGTTACAATACGAGATTGGTATTTGGTTTTGTGTCAATGAATCTGGTCTCCTGTCTTCTTCATTATGTTAGTCGTAAGGTTCTTGGTCTAAACCTTATTCGTAAAGCCCTCCTTGTGCGTAAACCTTATGCGTAAAGCCAGTCTTCCTCGTAAGGAACCCTTGTTCGTAAGAACAGTAACCTTACGCGTAAGGCTTACTCGTAAAGATTAAGAGTAACCTTATTCGTAAAAACCTTACGAATTACTTCCAAGTAATTCGTAAACAAAGATGAAGAGTTACTCGTAAAACTAGGGTTTTACGACTTTACGAATTACTTTCCAAGTAATTCGTAAAAAAGTGTTTTTGACTTTTTGACCATTTTTCGGCGATGTTTTCCGACCATTTTCCGTTCAGCATAGTACAAACCTAGAAAACTGCAGAAAAAGTTTCATAGAAAAGACTCGTTTGACCAGATATTCATACATAAAACTCTTGCAATATTTACCCTTTTGACCAGATATGAATACCATTTGACCACAAAATTTGCACAGGCTATTAGTACATAACAAGTCACAAAGATAAGATATCAATAATAGTTACATGACTGGTAAACTGAATATGAAAGTTTTGGACTTTTATGACCATTTGGATACAAATAACTTGTAAAAAACTGTTAAACCCAAAGAAATATGTGAAAGGTTAAGACTTGGTAAAACAGATTTACAAGTCACGATTTTGACAAGAAAACACCATAAAAATAAACCAATATTAAAAAAACCTTGGCTCTGATGCCACTTGTAAGATCGTTATAATGGTTGAAATAGTGATTCGGGAGGTCGGGGAAGATGGAAGAACACCATCTTCATGGTTAGAGATAGAAAGTAAAGAGAGAAGGGAGAAACTAGGTGTTTATTAATAATGAAAGGTAAATTAAATAAAGAGTCTTACCCCTCCATGGAAGTATGAAGGGGTGTTTATAGCCTAGCATATTACAACTATTACAATATTACCTAACTAGTCCATGTTTTTTGGCTAAACAAGATAGATAATGTAATCCCGTAAATGCCATTCCATTTACGTGTTAGGAACGATCCCAACAAATATGGATCCACAGAACGTCATAAAATACTCTTAAGTGTTGGTGAATTTATGCATTGATGATTTGTGTAAACGAGTAACTTGCACATTTTACGTTATGTATTACATGTTACATGTTTGTCATAATTAAAACATAAGATACCGTTTAGATTAAATATCATAATATTTGTACTAACAATCTTCCCCTTTTTGATGATAACAAATTATGTAAACCGTAACACATTGTAAAATGTAAAGCTACTTGTTTACACTTCCTTATCCTCCTTTTGTCGAAGCAAAAAGGTGGGTGCTCTGATGTCTCCACTACAATGCGTGTTTTATCTCCTTTCTCCTCAAAAAGGCGAGCTTGCATCATCCCTCAGAAGTTATATCTCTATCCTTCTAGCTCCTCCTAGCTCATTGCTTCCCTATGATAATTGCATTCCCTTATTTATTGACCCTCGTTGCTAGCGAATTCATGGATCAAATTACTTACTAAGGCTTTTCCTACATCAAGGGTTAGTTCGTGCAACATAATATATAGTAATAAGAGCAATATTATATGGAGTAAAGGCATATAGCAAATATGAGCTATAAGATGCATAGGAGATGATGAGAGCTACAATATATGATGAAGATACAAATAGCAAGACACTATCGGGGAATAATCTAAGCCAATCTAAGATTCTTAGGAGCATGAGTGACAAGGAGATTTATAAGCGTATGTTGGAGAGACTCTATAATCACAAGCAAATATAGATTCTTATAACGAGTGAATGGAATGAAGTGTAACTATTTAGAGATATGTTAAAAACAATCCTAATGTAATCGTTGTTTTAAACGCGCAACGAAAATAATGAAAGAAAAATAACGAGATGAGTTGAATGACAAAAAACGAGTTGTTGTTACTCAAAAATGGTTAATGGCCACAACACGACTGATATCCTTGGTATAAATGTAAAACCAATCACACCAACAATAATAAACAAGAATGAAATTTGTTCATTTGTTGACACACACAATTATGGGAATGACTTCTTCCAAGTTGTCATCGGGAAAGGGAGTTCAAACATTGAATGACATTATCATCTACCAAAGATGATGATTTGGATTTGGATAAAATTTTGTCAATGACTACATTAAGAGATTCCTAAATACTCAAGATTTATTTATTAAGCACTATGTGTGCTTTTCTTGTTTCCGGTGTTATAGGAAAAATGTCTTCGTAAGACTTTAGGTTAAACTTGGTGAGGTAAATGTTGACGTTAAGGATAATTTGTTGAAAAGACATACTCTAGACAAGCTAGATATATGTCATTATCTTTACAAGTCATGTCAAAATATAGACTCAAAAAGAATAAACATGAAAAAAATATGCACCTAGATGTGAGTGAAAGGATTACATATTATGGGTAAGTAAAGGATTGACAGAGGTGTTTTGAGTTATTGTTGGCAACGATGATTTTGATTAAAATATCGTTTACACTGAAAATGATATGAAAAGTGTGTTTCAAACGTGACGAAGATGCACATGTGATCCTATTGTGAGAGAATTTTTCTAACAAAGTTGAGACAATGGAGTTATGTAGTGTTAGTTGGATTATCCTAGACTCCATTAGTTCCTAAAATCCACAAAGTGCGAAAATGTAAGGGATTACATTATCCTATCAATAATAAAATCAAGTTGTGTCTCACAATTGTTGATAATGTCGCAAGTTGCATTATTCCAATTGTGAATGGATGACAAAATTTATATTTCTAGTTATGTGTTAGAGATAATTTCGGTATGTGAAGGACTTTGAGTGATTGTGTACTTATATACTTTGAGTATGATGATCGAAGGTTCTCAAACTAACTATCACTTCCAAGAGTGAAGTATTGTTGAAGGTATGAATGTAATGGTTGAGGTGTAACTTGTGAAGTTTGAGGATGGTTGATATAAGGATTGAATGTTCAAAAACTAATCATCACTATCAAGAGTGAAGTATAGTCATAGGGTTTTGTGCATCATCAATGTATGGGTTGAAGATTCTTAAGCTAACTAAAATTGTCAAAAGTTAAGTTTAGCTATAGAGTTTGAGTGTAAGGTTTTAGGTATGATTTATGAAAGGGTTGAAGGTGCTTGTGATAAGACTCAGTACACAAGAGAGAATCAGTAGTCAAGTAATCACAAAGAGGTTTCAAACACATGATGTGTTTTTCTCTTGATGAGGGGTTTAATAGGCTTGAACCAATTGTGGGGTTGTAGATCCAATTGTCGATTTGTGAATGTGGTTTTTTCAAGCAATGTGTACTCGTATGTTGGAGTGAAATGTGTGTTCTTGAGTATTTGGTATAATATAGTACATGTATGAGTTTGTTTTCCTTTCCCCTTAATCAGTAACTGATAAGGATTTAAAACGTATGCTTTTAGGGGGTCATTTAAGCCCTAAATCGACCACTTTTATATTCGTTACTACTTAATTTCGTTCCTTTTCGCTTTTTAGGTCTCTTGGAAGCAAAATGCTGGAATGATGCACATTTGGACGAAAAGGAGTGAATACATGAAGAAAATGGCAAAGTCAAGATCGAAGCCACTCAAGCTGCTCAAAATGAACCTGACGGCGTCCCAATCCAAGGGCGACGTCGTCCCTATATACAGACTTGATCAAAACATGCACCAGACGGCTCAGTGGAATTTTTGCTCGTACAACCTGACGGCATCAGGCTTTGAAGAAGAAGGGTGTCACTCAGACTTTTCATCTCAGACGGCCCAGATCCAGAACCAAGACGACATCCCAACTAAATACTGACGGCGTCACAACTCAAAGGTGACGCCGTCCCATCGATGACTTGGCCAAGACAAAACCCTAATGACGGCGAGCTGATGGCATCCTGATAAGGATTTAAAACGTACACTTTTAAGGGGTCATTTAAGCCCTTAATCGACCACTTTTATATCCATTACTGCTTAATTTCGTTCTGTAACACCCCAACCCAACAAGGGTCAAGAGTCACATTATGGTGGCATATCAGAACATACATAAATAAATGCAAGCCGAAGTCTTAAATAAATATCAAAGGAAAAATAAGTCAACACGACTTGATCGATACATAAGTTCCAAAAGATAACCAAAAGAAAGGAAACATAAAAAGCCTAAGTCTCAAATAATAGCAATAACAATCAAAATCTAAAATGACTAGGGTAAGTCTACACTCTGCTCCTACTCTCCAACCCAAAGATAACCCCAGCTTCGCTTGAATAACCTGCCGCGGAGAAAAGAAATGCGGCTGAGCTAAAAAGCCCAGTGAACAGATATAGCAATGCAAAACATAAATATAAAAGTGGATTTCATTTGGAGAAATAATAGGAAAGCATATTTAGGCATAAATTTGTAGTAAGTGGAACATGTGTATAGGCTAAGTAACAGGAATCTATGCAGTCGTCTGCATAAACAGAATCAAAATAAACTTGGCTCATATCATAACATCATCATTAATTTTTATAACCAGTGGAGTGATCAGCTCCCAAGTATGTGAAAGGCGTGTATTGCACACAGCACCAGTCACCAAACATATCAGATACAGATACAGATACAAATCAAATCTAGGATACATCCATACGCCCCTTCAAATAAATCATAATCATAGTGGCCATAATATATATAATAAAAAGGGACGGGATGGAACATCACTCGACCACCCTGGAGTCATACCATTGGTGCATCAATGATAAGGACATGGAACCCCCATGACTAGTGATACAGATACGAAATACATAATAAGAGCCATTATAGTTACACCAAGGGTTCATAGGTTCAAATCTAAGGTTCAAATAACAAAGTGGAAACACTAAGGGTTCATAATAAGAGCCATTATAGTGGGGAGGGGTATCAAAATTGAAACACCAAAAATTATGGGAATAGATGGAAAGACTTGCAATTTTTAAGGCCAATCACGAACCTAGACATGAATCACGATTTGATACATTGTGCACCTCTAAAATTTTCAGCTAGGGATAAAGGGGAAAAACGTGTGACAAAATAAATGTGTAGAAATTATTCTAGTGTAAGTTTTATATTTTTATTACTTTTATTTGTTCAAATGTTAACGATTTAAATACTTAGGTTATAATCGTATTGCAATGTTTTAATAATTAAACATCTTTTATAGGTTCGAGATTAAAGGGTATTTTGGGTATTTTAACATGTTCAAAAATATGAGTTTTACACGTTCCTTTTCAGTTTTTAGGTCTCTTGGAAGCAAAATGCTAGAATGATGCACATTTGGACGAAAAGGAGTGAAAACATGAAAAAAATGGCAAAGTCAAGATCGAAGCCACTCAAGCTGCTAAAACTAGACCTGACGGCGTCCCAATCATAGGGCGACGCCGTCCCTCTATACAGATTTGATAAAAACATGCACCAGACGGCTAAGTTGAATTTTTGCTCATACAACCTGACGGCGTCAGGCTTTGAAGAAGAAGGGAGTCACTCAGACTTTTCATCTCAGATGGCCCAGATCCAGAACCAAGACGATGACCCATATGAAGACTGACGACGTCACAACTCTAAGGTGACGCCGTCAGATCGATAACTTGGCCAAGACGAAAACTCTAATGACGGCGATCTGACGGCGTCCCACCTATAAGGCGACGCCATCGCAAGTGTAAATCTATATATAGAATTCGATTTTTGTGCATTTAAAAAGGTAGACTTTTGGAATAAAAACCCTAAACGTTTGTAGTCCGACTTGGACAGTATCTTAAGGTCCCAAACCCTATTTTACACATCAAGATAAGTGTTTTAATCCAATAGTATCATTATGTCTTCCATTGATTGTGTGTATGCTTGCTTGTTTAACATGTCTAGCTAAATTTCTTGTGTGTTTGCTTAGATCTATGAAACCTAGTCATTAATTATTGTTATGTTGTCTCTTATCTTAATTGTAATTGGCTTAGGAGTGCAACTAGGCTATCGTTGTGTTTAATGCTTGAATAATCTTTGTGAAAGTTAGTTTATGAATAATCTAGCGGATTTCGTAGGCTAAACCCAAAGGTAACCTCAAAGAGTTAGGGCATATGCACACCCTACGACTTTAGGAAGCACAACGCGTTAAGAATAAGGACGTGACAATTCAACCATCAATAAAAGATAACTAGGAAGTAATAGTATCTAGGTAAACACATTTTTAATCATCATATGAGCACACATCAAATAGACATAAGACTACCCGTAGAATTACATAATTAAAATAGTAGAAGTACCGCCCCCAAACAAATTGCCCCGAGATTTTACCCTTAGCTTTCTAAAAAACCAATAAAAGACTAAAAAAGAAAAAAAAAAAAAAAAAAAAAAATCATCATTCTCAACCCCCACCTTAGCGTAATACATTTCTTGCTAGCATTCCTATTCCCCTATAGAATGATATCAATCTCCGAGGCTTACCCAATACTACACTACAACGATTAGGTTCACTGCCTAGGGTGTTGAAAAACTTGCTCGACGAAAAGGAAGTTTCTTTGACCCCGTACGCGCATCAAATTTTTGGCGCCGTTGCCGGGGAATAGAATAGCTAGTTTGATTTCTATCTCGTTTAGGTCCACTCGCTTGATTCCTATCAAGTGAGCTTTTTTCTCTTTTCATTAGCTTCTTTGTAGTCTATCCCCCTTCTTTGTGTTTGTGTTCATAAAACCCTTTTCATTTGTCGCTATGGCAAGTGAAGTTGCATTTGAATCATTAACAAGTGAGGAACAATTGAATTTCACAGATAGGATGGCTTTTTATTGTTCTAATGGATTTGTGAGTGATCTTAGAGATATCCAAAAGGAGACAGGTGTAAGGTTAGATGGATTTGATAAATTTTGTGCTTGTGTGGCTTCTATTCAACAATCATTGTTAGGGTCAACTCCTTTTAGTGAGACCCTCTGGAAAAAAATTTAGAAAAGCTTCCTAAGTATAAACCATTAGTTGAATGAAATCATAGGCTTGTCTACATCGCAACTTGAGGAAATAGATAAGGAGGATTTATCCAACCTTAGGCACCATGAACCAAAATACCTAGATTTTAAGAACATGGACCGAAATCCGAACAAGATTGTGAGATGGTTAGAGTTGATATACTAAGTTGCATGCATGGGATAGATTTCAAAAAAACATATGACAAGTATGAAGAATCCATTAGGCAAATAGAACATAGTAATCAAGTTTTTGAGAACGACTCTTATGAATCTGACCAAGAATTTGAAATGGCTAAAAAAGGATTTGAGATGCTTAGGAGTGTATTTGGGTTAGATCATACTAAAACACATGATGAACATATAGGAGATCTAGATATAATGGAAAATAAGGTGGAAACTCTAAGCTCACAATCCTTACCATCACTTAAGGAACAGACACCGCCTATAACTTACTTGGAAGAAGTAGAAGAGACTATAGGAACCCCGATTGATATAGAACCTTTGGACCAAACACCACTAGAGAATGTAGGTTTATATGCTTGTTGTCATGACCTCTCTCTTAGTTCTAAGGAAGTTCCTAGTTTTGATGAACCGGAGCCTCAACCGAAACCCTTACCCAATTTTCCGTCTTTAGATCTGAATCTAGGAATTGAATTATGCCCCAATCCACCCATCAAAATAAATAGTCCGGTAGTTGCGTGATAAAGGCAGTAGACTCTAATCCATGTAGAGGGGAAGATAATATAGGAGTAACCCCTGACCTTACACACTTACATCACCCATTCATGGTTGATAACAAGAAACATTATGGGTTTAAACTGGGTTTTTGATAAGGATTTAATACGTACACTTTTAAGGGGTCATTTAAGCCCTAAATCGCCCACTTTTATATCCGTTAATGCTTAATTTCGTTCTTTTTCACTTTTTAGGTCTCTTGGAAGCAAAATGCTAGAATGAGGCATATTTGGACGAAAAGGAGTGAATATATGAAGAAAATGGCTAAATCAAGATCGAAGACACTCAAGCTGCTGAATTTGAAGTTGACGGCGTCCCAATCAAAGGGAGACGCCGTCCCTCTATATGTAATTAAATTTGTGACGGCTCAGTAGACTTTTTGCTAAAATACACCTGACGGCGTCAGGCTTTGAAGAGGAAGGGCGTCACGAAGACTTTTCATCCCAGACGGCCTAGATCTAGAATCAGACGACGTCACTACTGAAGCTCGACGGCGTCACAACTATAATGTAACGCCGTCCCAACTATTACTTGGCCAAGACAAAACCCTAATGACGGCGATCTGACGGCGTCCCACCTATAAGGCGACGACGTCGTCGCGAATGTAAAACTATATATAGAAATCGAATTTTTAGAATTTTATGAGGTAGACTTGTGGAGTAAAAACCTAAAACGATTGTAGTCCGGTTTGGACAGTATCTTAGGGTTCTCATACCCTATTTTACATCAAGATAAGTGTTTTACTTCATTGATTTCATTATGTCTTCGATTGTATGTGTGTATGCTTGCGTGTTTAACATGTCCGGCTAAATTTCTTGTGTGTTTGCTTAGATCTATGAAACCTAGTTATTAATTATTGATTGGTTGTCTCTTATCTTAATTGTAATTGGCTTAGGAGTGCAATAAGACCATCGTTGTGTTTAAATGCTTGAGTAATCTTTTTGAACCTTAGTTTATGAGTCACTTAGCGGATTTGTAGGCTAAACATCCAAAGATAACCTTAGAGTTAGTTTATGATTGACCTAGAGATTTCGTAGGCAATAACCTTAAGGTAGTCTCAAAGAGTTAGGGAGAAAAGCATACCCTACGACCTTAGAAAACACAACGCGTTAAGAATAAGGACGTGACAATTCAACCACAAATAAAAGATAACTAGGGAGTAATAGTATCTAGTTAGACACATTTTTTAATCATCAAATAGACATAAGACTACCCATATTTTAGATAATTAGATAGTAGAAGTAATCGGTAGAAGTACCAAACCCCCAAATCAAAACCCCAAGATTTTATCCTTAGCTTTCTAAAAAAATATAAAAAAGATAAAAAATAATTTATCTAAACCTCAACCTTAGCGTAGTACACTTCTCACTAGCATTCCTATTCCCCTAGAGAACGATATCAATACTCGAGGCTTACCCAATACTACACTACAACGATTAGGTTCACTGCCTAGGGTGTTGAAAAACTTGCTCGACGAAAAGGAAGTTCCTTTGACCCCCGAACACGTTGTATGCACATCAAGTTTTTGGCGCCACTGCCCGGGAATAGAATAGCTAGTTAGATTTTTATCTCGTTTAGGTTCCCTTGCTTGATTCCTATCAAGTAAGCTTTTTTCTCATTTTTAGCTTCCTCGTAGTCTATACCCCTTCTTCGTGACTTTGTTAGTAACCCCATCACTTTTCATCATGGAAGGTGATAACCCACCAAACAACAACCTACCATCAAACAAATACCCACCACTCGATCCAACTTTTGCCAACCAACTTCGAGCTCATATTGTTAGTGAAATTGGAGAACTTAAGAAATTGAATAGGATAATTGAAAGTGCACTTGAAAAAGCCCTTGAGGAATCCACTAGTACTTTAGATAGTGATTCAACCATAAGCGATGACTCGGAGGATGAAGTAGAAGAAGGAGATTATAAGGTATTGGAAATTATGAAGGGTAGTAAGGAGGAGGAGGAACTTAGGGAGTATTTCGATTCATACCCTAACGTGAAGGAAACCGCCTATCACTATAACGTAGTCAACTTCCCGCGACCACCTTTCAAGCCATGCATAAAAAGAGGTGACCCTAAAAACATTAAGATACCGTGCATGATTGGGTACTCATATAGGGATCACACTTACATAGACCATAAGGCACCCATGAACATAATGTCTAGGCTCTATTATAATTGGATCATGAGCGAAAAAGTTAGGACCTATGAGGGACCCCTTTTATCCTAGGAAAGTAAGTAACTATGTTGGGATGGTTAGAGGATTGCATGTCTTCATAGGTAATTTCACATATAGGTGTGATTTCATGATCTTGGAAAATGTTAAGGGCATCATTGATGGATTTTTAGGAGATGTGATAATTGGGAGACCATTTATTGAGGAATCTGTGATGGTTTATGATTAAGAGGAAGTAATAGCCAAGTTCTCAAATGGGACCGAATGTGTTAAATATATAATGCCCTACAAAAATAAGAAGTTTGAGGGTATTGATGATTTAGATGTAGACAACATTTTGGCTTTTTAAGTAGATTGGGAGATCAAGGTTTACTACACCACTTGTCTAGAGTTAGGCCCTAAATATATTCTTGATGAAAGAAGAGTTAAGGAGATCGAATGGGCATCTAAGATAAGATGAAAGTAGGAGCACGACTTCGATTCTAGCTACAAGACTCATAATTAAAGAAAAGCGCTTCGTTGGGAGGCAACCCATGCTTAATTGTTTGCTTGTTTGTGTGTCATATATCTTTTCATTGTTGTTTGTTCTCATGTTTGAATTTGTGAAAATGCTTTATTTTGTCTTTAACCTCGTCTTAATTACATATAGAGGTATTTTACAAAAAGGATAAGTGTAGGGAGGATTACATACGTTTTCAAAAGAATGTGAACATGAGAACTACGATTATTGAAATTGATATATATGTTTGTTTGTTAGAGTCAAATGCTTGTATCGAGTCATAATAGATGTTTTGCAGGAATTTTTTCAGATTTTAAAGGTGTAATATTTCCAGAATTTTTCCAGAAAAATGCAGCAGACCAGTTTCTGTCAGGATAACCTGACGGCTTCAGGATTAGAACCTGACGACGTAAGGAGGAGCAGAAACAGCTTATAAAAAATTTCTCGTTTTCTGTGCTAATTATAATTTTTTGGAAATTCTCAGGTCTTAATTTTCCAGAACATCTGCAAACATCCATTCCACAATCATTATATCTTAGTGTAGTTGAGTCATATATAATTTTACCGCTGATTTTACGCGAAGGTTTCATCTATTTTCTTAAAGTGTGCAGGTTATATTTGGCAAGAAGAAGAAAACATAACATTGGATGGAGCTTATCACGTATGCATTCTTCTTGGGAGAGAATTTAACCGCAACTTCACATGGATCCTACCGAGCTAATCAGGGGAGTACTAGTTTCTTTCTCTTTTAATTACCTTCCGTTATCATAACTTTTATACTTTCAGGGAACATTGGGGACAATGTTTAGTTTAAGTGTAGGGAGGGAAAATAAAACGGGAACTTTGAAACTATGCTTATCCTTGAATATTTGTCTTGTCCTATTTCATTTGTGTAATAAGCTATGAGAAATATTTGTTAGGGCAATTTTAGCACCAAATTTAAAATTTTTCATGACATGTACGGGTGGGACTTTAGTCTTAATAAAGCGTCTCATGAATAGGAGTTATAAGACTAGCACAAAAAACCGTTTACCACTCAAATTCCACCCCAAAAATGTGAGGTTCGCCCCTAGATCTATAGGAATTAAAGCATTCACCTTTAATGCTTTGAGAGTGTACCGGTAGTATAATAGATTCTAGAACTTGTTTTGTGATGCATTCCTAGATCGCTAGGTCGACTACACTTGTGTAGTTAGGAATAACTAAATGATAAGAGGCATTCGGATAACCCTTGTTTGATACCCGTATTATAATTACTTCTTCCACATCGGTTGAGTAATTACCCCACACCCTTGCGATGTACTCATCTTTAGTACACGATACCCCTAGTTAACCCCTCAGAGCCTATCATTTTCGCGGTTCTCGTGATGTTTCGGTTTTCTGGAATATCAATGAAGAGCATTGTTTACGATACACTGCCAAATGTACACCCAAATCGCCTTAGCCTACCTTGTATGCACTCACCTTTAGTGCATTATTGTTATCATACTAAACCCTTAGTTCAATTATCTAGTTACTTGCATGGTTGCTAAGTCGAGTCATATCTTTTGTACACAGTTTTGGGACGATTGGGACTCATGGGTAAAGTAAAATTTTATGGAGTGATGGGAAAGAACGTTAAATTCAAATTCCCTTTATTTACGTAATAAAGTACTCCAAGTGTTTTGATCTTTTCAATTCGGGTCAAATTAGTGATAGAGTAATAAAAACAAGTGTAGGGATGCTCCTATAAATTCTTTATATTTTGATGTTATCGTAGAGGACGGTTGAGTAAAAGTGTATGCAAAAAAAATAATAATAATAATAAAATAAAATAAAATAAAAATCGATAGATTGATTTAAAAAAAAGAGTTTTAAAAAAAATAAATAAAATACATACGGGCTACCATCCTACATCTATCTTTATATTAATGTTTGTTTGTTTAAAGTTATCTAGAGTTTAGTGAGTCGAGTCCTGGCTTAGCAACGCCATTCTTTTCATGCTTGTAACATAAGATTTTTGACTTGCCACCACTAAATCGCCTATCCAACCAAATCCTTTGTTTCCCTACCGTAAGCCTAACGTTACAACCCTTTAAAAGACCTCTTTGATAGTTGTTCCTAGGTGCTTATGCCAAAGCGGTGGAGGTTTGATCTAGTCTCAAGCCTATGGTAATCTATGTACTATGACCGGTTAATGAGTGTTTATCTTCCATTTTCATTTACTATATTTCATATACACCCGAGAGATGAGAGAATCCAAACACCCCTTATGAGGTGCTAGTATATAATTTTCGTTCTTGTTATGAAATTTGCGTTGCTTTTACTTGTTGTGAATTATGTTAAACCAATGCTTCATGCCCCATAACTTATAAATTGATTTTCCAAAAGCACATTTGCTTGAGGACAAGCAAATACAAAGTGTAGGGATATTTGATAAGGATTTAAAACGTACACTTTTAAGGGGTCATTTTAAGCCCTTAATCGCCCACTTTTATATCATTTTAAGACGTGACAATTCAACCACCAATAAAAGATAACTAAGGAGTAATAGTATCTAGGTAGACACATTTTTAATCATCATATGAGCACACATCAATAGACATAAGACTACCCGTAGTTTAGATAATTAGATAGTAGAAGCAATCGGTAGAAGTACCAAACCCCCAAATCAAAACCCCGAGATTTTATCCTTAACTTTCTAAAAAAATATAAAAAAGATAAAAAATCATCTTCCTCAACCTCAACCTTAGCGTAGTACACTTCTCACTATCATTCCTATTCCCCTAGACAACGATATCAATACCCGAGGCTTACCTAATACTACACTACAACGATTAGGTTCACTGCCTAGGGTATCGAAAAACTTGCTCGACAAAAAGGAAGTTCCTTTGACCCCGAACGCGTTGTACGCGCATCAGTTTATTAGGTCAAGATGGATCCTTAACTAAGAATCTTTTGAAGTTGATAGAAGATGATCCATTTCTAGGAGAAAGATTTGATTCACCCGCTACAACAATTGAATTAGGTAAGGCTAGTATGATAGGAGCACACCCCTTTGAGCATAAGTATCACCCATCACCCTCTCCTCACGTAGTAAATTTTCACCCTAAGGGTGTGTATCGCTACTATCACCCGCACTTAAGCTTAAGTGTAGGAAAAACTTCCCCTTTATCTGTTAAATAAGGGTAGAGTCAAGCTCGTGACTCGAACAAAAACAAGCGCTTCTTGTGAGGCAACCTATGTGTATTTGTTTTTCATCTTTATTTGTGTGTTTATATATCTTTTTCATTATTGTTTATTCTCATGTTAAACTTTGTAAAAATGCTTTATTTTATTTTTAACCTTGTCTTAATTACATATAAAGGTATTTTACAAAAAGATAAGTGTAGGGAAGATCAAATATGTTTTTAAGAACATGAACATGAGATTAACGATAATTGAAATTGATATATTTGTGTGATTGTTAGAGTCAAATGCTTGTATCGAGTCATAATAGATGTTTTGCAGGAATTTTTCCAGGTTTTTATGATGTAATTTTTCTAGAATTATTTCAGAAAAACGTAGCAGACCACTTTCTGTCAGGACAACCTGACGGTGTCAGGATTAAAGCCTGACGACGTCAGGCTATACAGAAACAGTTTATCATTCTTTCGTTTTCTATGCTACTTAAAAAATTTAGGAAATTCTCATGTCTTAATTTTCTAGAAAAAAACTGCAAATATCCATTCCACAAGCATTATATCTTATTTAAGTCTGGAATTACATCTTGTTGTGATTTTTCTATGTTCAGTTTGATGCTTTGGGTTGTCGTTTTCTTATGAGTGTGCAGGTTACTTTGAACAAGAAGAAGAAACACATTGGATGAAGCTTATTACTTATGCGTTCTTCTTGGAAGAGGATTTAATCGCAACTTCATACATATCCTACCGAGCTAATCAGGGGAGTACTAGTTTCTTTTTCTTTCACTTACCTTCCTTTATCATAACTTGATACTATCAGGGAACATTAGGGACAATGTTCAGTTTAAGTGTAGGGAGGGAGAATAAAACGGGAACTTAGAAACTATTCTTATTCTTGATTATTTGTCTTGTCCTTGGTCATTTGTGTAATAAACTATGAGAAATATTTGTTAGGGTAATTTAAACACCAAATTTAAAATTTTTTATGACATGTACGAGCTAAAACTTTAGTCTTAATAAAGCGTCTCATGGATAGGAGTTATATGACTAGCACAAAAAACCGTTTACCACTCAAATTCCACCCCAAAAATGTGAGGTTCACCCCTAGATCTTTAGGAATAGAAGCATTCACCTTTAATGCTTAGGGAGTGTACCGGTAGTATAATAGATTCTAGAACTTGTTTTGTGATGCATTCCGAGATCGCTAAAGAGACTACACTTGTGTAGTTAGGAATAACTAAATGATAAAAGGCATTAGGATAACCCTTGTTTTGAAACTTGTATTATAATTACTTCTTCCACATCGGTTGAGTAATTACCCCACACCCTTGTGATGTACTCATCTTTAGTACACGATATCCCTAGTTAACCCCTCAGAGCCTATCCTTATTGCGGTTCTCGTGATGTTTTGATTTTCCGGAATATCAATGAAGAACATTGTTTACAATCCACCCCCAAATGTACACCCAAATCGCCTTAACCTACCTTGTATGCACTCACCTTTAGTGCATTATTGTTATCATTACTAAACCCTTAGTTCAATTATCTAGTTACTTGCATGGTTGCTAAGTCGAGTCATATCTTTTGTACACAGTTTTGGGATAATTGGGACTCATGGGTAAAAGTAATATTTTTATGGAGTAACGGGAAGGAACGTTAAATTCAAATTCCCTCTGTCTATGTAATTAAATACTTCAAGTGTTTTGATCTTTTCAAATCGGGTCAATTATTGTTAGAGAAATAAAAACTCAAGTGTAGGGATGCTCCTATAAATCCCTTATATTTTGATGTTATCGTAGAGGATGGTAGAGTAAAAATTTATGCACAAAAGAAAATCGAAAAAAAAAGAAAATAAAAAAAATGAAGAAAAACATACGGGCTACCATCCTACATCTATCTTTATGTTTATGTCTTTAAATTTATGTATGTTTGTTTCAAGTTATCTATAGTTTAGTGAGTCGAGTCTTGGCTTAGCAACGCCATGCTTTTCATGCTTGTAACATAAGATTTTTGACTTGCCACCACTAAATCGCCTATCCAACAAAACCCTTTGTTTCCCTACCGTAAGCCTAACGTTAGAACCCTTGAAAAGACCTTTTAGATAGGTGTTGCTAGGTGCTTACACCAAAGCGGTGGAGGTTTGATCTAGTCTCTAGCCTATGGTAATCTATGTACTATGCCAGGTAATGAGTGTTTATCTTCCATTTCCATTTACTATATTTCATATAAACCCGAGATATGAGAGAATCTAAACACCCCTTGTGAGGTGCTAGTATATAATTTCCGTGCTTGTTATGACTATTGCGGTGCTTTTACTTGTTGTGGAATTATTGTAAACCTATGCTTCATGCCCCCTAACTTATAAATTGATTAGCCAAAAGCACATTTGCTAGAGGACAAGCAAATACCAAGTGTAGGGATATTTGATAAGGATTTAAAACTTACACTTTTAAGGGGTCATTTAAACCCTTAATCGACCACTTTTATATCCGTTACTGCTTAATTTCTTTCCTTTTCAATTTTTAGGTCTCTTGGAAGCAAAATGCTGGAATGATGCACATTTGGACGAAAAGGAGTGAAAACATGAAGAAAATGGCAAAGTCAAGATCAAAGCCACTCAAGCTGCTAAAACTGAACCTGACGACGTCCCAATCATAGGGCGACGCCGTCCCTCTATACAGATTTGCTAAAAACATGCACTAGATGGCTCAGTAGAATTTTTGCTCATACAACCTGACGGCGTCAGGCTTTGAAGAAGAAGGGCATCACTCAGACTTTTCATCTCAGACGGCCCAGATCCAGAACCAAGACGACGTCCCATATGAAGACTGATGGTGTCACAACTCTAAGGTGATGTCGTCCCATCTATAACTTGGCCAAGACGAAAACCCTAATGACGGCGATCTGACGGCGTCCCATCTATAAGGCGACGCCATCGCAAGTGTAAATCTATATATAGAATTCGATTTTTCTGCATTTAAAAAGGTAGACTTTTGGAGTAAAAACCCTAAACATTTGTAGTCCGAATTGGACAGTATCTTAGGGTCCCAAACCCTATTTTACACATCAAGATAAGTGTTTTAATCCAATAGTATCATTATGTCTTCCATTGATTGTGTGTATGCTTGCTTGTTTAACATGTCTAGCTAAATTTCTTGTGTGTTTGCTTAGATCTATGAAACCTAGTCATTAATTATTGTTAGGTTGTCTCTTATCTTAATTGTAATTGGCTTAGGAGTGCAACTAGGCTATCGTTGTGTTTAATGCTTGAATAATCTTTGCGAAAGTTAGTTTATGAATAATCTAGCGGATTTCGTAGGCTAAACCCAAAGGTAACCTCAAAGAGTTAGGGCATATGCACACCCTACGAATTTAGGAAGCACAACGCGTTAAGAATAAGGACGTGACAATTCAACCATCAATAAAAGATAACTAGGGAGTAATAGTATCTAGGTAAACACATTTTTAATCATCATACGAGCACACATCGAATAGACATAAGACTACTCGTAGAATTAGATAATTAGAATAGTAGAAGTAATCGGTAGAAGTACCACCCCCAAAACAATTGCCCCGAGATTTTACCCTTAGCTTTCTAAAAAACCAATAAAAGATAAAAAAAAAAGAATCATTCTCAACCCCCACCTTAGCGTAATACATTTCTTGCTAGCATTCCTATTCCCCTAGATAACGATATCAATCCCTGAGGCTTACCTAATACTACACTACAACGATTAGGTTCACTGCCTAGGGTGTTGAAAAACTTGCTCAACGAAAAGGAAGTTCCTTTTACCCCGAACGCGCTTCATACGCGCATCACATCCCACCTATAAGGTGACGTCGTTGCAAGTGTAAATCTATATATAGAATTTGATTTTTCTGCATTTAAGGAGGTAGATTAAAAACCCTAAACATTGTAGCCCGACTTGGACAATATCTTAGGATCCCAAACCCTATTTTACACATCAAGATAAGTGTTTTAATCCAAAGTATCATTATGTCTTCAATTGATTGTGTGTATGCTTGCTTGTTTACCATGTCTAGCTAAATTTCTTGTGTGTTTGCTTAGATCTATTAAATCTAGTTATTAATTATTGTTAGGTTATTTCTTATCTTAATTGAATTTGGCTTAGGAGTGCAACTAGGCTATCGTTGTGTTTAATGCTTGAATATTCTTTGTGAAAGTGAGGCTTATGAATGAAATAGTTTAAGGACTTGCGGATTTCGTAGGCTAAACACAAAGGTAACCTCAAAGAGTTAGGGCATACGCATTCCCTACGACCTTAGGAATACAACGCGTTAAGATAAGGTGTGACAATTCAACCGACCAATAAAAGATAACTAGGGAGTAATAGTATCTAGGTAAACACATTTTTAATCATCATACGAGCACACATCAAATAGACATAGCTACCCGTAGTATTAGATAATTAGATAGTAGAAGTAATCGGTAGAAGTACCACCCCTAAACCAATTGCCCCAAGATTTTACCTTAGCTTTATAAAAAACCTATAAAAAGATAAAAATGAATCATCCTCAACCCCCACCTTTTCATCATACATCTCTTGCTAGCATTCCTATTCCCCTAGAGAACGATATCAATCCCCGAGGCTTACCCAATACTGTTGAGGTTATGATACATGATATATAAAAATAATAACATGTAGACATCACAGAGTACACAGTGGAAGACTTAGAACATAACAGTAATAACTAACTGAAATTAATGCGTAACATACCTCTTGCAATTTGGTTAGATCTCTTGAACAAAGAAGATGAAGTGGTTTAAAGAGTTGTCCCTTACCGTTTTACAACTCAAACCAATTGGTGTAAGAATAATGTCTTACCACCACAGTTCTGTACACACGAATTAACCACGAATCAAAGCGATTGCTAGATCTAACACAAGCCCTTGTTTTATGAAGAAAAAAAACCAAAACACCCTTGGTGAGGGGATTCGGCCGAACAAAGCAAAAGAGGGAGAGAGGAAGATCTAGGGTTAATTCAATGCACAAAAGTTAACCTTAAACCTTTAACCTAGACCTTGTATATATAGTGGTAGAATAAGTTGTAGAAAAAGTTAGGGTTTGGGATTGGGGAAGCCCCATTTGGCCGACCACCTTAGAGGAAGAAAAGGGGAACCCGAATCTTTTCCATTTTTAAGTTATTCACCATATATTCTCTCCTTTTTACATTTAACGGTCGTTAGTCATTTTCGTTAAATACTTAACGATCGTTAGTCGGGTTTTGTGTAATAATTAATCGTAATCATTAACATTAATTATAACTTTAATTCTCATTCGCTAATGTGTGCAATCCCGTGGTCACGAGTTCGAATCCGGACATGCACGGTTTTATAAATATATACATATTTCAACAGCTCCCACTTGGATATGTTTACAAAACGTGTAATGACATTGGTTAGCGTCTAGCAACACGCCAATGCCCCCGATGCAACTCGTGTATAGTTTTCTGGAGAAAAACCGCTTTGATGATTCATCATCATATTCATCCTTTTGTTTCTAATACCATGTTAATAAGAATATGGATCTCACTCATTTCTTATTAACTATTATGTTTCTCATTTTATATGATTGATCAAGATTACCAATTCTTATGAACATATTCCAGAAGACCTTGGGCATGGCCATGCAAACATCTTGACAACCCTACGAGGGGCCCAGCAGTATTATACTTCAAAATAAATTTGAAGGAAACAAATCTCATTTTGACTACAAGCATAATTCATAAATTTTGCAACACTTCTAAAAACAACCCTTATAACTACCAGTTATGTATAGCGTTAGATTGCTTCACAGAAATGCACTACATCCATGACAGTTCTCTGGTATCTCAAGTCAGAGGATAAATATTCATGATTTACTTAATGACTAAGATCCATAAAGTACCATCATGTGGGTGGGATAAGTCCTATACTCAATCCATTGAATATCATCTGAAATTAGTCATGCTACGCATCAATAAACTTTCAAGTATATTCTAACTAATACTCAGATTTGTATTAATTCAATATCATTCCCATGTTATTGATCGACAACGGACTATATAGAATAACTTAAGTTATTCAAGGACTTAAACATGCAAATATATGATAACATCATAATAAATGAATAATAAACATAACAAAATACTTTATTTCATTTGAATAATAATGTTTACAATTTTCTTTATCCAAATACTAAATAGATCAATGCATGATAATTCTTAGTTAATGAATTTTGCCTCAAGTCATGATAATCATACTTGTTGACAGGTCATAATTTCAACTAACTTTGATCTATAGGAATTTTGAGAATACTTATTTCAAGAATTCAATAAGTGAATTTCTTGTATGTGTTTACACATATCTTGATATTGTCATAACATTCCATAAGGTGCGTGACAACCTGAACCACCCTTTTATGACAATCATCTTTCAAAACTTTAAAGTTTAAAGTATTCTTCATTCTTTAATGTATAATGCAACTATGCTCTTAATTGAGCATAACTAGTCAACATGGTCATCATCAAGGATACCATGAGTAGAATTGAGTGTCATCTCAATTATACTAGCATCATTTTGTACAACCAACAATATGCTTTTTAACATCCGTAAACTTTGAACAGTTATAGTGCAATGTTGGTGCCTACCAAAACTCAATTTTGTTGGCAATGACAATTATGAAACAATAGCCATATTTTCATCCATAGAATCTAGGAGCATCTCCAGACTGTGGAATGTGATTCTAAATCCAAACATATTCTTTTTAAAATATTTATTACACTACCAACTTTCAATGTTGTCAAATCATCTTGTAATCAAGCATGACACAACAATCTTACAACATGATGTACATGATGAATCTTCAAGTTAGACTTTAAGATCTCATTATATATCTATCATGTTCTATTAGACTCATTTATTTACCGCATATGTTTATAGTAATAAACATATATTCCAAGGTAGTATGTCTTATTTTCAAATCTTACAAACGAAGTTTCATTCCCAGCTAAAACTTAATTTAGGTGGAATGTAGTTGCCCATACAACATATAAGATTTAAGAAAATAAAAATAATACTCCCACTAGCTTTCAGGAATACTTATGAGCTATCTTATTTTAATTATTAAATCAAACATGGATTTAATATTAAACATAAGAATCATCTCCTAGATGCATGCATATATCCATTCATGGATTCTTGCAGTCTGTACATATTCAAAGATTATTTGAATTCATAAAAATTCCTTTGCATTACTTATCGTCCTCGCAAAAGTAATTCCAGAACAAAGAGTTTTGATATTCATTGTCAAAATGTCATATCAATGAAACTAAGTATGACAATTATAATCTTCATAATTCTATTTAATGTATCTAGGAAAGAATATTCAATCATAGTTAATTGCTTAAGTATGATTAATATTATTATCACTAGACATACATTAACTACGTGTACAATATTGTCCATATGATTTCTACACAAAGATTTAAACCACTAGGGTCTTCATCCTTTGAAGAAAATCATCTTCATTAAGATAAACCAAGTTTCTAAAGTTGATTATCTTTATGGACAACATCTCTACATTCATAGTATGATTGATTTACCATAATTCAACATTTGGTAAATTCATCATTATGATTAACATGCTTACCATGATCCTGTAAGTCATATCCCTCAGCATATTAAATGTCTGAGATATCCTTACGGATCTATGAATGACAATTCCATCATATTGAGGTCTATCATTTACATGTTTAGCCTCATCATGATATTTATTAGTGTATTTTAGAAGATTATGTATTTTATAATTTAATCTTTCAAGATCTAAACAAAACTCCCACTTGCCTTTAACAATTTAAAGATTACCTTTAAATAGTTTAGCAAGTAGAGCAACAATACATTGTTCTCTTTTGGGATATTACAAAACACATTGACAGTTCCTGACATTAGTTTGTTACAACTCACTTTACAAGTAGTTTAACAAATTCAGAACTTTATTATAAGACTTCATGTGATTCATCACATTCCATAAAAAAATGGTGTCTTATTAATCTTCTAGGTTGGAGTCTTATTGAGTATATTTAATCTATACTTAATCTACTAACCTTGATAACTTTTGGAAGAAACTATAGTTATCTTGAATCAAACAATGCCAATAGATTTTGATTCTTCTAACTGAACATACCATAAAACTATGGTATTTCCTTAGAATTAATATTGTAAGATAATCTAACAATATTTAAGATAACCATCTACTCTTTGGCTATTTACCAACCAAGTAAAACTTAATGGTATAATAGAATTACCAAGCCAATTGCATGTATTATAACATAAATACTTTTTGACTAAGTCAAAAGACATAACAGTTATAATCCCACTATACGTTATAAGTCATTGATCAACTCATTGACTTCATGCATATGTCTTAAAACATAGCAAGTTAACGTCTTACTTTATATTATAAGTCTTGTATTAAAACACTTCATGTTTGCGACTTTACAAAGAAGTCATAAACATGTATAATTAAAGTAATTATAAACACCACCTCGGGTTTAAATTAATAATTTCAAGTTAATATTTACTACATATATTTAAGTCATTCAACGAATACTTAAAATCAAAGTAGTATTATATTACGTCATTTAATTATGTCATTCCATGAAATGTTCAACGTAAGAAACTGCAAAATCATCCATGCTCGTTCTCACGACACGTAGATATTTTACCTTGGGCTACAATCTAGTTCACGTTCTCACGTAACATAAATTGTAAATACAAGTGTTTCTTAAATATTGAATGACATAAATATTTAAAGTAGTCTTTGTTATCATCTTGACACATGTTCTTAATAGGGCAATCATACACATTTAAATGTATAATTCCTATTAGAACGTTACTCTCTTACCTCGCGGTCAAGAGAATCCATTTAAATCATATTTATATGTGTTGTACCTTGCACACAATAAAGATTTCTCCCACTTGTGCATGGAACAACATCATGTAGCAGATAAACAACATGATACACGTTCGTTTATTTGATTAATATGATTTGTGTCATAGATATAACAAGTAGATGTAGGACTATATTGTTTAGTAAGGAAACGTACACGACTATCCCTAAAAACATTAGTGCCTACAATTGGAAAGTAATTATCTACATGATATTCAAGAGATATTTTGGATTACTACACAGCAAATAAGGCTTGTATCTCCCACTGAATTAGAAATCATTTCAACAACTTCTTATTCAGTAATGCAACACAAAGCTCCCACCGAATTTGACAACATTGTAAGTGTTTCATAACTAGTGAAAACAACTTTCTTGCTTTTTACTTTCCTACACCTTTAAAGAACCATACGTAATCATTACTAAGGTACTAAAAGGTGTATTCTACTCTATGAATGATGGGTTATCCACCAATGTTATTAACTTGAAAATTTGGGTATGCAATTTCTTCCTTAACAGGCCTACCATCCCCATACCGGTATGTAGCACCTTTAAAGGCTAAAGCAAAACAACTAGATAACTTTTGCTAGTTTGACTTTTACCAATTTTCACGGGAATTAGTCTAGCTTCTAATTTAGTAACTCATATACATGTTTTCCAGTTAACCAACATTCATGTTTGTTACAAAAGGATTCATTCACCAAATGAGGGTAATGAAATCTTTATGAAAAATAAGATGTGCAATTCATTGCTATGAGTTACATTAGAATTTAGATAATTCAAATGTTCCTAACTTCCTATTATACTTTTCTCATTCATGAAAAGGAATAGGATTGAGTCTCATTCTTCTCCCATGGAAAAGAGACTTTGTTTATCTTTTCGGTAAATTATTCTCGATCAAACATTTGTTTGAAAGCATAATGGATCAATTTACTAATAAAAGACTAAACCACGTTTACGGTTAAATGTTGCATTAATACATTCAAAAGAATTACAAAATTCAATTTTAGTATTTTCGATAATTAACCTTTTCAAGAAAATTAAATACCCATGGTTCCTAAACATATAACCATTTAATTTTCACTGAAAACTAGGATCCAAATTGACATATTTTCATCACATCAGTTGATCTGCTAGTAATGAAATTATTCAAAATGGTACGAGTCGAACCTCAATTGCCAATTTTCAAATTGCAACTCCTAGATTTATGGGATTTACATTTAGCCAATTCAATTGCCATGTAAACATGTTTTATCCCCATCTTATGCCTTGAGTTGCCAGTTCTCACTACAAAACTCAATTAAGTTGTCCAACTTAAGAAACTAAAAAATCATCCATGCTCGTTCTCACGTCACGTGGATATTTTACCCTTTGATTACGATCTAAATCACGTTCTCACACAAATAAAAGGTAATCTCATGTGTTTTCATTTCGTTGGATGGCATACAACTTAAATTAAGGGTAATAAATTTGATGTTTGATGTCAAATCAAATATGTACAAAGATGTCATGCATTCATCTTCGTAGCATAAGGTTTTATTCAAACAGTCACATCCTTGTTTTAATGTTTAAGCTTTTCATCATCAAACTTTAATCGAGGTATTGGTTACACCAATTAAAGAATTACCTTTAATTAACACTATATCCTACTGCTGCATGAGTCATAAGACCCAAGTTATTAGGATAATTACCACAAAAGTGGCGCGTAGAATTTAAGGTCAATTCACCCTTAAGATTTTATGCACATTCATAGGAATACTTGGTAGCTCCATTAAGACGCACAAACGAGCGGAGAATTAGGTCAGCGCAAAGCATATTACATACCCTCATCTTTAAGGTCACAATTTAATGCGTACCAACCTTGTTGGGATATAGAAAGTCAAAGTGCTGAAGAGTCAAAGTACTGAAGAGTCAAAGTACTGCTAATGAAGAAAGTCAAAGTACTGCTCGTTCAATCAAAGTACTGCATGGTTAAAGGACTACTATGCAAAATCGTTAAGGATTATAATGTAATTCTAGAATGTTCTAAGTTTAGTTTAGTATTACTTGACATACAAGGAATAGAATTGTAAACCGAATAGGGTTATCCTTATGCCTATAAAAGGACCCCTAGATTGGCATTAGAGATGTGAATGTACGTGCAATATTAGAGTTTACTAAATCGATATTAGAGTTGTTAGGGATTGTTAGTAAATCTGTGTATCAAGCAGGTTCAGAGTTTTAATATAATAGTTGAAGTTGAAGTTAATTCTTCTTAGCTTTATTCAAGTAAATTATGCATACTTAATAGAGTTTATTCAGTGTTTCATTGTTAGTGACTTAGGATTTATCCGAGGTTGCTAAGCCCTTACAAGCTATATAACTTAGTTTGGTTAGAGTAAATCAATCCAACAAGTGGTATCAGAGCTTGTGTGGAAACTCTGATTAATAAGAAACCCTTAAAACCTAGTTAACAACAAACCCTAAAGATGTCGACTGAAGCTGCACCACCCCCATCCATCACCTCACTCAGAATTCCTATCATCAAGAAGGGAGAGTATGATCTCTGGAGCATGAAGATGAGGCAGTACATTGCCATTACAGACCATGCACTATGGAATGTAATTGTCAATGGTAATGAAGTTGTTGCAGAACCTGTAGAGATTCCTGGACAACCTAAACCACCTAAGGCTGTCTTACCAACAGCAACAGTAAGAAATCAAGAAAAGGCTCTCAACATCCTATTGTCTGTTATACTTGATGGTCACCTACTCAAGTTTCATGATGCTAAGGATGCTAAACAACTATGGGCTGCTCTCAAGACAAGGTTTGGAAGTAATGATGCTTCCAAGAAGATGCACAGAAATCTCTTGAAGCAACAGTTTGAAACATTCACTGTTGGTGAAAGAGAAGGTCTTGATGCTGCCAATGACAGATTCCAAAATCTACTTAGCATGCTGGAGTTATACAAAGCAGAGGTATCTGTTGAAGATGCAAATTTGAAGTTTTTAAGAAGTTTGCCATCCACATGGCATGTGATTGCTACTATGATCAGAGGACAACCTGGTTTGGATGTTATGGACTTTGATGATCTTTACAACCATTTAAAGGTGTATGAGCATGAGATGAATGGCCAAACAAGTTCAAAATCCCACAATATTGCGTTTGTGTCTTCTGAAAAGAGAAGCAGTACTTCTACTAAAAGTATTGCTCATCCTACTCAAAGTACTGTTGTTCAAAGTACTGTTGCTTATCCTACCCTCACCTCATCACCAACAAACACCATTCATTCTGATGAAGTTGTATGCTCATTCTTTGCTCAGCAAGCCACTTTACCTGTTACTTATGAAGAGGATTTGTCACAAATTGAAGAGGATGATGCTCTTGAAGAAATTGATATCAGGTGGCAAGTTGCTATGATCACTGTTAGGATCAAGAAGTTCATGAAGAAAACAGGAAGAGGCATTGACTTCAAACCCAAACAGGGTATCACCTTTGACAAGTCAAAGATTGAATGCTTTAACTGTCAAAAGACTGGACACTTTGCAAGGGAATGCAAGTTTGCTAAATATCAGGCAAACAAGATGACTGACAAACCTAAGCTTGAACTAAAGGAAATCCCTATAACTGAAACAAAAGCTTTGGTTGCTCAAGAAAATCTATCAGAGGTTGGCTGGAGTGCTGAGTTTGATGATGAACCAGTAACCTATTGTATGGTAGCAGTGGAAGAATCAGTGGAAGAGTTTGACTGGAGCACAGCCTTTGATGAGGAACCTGGACATGCTGCTTTGGAATCCAGAGATGGTCTAGGAAGCTTTGATTGGAGCATGGAGAATGAAGATGAACCTGTTCTGCTTGCTATGGTATCTACTTCACCAAGTTTACCCCCTATCTCTGAGGTGTGCACTAAGTGTCATAATTTTTATCAAAAAGTGCTTAATGATTATGTAACTGAAAGAGATAACTATAGTAGGGCTAGGTCAGAGGTAGCTGGTTATCAAATTACTTTAGAGTCTATGGAAGCTAAAATTAACACATGAAAATAATGAAATGGCTTGGGCAGAAAAGTATGAACAACAGGATTATCAGTTAAAATTAAGTGAATGGAAGTTAGGATGTAAGATTTCAGAGATTGAAAAGCTGACTAAAGAAAGGGATGAATTGCTAGAAAAGTTTGCTGCTTGGGGACAATCTGGCCTTTCACATGTTAGTTTTGTTGAAAAACAGAAAAGAGCACACATTAAAACTGGTCTAGGATTTGGTATGGACTTTAGTAGCATAGAAGAGAACTCACCTAGTGATTAGGAACAACTTGATTCTGAGGATATAACAACTAGTGATGATGAACTCATTAATTATGTAGATAACACATCTAGTGATGAGGAATCAGTTAGTCAAACACCTCCAGAATTTAAGAAAGACAAAGATTATCATGCAGTCCCTCCACCAACTGGTAGTTTTCAAACAACTAGGATAGATGTTTCTTGTTTTGGAGTAGACAACCTAGAGTTTAGGAAGAAGCTTAATGGTAGATCTAGTTCTGAAACCCCAAAAGAAACATTTGAAAAACCTAATGTTGATAATGTTAAAAGTCAAGCAGTACCTTCAACTCAAAGTACTGCTACACGATCAGCAGTACCTTTAAGAAAACCTTTTAAAAATACTGCTAAACTTTTTTGGGATAATTTTGGTCAAAACAGTTTTCATCATTCACCAAAAAGACAGGATACTTTTAATCATAGACCTAAAGGAAGATTTTTTGGGAGTATGGGTCAAAAATTGTGTTTTGTTTGTTATAGTCCTGATCATCTGATTAAGGACTGTGACTTTTACTCACATTATTTAAGCAAATTCCCAAAGACCAGATCTGCCAACCAAAAACCAAAGGAGAATAATTCACATAGGGTTAACCAAAGACCAGTCTGGAATCATTCACATAGGGTTAACCACAGCAATTTCTCACAAGACCATAGGTACCCTCACCAGAGAAGATCTTTTTCAAAATCACCAGTACCTTCTCAAAGTACTGCTAGATTTTCACCCAATCGAGGTACTGATAGCACTTTTTGGAATGGAAGCCCTAGGAGATCTAATTACTATCAATCTAGAAGGCGTTACAGATCAAAGAAACCTACACCAAAAGTTAAAACATGGTGGGTTAAGAAAGAAAGTACTGATGGGGAACAAACAGTACTTTCAGCAAGTGTGAGTGAAGCATAGATTTTTGTTGAAAACAATAAAGAGAATTTGGATGAAAAAGAGATTTTTATTGAAAAACCAACACAAGTTTTTGAACAACCAAAGATAATTGATCATGTGCTTAAAGATAGTGGGAATTACATACTTAAAGAATTTAAGTATGTAACTCCACAAGGGGAACACAAGTCAGTAATGGCTTGGGTTCCTAAAATTAACTAACTCTTTTATCTTTGTACAGGGCAACCTAGAAGAGGAGCTTAAAGATCATCTAATTATGGATAGTGGTTGCTCTGGAAGCATGACATGAAACAAAGAGATTCTGTCAGATTTTAGATCTTATTGTGGAGGAAGAGTTGCATTTGGGAATGATGCTAGTGGAGGAAGAATAACTGGCAAAGGAACTATCGAGGCAGGAAGCATAGATTTTGAGAATGTTCGCTATATGAAGGAGCTCAAATTCAATCTTTTATCAGTCTCTCAGATCTCTGACAAGAAGCACCCTGTGTTATTCACTGACACAGAATGTCTCATTCTTTCCCCTGAATTCAAGCTTGTTGATGATAACTGGGTAGTACTGAGAGTACCAAGAACCAATGATGTGTACAGTCTGGATATGAAGAGTCTTCTCTCTTCTGAAAGAGCAACTTGTTTAATAGCAAAGGCAACACTTGAAGAAGCACATTTGTGGCATAGAAGATTAGGCCATGTAAATTTCAAGAATATCAACAAGTTGGTCAAAGGAAATTTAGTTAGAGTGTTAGGAATTAGAAAATTCCAGTATTGAAGAGTCGGTCACCCCAACTATTATCTAGCATAAGTTAGCTCGTAGACTTGTCGTTATTTACGTATTTATGTAGTTAATTAGTTAGTCAGTAGCGTAAAATAGTTTAGTGCAACACCGTGGAGGAAGGATGGGTCTTTACCCACTGTATCCCTGATCCACAGGCCGTCAGGAGGTCGTTTAGTTTGTAACCTATAAATACCCTCTACCTTGCAAGGTAGAGGGTTGGATGTTCTTTGGTAATCTAATATTCTACAGGTTTCTCTTACTAGAATGTCCCACTTTCTCTCTCTCTAAAATCATCTCTATGCCCATTGTGTGAATGTTATGATATGTAAGTGAAATCTAATATCCGACAATTGGTATCAAGAGCCATGGTTAGATCATATCTTGCACATCTTTGGATTTCTAGTGGTTTTTAGGTGGTTTTTGAGTTTGAAAAAGTTTAGTGGTTTTTGCATCATTTGGTTGATTTCTTGTGTTAAAGTTTGGATTTTGTTAGTACTTTTATGTTTAGAATCATCACAAGTGTGTAGGTTTTCATTTGGTAAGCTTAAATCATCTTGGTTGGGTTGTTTTTGGATTGAAAAGTGATGTTTATGTGGTTTTTTCTTGCTAGCGACTTAACTCACGGATTACTTTCTTCGTAGCGACTTGCTTTACAAATTTGTAGCGAGTTACAGTTTTAGACCTAGCGACTTAGATCTAGCGATTTACAGTACAAGTAGTGGACTCTCCACTACGGGTAGCGACTTGGTGGTAGCGACTTGGTCTGTAGCGAGTTGTATCTTTAGCGACTTGTGTAGCGAATTGCTGCCAAAATTTTGCTAGCGACTTAATGCTTAGCGGATTACTGCTTAGCGACTTGAATCTGTTTAGCGACTTGGTGGTATAGCGAATTAGTGGATTAGCAACTTGTACTTAGCGACTTGGATGTTGATTTAACAACTTGGGATTATTGCTATTTAGTTGCTAGCGAGTTGGTTCAAAATCTCTAGAGACTTGGGGAGTAATTCTTAATAACACAATGTCAGTCATCACGGATCCTTTAATCACCAAAGTACTTGCTCTCTATGACACAGCACAGAATAGTGAAACAGAATGCTTATCTGAATGCCATACACTGAATGATTTAGCATCGATTAATCAAAACAACTCAAATAAGTCACTCTTAATGTCTGCAAACGATGCTAAGAATATGGAATGCACTAGTGAGCCATTTCAACAACTCAGTCAGCTTCTCAAATTACTCTTATCTACAACCATGGATCGAACAAGTTGTGCCATCCTTCATCAGGACTTTCCCACTTTGACAAGAACTGTTTTACTTAACTTAGAACAACTGAGGTTTCAAATTACCAAAGAAAAGTTCTCAACTGATGATTCTCGTGCTGCTCTCCAAACCATCTTCAACCAATTTCAGCCACTTACCCGGGAAGAATACTCCTCAGATTTTGATGATATCATGACTGGAATATCCTTCAAGAAACATACGGGAATGGAAATTCATGAGTTCAGAAACTCATTTATTCAACTTATGAGTAATATGGAAACATACATCAAGGAAGCTGCTAAAGAGAATAACAAGCTGAATGAATTGAATGAGTGCCAAGAGATTCCATGGAGCAATGGAGACGTGGCATGCTACATTCCAGTTGAACCAGCAGATGACACTGATTGCAGAATCTCAGTTGTAATGAAAAAGGATGAAGAGAACAGCACTGATCTCAAACTCTCAGAGTCAGAAAAGGTATCAATCAACAAGGTACACTTTTCTGATCACACAAATTCTCATAAAAAGGTACATGACTCTTACTCTGAACATAACAATGTGGAATCAATCTTTGGTTTGCCTGAATCTAATGCAAGTAACATGATTGAAAAAAGGGTATATGATGAGCTTTCAAACAAATTTTCAATTCTTGAAAAACACTGTATCTCATTGCAAATTGAAATACAACAAAAAGATGAAATGTTTTATGCAAAAAAACCGTGCACTAATCAGGAACTTCCAGAATTTAGAGAATTTTTTGAAATTAATCAGTTAAAATCCCAGATTCAGGACAAAGATTCGACCATAGGCAATCTGAAATCACTTCTTTCAGAAGCCCAGAAATATGACTGTCATGAGATGAGTGATGCACTAGAATCTAGAAATTCTGAACTAGCTCTATGTGTGTCCAACCTTCTAAGAGAAAATGAGCATTTAAGAAAGAACCTTGAGGAAACAAACTCTAAGTTAGTCAATCAATCTAACCTCTTGATGAATGACATTGATGACCTCAAAGCACAAATTCAGGATAAGAGCTTCAATATTGTTGCCCTAAAAAATGAGCTCAGGAAGTCTGTTGGAAATAGGATGAACACTAAGTTTGCAAAACCTTCAACCTTGGGAAAGTCAAATGTTCAGAACCACTTGAAACGAACAGTTATTAAACAACCTAATGCCTTTAGGTCTGAAAGAGCTAAACCATTGAAATTTAAGCTTACATCCCAAGTTGATAACATGTCTGTTTTGTCAAAACCAGTCACTTCATTGCCTAGTTCAGATATGATGAATCTCAAACATAGGACTTATGGTCAACTCTCATAGATCAGAAATGCAATAAGTTTAACTAGCTCTCATGCAAAACATCATTTGACTGATCAATCCCCTAAGAAATTCTCTGATCTCAAAAGAACAAATAGTCAAAACAAGGTTGTGCACTCACTTAGCTCAACTAACTGTGGTTTCAAATGGATTCCCACTGGCAGACTTTTTAAGTTTACAGGACTTAAACGAACTTACATTCCTAGATCATGCCTCAAGTGGATTCCCACTGGTAAACTTTTCAAGAATGTAGAACCTAATAGGATCCCCATTAATGATACGTCTGTGTTATACTGTGATGCATCCAAATGTGAGATTAAACATGTCACTAACCCTTCTATGTACAAGTCTACATGTGCTTCCAGTACAATGTGCTCACAGTCTTTTTCAGGTACAATGCTCAACTCAATCAGGAACTTCATGACTTGGTTCCCATCAGAAATGAACATAGCTCATTCAGGAGCTATAGCGTGCCAGAGTTGATGTACTTCTTACTTTGACTCCTATTCATCTTGAATCAGGACTCGCTCTTCTATATCTGTGTATAAATCAAGTCTCCTAAAAAAAAAAAAAAAAAAAAAAAAAAAAAAAAGATATAATATAATAATTTTTATTCTTGTTTTTATATATAATATTTCAATATGTCATTCTTTTAAATTTACAATTTTATCATGTTTTTCCCAATCTAATAAAGGATACATTCATTGTTATCGATAACATCTACAGTCCTAGAAATGTCATTCAATAATGGCACGGGATCATAGATGAAGTTCGAACAATTGAAATATTCTTGTTTCTTTATAACGGGGTTAATTAATGTCAATCAATGTTCTTTGATGACATTGATTGAGGGGGAGATTGTGTATATGTTTTTCTTGACTATCTATGGCATTGGCTTCTGTGCTGGTTATAATGCTTGCTCGTTAGTAAGTTGAGGTCGTGCTTTGCCTTTGGAATTATCTGGTTATGGTTTTTGTAGGTTGTGGTCGTATCTTGCTCATGTGATTATCATTGTGTACCTACGTATTAAGTGCCTAGCATTAAATGCTTATTTGACTAAATGATTAATTGATTCATGGTGATCATTGTGATAATCTATGCTAGCGACTTAGTCTATAATCTGTGTTAGCGACTTACCACTCGTTCCTCAAAACCATAGGGACCAAACTTGTCATATATGTGATAGTTGTGTTGCACTAGCGACTTACCTCACCTCACTTTAAAACCACAAGGACCAATTGTGTCATACTGCCAAAGATAGTTTTTATACCCCTAGCGAATTACCATTTCTTTTCTCAAATAACTTTTCTCTCTCTCTCTCTCGTTTTCCTTTCTTCGTCATATTGCTCATCCTAGCGACTTAGCAAGAGGTTTGTCTCGAATCCATCTTATCTTTGTTCTCTTAAGCGTTTGTGTTAAGTTTCTAACTTGTCACCTTAACCAGATCCGTTCGAGCTCGTGTTCTGTGACTGCTCGATTCCCTATTAGGTTCGATGGTTCACTAAATCGTGTTGCTTTGTTGATTATTATGTTGCATGTATACTAAGTGTTGGTATATGTTATTGTGACTGTTGAGTAATGTGTTTCCATGTAAGGATGATGAATGATTGGTGGATTAGGTGGTTTGTCTGTTGAAATTATGAATGTTCTTGATGGCGACTTAACATGTTCTTGGTAGCGACTTAGCCTGAATGTTCTTCATAGCGAGTTAGAATTCAACTTAGCGATTACGGTTCTGTAGCGAATTAGCTTATTATATTCTGGCGACTTGGGTAGCGAGTTTGTTGTCAGCGACTTGTCTTTACAAGTTAGCGAATTAGTAGCGACTTAGTTAACAAATTTTATAGCGACTTGGTTGTGTTACTGTTCATGGCGACTTGTCTTCACAAGTTAGCGAATTAGTAACCTTAGCGACTTAGTTAACTGATTTGTAGCGACTTGGTTTAGTTACTGTTCATGGCGACTTGTCTTTACAAGTTAGCGAATTAGCATAGCGACTTAGAGAGCTAAACAATTAGCGACTTGTCTGTGGCTCTAGTAATGGCGACTTGTCTTTACAAGTTTGCAACATTGTTCACTTTCATACTGCGAATTAGTCTTAGGGTCAAGGGTTGTTAAATTGTTCAAAGGTTTAGTGCTAAAGTTGATCTCATTCTCACAATTCTTAGGATCTCCTAATTCAACCTGTTGAGTCTACATACTCTATGTAATCTGCTATGACATGACTGTTTAGGAAAAAGGTACTTGGTTTCTCTCACGACAACCAAATGTTTCTTTTTCCTCATGCATATTTGTTATATCACTTCTACATTTGTATTGTGGCTCATGACATGATCCCTTTGCAACGCACTCTTTTGCCTGTTAATCCGTTATCAGCTCGTCATGTGAATATTTATCTGTAAGATTATACTTCATTGAATTATCTCACTTATGAAAGTTGTCATATATTTGAAAGTTGTCATATATTTGAAACTTATGCCACTCAATCTTTCTCTGTATGTGTGCTGGGGACTCCTTCTGAGTTACTACTTCTATGTGTCTATGTCATAAGGGTGCTCTCAATGTTGTCTCACTTATCATTTATCATCTAACCTGTTCCCAAATATTACTGTTGATTGTATGATTACTCAGACCATCAATGGCAAGTTCAATCCCAGAAAAGAGCGTTACCCCTTCGGCATCATCCAAAGTTCTCTCAGACGAAGAAATCCTTCCCAGGAGTCAATGGGCTGTTATTGGAAAAAGAAACTATTATGTGGACCTACAAAGGCTTCAACAAAATCCGATACTCAAAGTTTCTATTGACATCCTCAAAAACACAAACTTCTTCGGAGCAATTACCAAGCACTGCTCAATTCCGACCATTTACATTCAACAATTCTGGAACACCGTTCAATGGGACAAAATCACAGCACAATACTCTTGCAAACTGGATGATAGGGAGTTCACAATTGATTCTGATATTCTGAGCAAGGCTCTTGGAATCACCACATGTAACCCTGACTTTCGTTCTGAATCTCCACCTGGTGCTGACGATCTGATTGTCTTTCTAATTGAGTTGGGTTATCAGAACAGTATTTCAAGAGCATCCGACATCATCACCGGACACATGCATCAACCCTGGAGAGCTATTACAACCATTCTTAACTTGTGCTTATCTGGGAAAACTTCAGGGTTCGATAAAGTGAGAATTCCTATCTTGCAAATCCTATGGGGAATCGTTAATAGGGTTGATGTGAATGTCTCAGATCGTATTTGGGAAGAATTCTCTTTATCAATGAACACATTCATATCTGATAGAACCTATTTCCAGAACAATGCTCAAGGTCGAAAGAAACAGAACAAGCTTGTAATTCCCAGCATCAGATTTTCTAAGCTTGTTATCCAGTACTTACAACAAACACACAAATTCAATCCTAGGAGTGAATCAACTCTACACAATGCAGAAGATGAATATGTTTTAGGAAACCTAAAATATGTTCCTAGAGGTATGGATAATGAACTATTTGGATTGCCAATTCCTGATTGTCTCCTCACAGAAGATATCAAGAAGAAGGACTACTTCAAGCAATACAAGAAAAGAGCTACCAGATCCTCTGCTAATGACATGCCCTCTCCTCTACAACCAAATGCTCCCATATCCAAGTCAGCCTCACAATCATCCTATACCTCTCTTCCTAAAAAGAGACTTGAAAGGTCACAACATTCAGAGACCACAACCAAGAAGCAGAAAGTAAAAAGGAAGAAAGTGGAAAAGGAAATTGGTGAGAACACTGAGGTTCCAAGGAATATTTCCAGGTTAACTGATGAGGATGACGCTGATCTGCAACTTGGAATCCAGCAAAGCCTAGAAAGTCAGAATGTTAAAGCACCCGTTGGTGGAGTTGTGTTAAGAGAACCCGTTCAACTACCTCGTCAAACAACCCCAATAACACATGACAAAGGAAAAGGGGTTGCGAGTGTTGAAACTGAACAAGCCGCTCACATGCTTTTAACTATCTCATCATCTCCATCAAGCACCACCAATCAATATGAGCTGAAGAGAAGATCTGAATCATCTCATGCTAAAGAACAATCTGAAGTGGTCAAAGTGCCTGAAATGTCTAAAGAAACTCCTACACTTAGTGAGACTCAATCTGGCTTGAATGTTGACGCTCTGTTGCAAAAAGGCTCGCAGGAGAACCTTGAGACAAGATCTGATGAGACCTTGAAGATGGATGAACCAAATCTGTCTACTAACTCTCTATCCTCACTTAAGGATCTTGATACAGATTTCTCTTTTGGTGATCAATTCATTAATGACAAATCCTTAGATATTGCACAATCCATGTATACTGTCAGCATACAGCAAGATACGTCAACTATTCCTCTGATGTCAGCATCTTCACTATCAACTGCACTTCCACCTCCCTTACCTACTCAATCAACTGTACAAACACCACTAACATCGTCACCAACCCCTGAACCTGTCATTACAATTGCAGATGAGGTTGCTCCACCAGCTTCCCCACCACTGATCCTCACCTCTGATCAACTACTGGACAAATCCGTAAAAAGGATAGAAGCTCTGGAAAGGAAACTTCCTAAATCTGTTGATTCTCTTGTGGATCGTGTCTATAGATTGGAGCACCTCAACTTCAATGAAGGGGTTACTGCCGCTATTGAAGGAGAAGTCAAGGATGCTGTGGAATGGGCTATGGAGGCTCCACTTCTTAGACGATTCAAGGACCTTCCTATCACAGATATGAGAGCTGCTCTGTTTGAAAAGATGTATGATGCTGAAGAGGACAAGCATGAGGTTCACAAGAAACTCTATGAGGCACTTGATGAATCCATTAAATTTGACAATTATGAGCAGTTTATGATTGAAGTCGGGGAAAAAGAAGCTAAAAAGAAAAGGAGAACAATTGTGATGGAAACATTGATGAAAAACCGCAAAGATCCTCCTCCACCTCCACCACCAATGGGGGGCCCTGGAACTTCTGGAGCTGGTGATCCTTCCACGACAACCAACACACCTCCACCACAACCACCATCATCACCGCCAAAACCTTCTAATCAATCAGGTCCTACAAAAGAACAGAGTACTAAGAAGAAATCTGCTGCCTGGACGACGGTTGATTCAAGATTCACATCCACATCCACCTCAATTCCTGATGATCAAGTGGTTCACAAAGAGTCGCATGTCATGGCTGACTCAGAACCAGATGAAGATGATGCATCTACGAAGCATATTCCTAAGCCATCAGAAGATTGGTTTGATACTTACATGGCTGGGAATCGCACCAGCACATCCAGGGTAGCACCTTCAAGAGACACAATTCAAAGCTGCATTATGGAAGATAGACCTCCTTCTCCAGAACCCACATGGACCATCCCAGTGTCTGACTCTATGATACCTGACAACAATTGGGCATCAGTTATCACCAATAACTATGAAGTTCCAGCTGAAGACTCTCTTCTGCACTACACTGGTGATATGGGAAGTTTTATTAGATGGTTTTGTGAACGGAAGAGTATCTCATCCATAACTCCAAGAGATCTTGAGGGACAAGCTTACGAAATTGTCAAAGTCTTCTACTCAGATGCAAATCATCTTCAATATCAGATGGAAGAATGCCATAAGATGCTGAATGACCAAGTCAGTGAGCAAATCAGTCGCTTCAATGTCAACAAATCTCTTCCTCTTGGTGGTGAACCTGGTCAGATGACCATTCAGGCTGACTTCTTCTTCAATCACGACTTGGACTATCTGTGTGCTCGTTCTGCTGAAAGAAGACATGCTCTATCAATATCAAAGATGAAAGCGGCAACCTACTCTGATCAGGGGCTTGAACAGATGGTTCCTGATCAATTCTGGGCTAATGAAGAACAAAAGTATGATATTGCCGCCTCTTATGGTATTTCTCACTGGTGGTTCAAAAAGAAGAAATTCTACATCGAAAGACATGGTGCTGATAAAAGACGCAATGATGTCAGATCAAAGCTGCAAATCTTAAGTGTTGTTCGAGTAGAGATCTTCCCTATCTATGGATATGAGTACTTGAAGAAGATAGTCCTTAAAAGAGCAGACCTCAAAGAGTATACTATTGAAGAAAACGACTTCAAACATCTTCTGCCAAATGATTTCGAAGATCTCTATCTCTTGAATCTTCAAGGACACCTTGAGCATTTACCTGTCCGTGAGAAAAAGGCCCTCTCTGCAGCTGTCACTCTTTGGATCAGGGGCTTAGTCATTCGAAAACGAGTTGAGGACTTTCAGCTTGGCATAGAAAGCTACCAAACCAGGATCAACCTTACAAGTCCACAATGGAATGCAACTGGGCATGAATTTCATCGGGAATACAAAGTCCTTGACACCCCTAGAGCCGTCATCTTCACCGACAGATATGGATCTCGTATGCTTATGCGTCTATGTGAGCTCTACAAGTTTAGTGATGGTACTCTCAAATTGGTCGAAGAAGAACTTGACACCAGAGTGAAAGAAGCCAAAATTGATATGAAATCTTGGGTTAAAACTATTTTTTGGACTGATGATGACTTGAAGAGGTGTGAACACTTCATTGCTGCAATCAGACGAAGACTCAAGACTCGAAGGATCTTCCGCAGCCTTGAAAGCTTTGTTGGTGGAAGGCTTCGTGATGGTCACTACAAACTTCTTCAGAGGACTGAATGAAGACATCTTCGGGATGCAGTTTATGTTGTGTTTATTTTTAATATGTGTAATATGTGGTGTACTAAATGTGAACAACTGTAATACATGTAATAGTGCTAGGATTTGTACTGTGGTTTCCCCTTGTAAAAAGGGAAACATCTGTGTTGTCCACTTTTGATCATATAAAACCGGACACATTTTTCTCCTACAAATATTTTACCTCATACATATTTAAATCACTTGAGATCCAAAATCTCAAAGGATTTAAGATTTTTTATCGGGGGAGAAAATGTGATATAAATATGAAAGATGTTAAAAGATAAGATGACCAATTTTTTTTGTGTGCATACTTCTCTCTAATATGTGCTAAACAATTTTCGAATATCGAGGCACATATTGAGGGGGAGCAAATTTATGGAAACCTCATCCTTCCTGGAAATGATTTATCTACTTGATTTGATCAAGGAAGTGATGGTGATATCTTTTAGAAAAATGGTAATCAAAGAAGTTAATTCTTTCTCTTGCCTCCGTGTGCAAAACATTTTCAAATACTTGATGCACATGTTGAGGGGGAGTTCTCGTTCTAAAAATGTCAAAAACAATTCAGGTACAAAATGTTTTGATAATATATCACAAGTATCTGGATTGATTTTCAAATGGTTTTCAATTGGTTCAAATGGCAGATGAACAATACCAAATAGACCGACAAACTTTACTTTATGTACGGTGATATAAGGATGATAAGGTTAGGTATTGGTTCCCATGATCCGCCAGAACCGGAGGGATCTACCCAGGGACAATCCACTAGTTAGTGTAGAAGTCCTTAGGTATGATGATAAAAGGAGAAAAGTGAGATATGGGAAGAGTGCGGACTGAGATAGAGCAAGTACTGGAACAAACCCAACAAGGTTCTTGCTATGAAGTCTCGGTAAGCACTGAAGGGGTTGAAGAATTAAAAAGAATTGAATGAGGAAAGGGTGAAAACAAATAGCCCTCCATTTATTCAACCTTAGGGCAGAAACCGGGTTCAATTCATATGCTACTGATGGTAACATCGGTATTCAAGACAAGACGTCATGGACCCAGTGACGCACTACACTTCACCTTTCCAAACCACTCAAGTTCCTCTTAAAAGGACTTGTTTCATTCTCACGGGGAACCGACATTATCTATCGACTTTCTCTTAGAGATTGTTGATATTGAAGAAGGAGACCCTCTCCCTAGTCTCCGGCACAGGATCCAAATATGCACAAAATTGAGTCTAGAGCCACGAGATCATCAATAAATCTCATTAGGACACTTTCAATGAAGACTCTCTGTTTCACACAATGTGGAAAGAGAGATTATATCTTGAGTCCTACGCATTATCCTTGTGGTATTGCCAGAACATATGAGTGATGTGTTTACATATTCACGATGAAGATGGAAAGCCTTCTAGAGCCAACATCAAACAAGCTCCTGGTAGGTGGCATGTGAGATCTATTATACAGATCAACCATGTGACAACTGAACAGAAACAATGGGGCGATTCAATCTCTTGAATCAATCCTGGTTCAGGTTATGGATTGACGGATACCTTTGAAAAAACCGGTCTTTGTGCTTAACAACTCTTTTCTTTAGCACATCGACCGTGTACTCATTTTTCAAACCAAAAGGTGTTTTTATGATTGATAATTGATTTTCAATAAAACCTTCGTTGTATTGCAAAAACAATTTCTATTGAGCAATACACGATTGTTTTTCAAATCTCTTTTCATCAATCAGTGGACTTAAAATTCGCTGGTTCACTCACTCCGTGTTATCTTCTTTGAGATGTTCCGGTTTGAGAACAGCTAGAGCAGCTGCGAAACCCTGTCAAGGAAATTCTTCGGAATTATACCTGATCACAGGCAGTACTTGTACTGATCAACGGGGAACCGTGGGTCGTGTACCTCAATTCAACGAAAGTGATCAAAGACACTTTCGTGCGATTTATTGCTAACTGTTGTATGCAGGTACGCCCGACGTTTGCAGCTGATCAGAATGAAGCGGTAAATCCATAGCCGCATGCTCACTTAACACATTCAACTCAAAAGAAATCATGATTAGTGCATCAATGACTCTGATATTTACACTCCAAGCTTCTGCTTCACTGCTGCCAATATCATGAATCAACTAAAGCTTCCGCTACTCTGATGAGAAGATATCATGATCCAGAATGTGAGCATGTCGGTCCAAAAGTCACAACATCACGTAATACCAACACCACAAAGGATGTGTCAGAGATTTCTCATAGCTGATGATCTCAAAAGATGGCTCATAATTATTATCTCATGGATCATGAATGACCTCCACTTTATAGTACAAATCTATGCAGACTCTGATGTTGCACTACTTATGCACAAAGATTGTGATGTTGATGTATGAAAGTCTACGAGCTCAAGAACCAAGTCAAGAATAGAATGCTAGGATTTGAAATGTAAAACATGGGGTGACCTCCCTTAGGGGGAGATTGTTAGGAATTAGAAAATTCCAGTATTGAAGAGTCGGTCACCCCAACTATTATCTAGCATAAGTTAGCTCGTAGACTTGTCGTTATTTACGTATTTATGTAGTTAATTAGTTAGTCAGTAGCGTAAAATAGTTTAGTGCAACACCGTGGAGGAAGGACGGGTCTTTACCCACTGTATCCCTGATCCACAGGCCGTCAGGAGGTCGTTTAGTTTGTAACCTATAAATACCCTCTACCTTGCAAGGTAGAGGGTTGGATGTTCTTTGGTAATCTAATATTCTACAAGTTTCTCTTACTAGAATGTCCCACTTTCTCTCTCTCTAAAATCATCTCTATGCCCATTGTGTGAATGTTATGATATGTAAGTGAAATCTAATATCCGACATAGAGGTTTACCTTCCAAAACATACATGAATGATCACTCATGTTTGGCGTGCAATAAAGGTAAACAGCACAAAGCTTCATGCAAGAAGATTGAGGAAAGAACCATTAGAGAACCTTTGGAGCTGCTGCACATAGATTTGTTTGGACCTGTTTCTGTTGCAAGTCTAAACAAGAAGAAGTACTGTCTGGTTGTGACAGATGATTGCAGTAGATTTAGTTGGGTATTTTTATTGGGATTTAAAGATGAAACCTTTGATGCATTCATGATCTTATAATAGCCCTGGAAAACCAATTGAGACTCAAAGTAAGAGGTATTAGATATGACAGTGGGACTGAATTCAAGAACAAGCTTATGGATGAATTTTGTGCCAAGAAAGGGATCAAGAGGGAGTTTAGTATTGCTAGAACTCCACAGCAGAATGGTGTTGCAGAGAGAAAGAACAAAACTTTGATTGAAGTAGCCAGAACAATGCTTGCAGATTCTTTATTACCTATTCAATTTTGGGCTAAAGCTGTTAGTGCTGCTTGTTATGTGTGGAATAGAGTATCAGTCACTAAACCTCAGATGAAGAAACCTTATGAGTTACTTATGGGAAACAAACCTAACATACGTTTTATGAAACCTTTTGGATATCCTCTGACTATTCTTAACACTATTGATGCTTTGGGAAAATTTGATGGCAAGTCAGAAGAAGGATATCTATTGGGATATTGTACCAACAGCAAAGGATTTAGAGTGTACAATAGAGTCACCAAGAAGGTTCAAGATTGTCTTCATGTTGAATTTTTAGAAGATCAAGAAAATCAGAAGGGTAAAGGTCCTGATTGGATGTTTGATCTTGAGAGTTTGACTCCTTCTATGAATTATGTTCCTGTTAGGGAAGAAAATCAAGCTGTTTACACAGAAGAAGATTTACAGTACATTGTTCATGGAGTCAATATTAGACATGATGTTGTTTCTGATGAAGACCCCATACCTGTTGAAACAAAGAAAAGTATTGATGAACCAAAATCTTCATTATCTGCTGAAGATCAAGTTATACAGGATGAGCTTAACAGGATGCTTTTTCAAGATGTAGTAGCACAATCTTATGATGATGATCAAAGAAGAGCTTATGAAGAAGCAAAGAAAAAGAAAAAGACTGCAGAGTTCTCTCACAGTACTTTGGATGATTTAGATTACAGTACTTTCGATCAAAGTACTGTTGCACCTGTCAACAGCACTTTGGATGATTTGGACGATCCTAACATGCCTGGCTTAGAAGATACTGATGATGAGTTTGACGATGAAGGTATTTTCTCAAATTCCAATGAAGGTGCTGATTTCACAAATTTGGATGATGATCTTGAAGTTCCACATACTCCTACTTTAAGGATTCACAAAGATCATCCCACTGGTCAAATAATTGGACCTTCTACTTCTGGAGTGCTTACAAGAACCAAAGCTAAGGGTTTTTCTAAACCACATAATGCTCTACTTAGCTTTTTCTATAAACAGAACAGGCTGAATCACAAGGATCATCAAACATGCTTATTCACTTGCTTTATCTCTCAAGAAGAACCCAAGAATATCGCTCAAGCTTTGACTAAAGAGAGTTGGGTTGAAGCTATGCAAGAAGAACTTCTTCAATTCAAACTTCAAGAATTTTGGGTACTATGTGATCTACCAGATGGAAAGAAAGTAATTGGTACAAGATGGGTTTTCAGAGTTAAGAGAGATGAAAGAGGGAATGTCATCAAGAACAAGGCAAGGTTAGTTGCATAAGGATACAGACAAGAAGAAGGAGTAGATTATGATGAAGTGTTTACTCCTATAGCAAGGATTGAAGCCATTCGAATATTCCTTACTTTTGCATCATATATGGGATTTCAGGTTTATCAAATGGATGTCAAGAGTGCCTTTCTCTTTGGCACAATTATAGAGGAGGTCTATGTCAAACAACCTCCTGGTTTTGAGGATCCTACACATCCAAACAAAGTCTACAAAGTTATTAAGGCTCTTTATGGCCTTCATCAAGCACCTAGACCTTGGTATGAAAGGCTCTCTACTTTCTTATTGCAACATGGTTATAGGAGAGGAGCAATTGACAAGACTTTGTTTATCAAGAGAGATAAGAAGGATATCATGCTGGTTCAAGTTTATGTAGATTATATCATCTTTGGAGCTACAAAACAGTCCATGGTGAAGGAGTTTGAGCAGTTGATGCAACATGAATTTCAAATGAGTTCAATGGGTGAATTAACTTTCTTTTTAGGGCTTCAAGTTAAACAGTCAAAGGAGGGAATTTTCATAAGTCAAGATAAGTATGTCTCTGACATTCTAAAGAAGTTCAATTTTGATGCTATGAAGCCAGTCACTACACCTATCAAGTCTATCAACTCATTGGGCAAGGATGAACATGGTCAACCTGTTGAAGTCAAGTTGTACAGATCTATGATTGGATGTCTTATGTACTTAACTGCATCTAGGCCTGATATCATGTTTGTTGTCTGTCTATGTGCAAGATATCAAGTCTCACCTAAGGTCTCCCATATGAATGTAGTGAAGAGAATTTTTAGTTATTTGAAACAACAACCTAAGTTGGGGTTGTGGTATCCAAAGGATTCACCTTTTCACTTGGAAGCTTTTTCATATAGTGATTATGTAGGTGATAACTATGATAGAAGATCAACCACTAGAGGATGCCAGTATCTTGGAAGAATATTAGTCTCATGGCAATGTAAGAAGCAAACTATTGCAGCAACATCATCCACTGAAGCAGAATATGTGGTTGCTGCAAGCTGTTGTGGACTAGTCTTGTGGATGCAGAATCAACTTTTGGATTATGGGTTCAACTTCAAGAATACTCCTATCAACATTGATAATGAGAGTACCATTTGCATTGTGAAGAATCCATTTTATCACTCCAAGACCAAGCACATTCAGATTAGCCATCACTTTATCCGAGATTGTTATGAGCATAGGCTCATTAATGTTGTCAAGGTTCACACAGATGATAATGTAGCTGATCTACTCACCAAAGGATTTGATGTTTCAAGATTCAATCACTTGGTGGTGAGTATTGGTATGATTAATTACTAAGCAATATTTAAGGGGAGGACTGATTAGTTAGTTATACAGTCCTATGCATTGCTTGAGGGGAGGCAATCCAATGCCTATTTGGAGTTTTTGCCATTGTAAAGAAGAGAATGGAAAAGTACTGCTTTTTAGTTATATGAAAGTACTGCTCAGAAAGTACTTCTTTGGAAAGTACTGTGCACGTGGAAAGCACTGCTTGTCTTATCAACGTACTGTTCCAACGGTCAAAAGATGGGGTAAAATTCAAATAACGGTAACTTTGTTATTATGGGCTGTGATTTTTCAAATCCTACCTATAAATAACTACCCTCCGATTTTCCCTCTCATCTTTATACTTATCAATCTTTACCATATTTCTCTCTCTTTCATATTAACTATTCATCAATTCACTTACTTTTGTCAACACCAAACAATGGCGAATCGCAATACAGTTTCTAAACACAACATGGTGGCTAATTTGGATAAAACTGAAGCTAATGTTGCATTCCATGACATTATTGATTTTCTCACTGGATCTCCAATCAGTTATGCACTTTTGGTGGAACAAGATGTTATTGAGCCATGGATTCAACAGTTTTGGGCGACTGCTAGAACTCACATGGAGAATGATGAGTCATATATACAGGCTAAAGTTGCTGGAAGGATTGTGAAAGTTAGTGAAGCCTCAATTCGAGAAGATTTATTGTTTGATGATGAAGAAGGAGCTATCCGTTTTGATAAACAACTTCTTTGGGATACTTTAAGAGATATTGGGTATGAAGGGTCTTTAACTGAAACAACATTCAAGAAACCCTTTTTTAGTCCACATTGGAAGTACTTGGTACATGTCTTTCTTCATTGTATTAGTTCTA